>QRDG01001689.1:1845333-1899640 GCA_012064385.1 Puccinellia tenuiflora | reverse complement strand
CAAGCCAAAGTTGGCAAAGCGTATGATGGATCGGTATAAACAGTTGATTGGAGCCTTCTACAACACCCACAAGGTTAGTATGGAGGACAAGGGTGGACTCTTGAGAGATCTCACAGGCCCAGACTGGGCGAAGTTTCCTGAGCAGGGGAAGACCCAGGAGGTGGGTGGATCCCGTGGTGCGCCTGACGAGGGGACTTCTAGGCGTCCTACTCGTTCTGGACCTTCCAGGTACTCACCTACTCCCGAGCCTATACACTATCCTGTCATTCCTCCCAGTGACCCTGAGCCATCAGTTCCACTAGATGGTTCTGATTCCTATGTTCCCATAGAGAACTCTGATGGCTGCATGTGGGATTATGGGTACCATGGTACCTATAGTCACCCCATTCCTTGCTATGACACCGTAGATGATGAGATACAGTCTAGTCCTTCGGTGGGAACAGTTCCTGCCATTCCTGTTGCTCCTATTCCAGTTGGCGGTGGCAACCCTGTTGTCATCGATATCTCTTCCGATGAGGAGGATCCGGTAGAGGTTCAGTTTATGGAGGAGACACTAGTTGAGCACTATCAGAGCGTCCCGATGAGTGGCTATGATGAGGCTGGGCCATCCCAGTTTACTAGTGCTGAGGCGTTTGGAGCTAGCATGGCTAGTTACCTTGGCTTTGAGGGATTGTTCGTGATGGACACGACAGATGCCGACACTTCTGACCAGGAGTAAATTCCGACCGGGAGGCCATATGTGCCAGAATCCGTGCGTAGGACCACTCGAGAGCACGGATGGACCCCTGGTATGTACGTCGAGCAGTGATGAGACGGACAGGTACCATGGAGCTAGTAGCGAGTGTAGTATAGCTGTGGTTGGACTGTGTGAGTTGGTCATGTAATATAAAAAAGGGTCTGAGTGCTTGTGAGACCCAGCTAGATCTTGTAGTACTTATGTTGTATTTCACTTCTCGTATGAGGGTTTGTAATAGACCATAAATCTATATGTATAATATGTATAATTTGTGTAATATGTGTGTTGCATTTGGATCTTATTTGGATTTGGATTTTTCTTTCTCCTGTGTGACTAGAGCTGCACTTGAAGTGAGGCTCAGAAAGCATGGGCATGATGTGATTATGAGTTTTTTCGCTTCATGTTGCAGATCTAGGGGAAGATGAATACGGGTAGTGCGAGTGAGTCCCAAGAGGAGCGCTTGGAGCGCGAAACTAAAGAAAAGAATGACCAGGAGGCAAGGGCAGAACCACCACCACCACCATTCAGGCCTCTTGGCAAGCAGAGCTTCCTGCAATACATGCAATTTATGCAGGAAACCCAAAACAAGTTCATGCAAGAGCTAATGGGTCAGATATGTAATGGAAGGGGTTCAGAGAGTAAGAGTGTTAGCTTATCAGATTTCCTTAATACCAAACCTCTACCATTCGCAACCGCACCAGAGCCAATGGATGCAGAAGATTGGCTAACTGATACTGAGAGGAAACTGAGGTCACTCAATGCGAGTGACGAAAAAAAGTTACGATATGTTGCGTACCTTCTTACTGGTCCTGCTGCTTCCTGGTGGGAGAACGAGGTGATAATTCAGCCCTAAGGGAAAATATTCACTTGGGATGAGTTTAAGGAGAGATTTAGGGAGTATCACGTTCCCGAAAGTATCATGGAGCTGAAGAGAAGGGAGTTCGAAGATCTCCAACAAGGTACACTAACCATGATGAAATACATAAGGGAGTTCAGTGTGCTCTCTCGATACGCAGCTGATGAGGTTAGCGCTGATGCAAAGAGGGTCAAAAGATTCCTACGGGGATTAGATCCATATGCGGCTATGCAGTTGAAAATGACCAAGCCCCGGAATTTCCAAGAATTGATGAATTCGGCCATTACCTGGGAAAATGACTATAAGTTGGTTCAGTTGAGCCGACAGAAGAAGGCCAAAAGTGAAGCTAAAAGGTTAGAACCTAACCGACCTCGACCCAACTTGAGTTTCAAACCCAGGGTTCAGACAGGAGGAGCACCTGCTAATCGAGGGCCATTCAACCCAAGAGGTAGAATTCTCTGCCACAACTGTGGACTGCCAGGGCATATTAAGAGTGAATGTAGGAAGCCCAGGGTTGTTTGCTTTAGATGTGGACAGGAAGGACACATCAAGACCCAGTGTCCCAATCAACCAACCGGAGGAGGGATTAACAAAGCTGGGAGCAGTTATGGAAAAGGGGTTGGAACAACAGTTGGAGGTGGAGGCAATGGGAAAAATAATAATGGCAAGAGGGGAAGGACGTTTGGAAAGCTGAATTGCACATCTGTGGAGGAGGCTGACAACTCAGAGACAGCAGTACTAGGTACGCTCAATATCCTTTCCCATCCTGGTAAAGTACTTTTTGATACGGGTGCAACCAACTCTTTTCTCTCCAGTGAGTTTGTGGAAAAATATGGGGTTAGATGTGAGCCGTTAGATCACCCCATTACCGTGTTAATGGCTGGGGGTACGCTTTTAGTAACCCGTTTGAAGCAGGAGCAGGTCATTACGATCTGTAATTGCACATACTACGCCGACTTATTTGTGCTACCGTTAAAGGATTTGCAAGTTGTCCTCGGTATGGATTGGATGACTACACATGGAGCTCGAATAGACTGTGAGGAGAAAACTGTGTCTATCAGGAAACCAGGAGGAGGTAGGATTACTTATCAGGCAGATAGACACACTCACATGGAGATTGGAATTCAATTGAACTCATTAAAAGAGACTAAGTTAGAAGATATTCCGGTAGTTAATGAGTTTCCAGATGTGTTTCCCAAGGAACTACCCGGAATGCCACCAGATAGGGAGATCGAATTCACAATTGATCTAGTACCAGGTACATCACCCATAGCTCAAGCACCATATAATATGGGTCCTAAGTAGTTAAAAGAACTCAAGATACAACTAGATGAGTTGGAAAGTAAAGGATTCATTAGAGAAAGTGTCTCACCGTGGGGATCACCAGTAATCTTTGTGGACAAAAGAGACGGTGGTCGAAGAATGTGTGGGGATTTCAGAAACTTGAACAATGTCACCATCAAGAACAAATATCCACTACCCAGAATACAAGACCTATTTGATCAAGTTCAGGGAGCAGGAGTGTTCTCCAAGATTGATCTCCGGCCAGGATATCATCAAATCAAGATTAAACTGGAGGATGTTCCAAAGACAGCATTTGTCTCCAGGTATGGACATCATGAGTATTTGGTTGTACCATTTGGATTAACCAATGCACCTGCAATATTCATGAACCTGATGAATAAGATCTTTATGCCGTACTTGGATAAGTTTGTGATCGTCTTCATTGACGATATATTGATATACTCCAAAAGTAAAGAAGAACATGCCAAACATCTGAGGATCGCATTACAAGTTCTAAGGGAACATCAATTGTATGCCAAGTTCAGCAAGTGTGAGTTTTGGTTGGACAAAGTCGATTTCCTTGGACATGTTATCAGCAAGGATGGAATTTCGGTAGATCCTGCCAAGGTACAAGCTGTATTGGAGTGGCAGTCACCCAAAAATGTCAGAGAGATACGAGGTTTCTTGGGTATGGCTGGATATTATCAGAGATTTATTGAAGGATTCTCCAGGATAGCAGGGCCTATGACCAAGTTATTAAGAAAGAATGTTCCCTTTGTGTGGACTGATAAATGTGAAGAGAGTTTTCAAGAGTTGAAGAACCGATTAACGTCAGCACCAATCCTAGCTGTACCTGAATCAGGTCAGGATTACACAGTTTATTGCGATGCATCTAAAAATGGATTAGGCTGTGTTCTCATGCAAAATAAAAAGGTGATAGCATACGCCTCAAGACAACTCAAACCTCATGAGGTGAACTACCCAACCCATGATTTGGAGTTAGCCGTTGTTGTGTTTGCCTTGAAGAAATGGAGACAATTTCTATATGGAGCTAAGTGTGAGTTATTCACGGATCACAAGAGCCTCAAATATTTCTTTACTCAAAAGGAATTGAATATGAGACAGAGAAGATGGCTGGAGTTGATTAAGGATTATGATCTTACGATCAATTATACTCCAGGAAAAGCCAACGTAGTGGCTGATGCGTTAAGTCGCAAGAGCACCGATGTCCAACCTGTCAACCGGGAGCTACCCAAGGAGTTGATAATGGATTTGGAAAGATCCGAAATCCAATTATTAGAAGTCAATACTTTAGGCGACAGAAATACCATGAAGGTAATGGAGGAAAGGCAAAGTGATCTTTGAAATGAAATAATCCGACGACAAGACGAGGATCCATTTTTAGCAGAGGAACTACGTAGAATCAAGGAAGGTAAATCATCAGAGTTTCGACTAGGTGATTACGAATCCCTATGGTTCCAGAACAGAATTTGTGTACCAGACATACCAGAAATTAAGAGAGTGATTCTTCATGAGGCACATGAGACACTTTATTCCATCCATCCGGGAGGTACTAAGATGTACATTGATCTCAAGGAATTTTTCTGGTGGAACAACATGAAAAGAGATATTGCAAAGTATGTGTCTGAATGTCATACTTGCCAGCGGGTAAAAGCAGAACATCAGAGTCCAGCAGGACCTTTACAACCTTTGGATATTCCAGAATGGGAATGGGAGGAAGTTGGTATGGACTTTATTACTGGCTTACCAATGACCAAGAAACATAAGGATATGATTTGGGTGGTCATTGATCGACTCACCAAAAGTGCCCATTTTCTGGCAGTAAATCAAAAGGATAATGCTGAGAAGTTAGTAAACATTTATGTGAAAGAAATTGTCAGTAAACATGGAGTACCCAAGAGAATCGTATCAGATCGAGGATCTGTATTCACATCAGTATTCTGGAAAAAAACTCCATGAAGCACTGGGATCACAGCTGGATTTCAGCACAACATACCATCCACAAACTGGAGGTCAAACTGAAAGAACTAATCAGATTTTAGAAGATATGCTCAAAGCATGTGCTCTGGATTTCGGAGGATCATGGGATGAACACCTACCCTTAGCAGAGTTCTCCTATAACAACAGTTACCAAAGTAGCTTGAAGGCAGCTCCGTATGAGGTACTCTATGGACGGAAATGCAGGTCACCGATATGTTGGTTTGAACCTGGAGCCAACTCAGAATTTGCTCCAGATTATGTAAAGGAGAAGCAAAGTATTATTGATATCATAAGGGATCGTCTGAGAATAGCTCAAAGTCGACAGAAAAGTTATGCTGATCAGAGAAGGCGAACATGGAGCCCAGAAGTAGGGGATTTGGTATATCTCAAGTTTAGTCCAATGAAGGGTCTTCGAGATTTGGAGTGAAAGGAAAATTAAGTCCACGATATATTGGTCCATTCAAGATCCTTGCACAGAACAGAAATGTAGCATTCACCCTGGAGCTACCAGAGCAACTAAAGCAAGTCCATAACGTTTTCCATGTGTCTCAACTTCGGAAATGTCTAAAAGAACCATAAGATGCCGTGACTCATGAAGAACTAGAACTTGAAGCTGATCTTACATATGTCGAAGAACCAGCACGGATTTTAGCGGAACACTGGAAGAGACTCAGAAACAGGGCAATCAAGTATTGTAAAGTGCAGTGGAAACACCATCCCGAGCGTGAAGCCACCTGGGAGAAGGAGGAGGATCTGAGACAAGCCTATCCTTACCTCTTCAGGTACTCATCTTCAACTTCGGGACGAAGTTTTCTTTAAGGGGGAAGACTGTAATACCCCAGCGTTTAGGAACTTTTGAAGGGTAGAAATAGGAATATGAGCATTTGCATGCATCCAATTGAACAAAACCTGAACCAATTTGTCGCCAACTAAATTGTACTTCTGTTAATGGTAACACATGACTAATTGCTGTTAGGGGAGATCAACCCTACCTAAAATCCTTCCCAATTATCATTCCTTAATTATAGGTATAAATACTAGTAAGGTTGAGTAAGCAAGGAAATTATTTATGTTCTTTATATATCACTTATAACATATCCTAATTTTTTCTATAAAAATAATCCTCATAAAATCAAAGGAAAAATATAGTGAGACTCCTTATCAAATTCTAAGCCTATATGAATTTTCCCATAATTTTTGAAACAATATTTCTGCCTCAAATAAATTCTTTAAGTCACTGTTTAAAGAAAATATGCCATTAGGGAAAAACCCAGGGGGTTTTCGGTAAAAAATCCCTTTCTTTTCCTTTTCTTCCTCCTCGCGCCAGAAGGCACGGCCGCGCGTCGCCGCCGCGCCGTGACACCTCCTGCTTGCCGCCGTTCTGGGGGGATAAGGCCAGGGAGGAGACGTCCGCATCTCGCCTCGCTCCCATTCCCCTCTCCCCTCTCGCTCTCCTCTCTTCCGTCATCAAAAGCCCCGCGAAACCCTAACCCTAATCCCCACTGCCGCCGACGAGCCCTCTAATCGCCGGCGAACGAAGGAGTCCCCGGAGCCGTGGCGGTGTCCATCCGCTCTGTCTCGTCGCCCTCTACGTCGTGGTGTAGCGCGCGATGCTAGGAAGGACCAGAGGCTGAGGAACACGACCGACGTCCCGAAGACCGCCACCGGTGTCGAGCTTGATTCCGTCGCCGTCGAGCCGTCCCCAGCGTCACCACCGTGTCCCCTGCAATCCTGGTGAGCCGTAGATCCTTTTGGGTGGATCAGTTCCACCGATTTCGTCTCCGAAGCGAGGATTGAGAGTTCGCCGCCGTACGCCACCGCGGTTCATCGTCGCCGGAGTAGTTCCGGTGACTAATTCGGGGCGGCGCCACCACCATTTGGTTCGCCTTGCTTCCGTGAGTCTGATGCATGTGTTCGTTCGGCCGGAACTGGCCGGAGTTGGCCGGAGCATCGCCGGCCGGCCACGGTTCATGGTGGCTGACGTCAGCTGACGTCAGCCCCGACTTAAATCAAATAAAAAAACAAGAAATCCCTGACAGGTGGGTCCCTATGTCAGATATTTAAACATTTTGAAATTCCAGAAAATTTGCCAAACTTTAAAAAATCATAACTTCTGTTTTATAATTCAGAAAAATTCAAATAAAATATCAAATTAATCAGAAAAATAAATTCTATTCAAATATAATTTTTTCATGATTTATTTATTAACTAAAATTAATAATTTAAATGAATTACACATATGCCATTATTAGGTTATGAGCTTTATAAATATATTATATGTTTACAAAAATACCATAAAATTATTTTAAAATAAGAAAATCCTCAAAACATTAATAATATTTTCAAACATACTTTTTAAGTATAATTAAATTTTATAAATAACTCCAAAGTATTAAACTTGAGTTATATAAATAAATTAAGGGATTTAAAATGCAAGTTTTTGATTTAAATTAATTTACTTCTCAAGAATTAAATGTAATCTCAATTATTATTTCCTTTTGTCAAATTTAAAGTTTCACAGTTACTTCTTTAATTAAATTAAAGTCATTAATAATTATTTAAATCCACCTAAAATAATATAAAAATATCATAAACTTTCCCAAAGATGTATAAAGTTAAATCCTAACCAACATAAGTGAATTATCAACTACATGTGCATTACATGTTGCATATCATGTCATTTTGCCTCTTCAAACATTGTCCTTACCGGACGATGATGATCTTTTGTAGAACCAGGAGATCGAAAGCCCCGACCAGTTTCAGACTCCACTACTTGTCAATTTCAAGGCAAGTTCATCACTTGCTCATACTTCTTTGAAATATTTGTTAAGAAACTATATTCAAACTCTATAATACTATCACCTATTCCAAAAAGGTATAAAGGTATTTTCTGAATAACCTGACTATTGGTTGTCTATCTATTGGATGGTAACCTATTATGGAGGGCAGGTGGGACCATGGTAAGATGAATTGGTCCGGAGGTCCCACTTGCACAGGAAAGTATTACCTAGGGTTAACAACAAATGTCGTCATAATGATTGCGCCGTAATGAAGCGTTAACCGTAAGGCTTGGAATGGGCCGGGAAATGCCATATGTGATACCTCTCCCGGGTGCATGTCAACGGACAGCCAGTGCCGTACGCTGTAGATCTTGCGGGACTACATGCACATGGGTGGGAGCCCTGAAGTCCCACGGTTCCTGGTGTCTATGATGGTTTGTAGGAATGTCTGGACCAGTCAGTCTTTGTGGCGAAGGGGAGGACATGAGTCCGGAACGGTCGGTCACAAAGACTTAGGGGAGGACAAACCTACAAAAATGGGTGGGCATGCATTGTGCGGGGAGGCGCAGTGAATGACTTGGATCAAAAACTGGGCCCCACACCAAA
Source organism: Puccinellia tenuiflora (assembly GCA_012064385.1). Lineage (NCBI taxonomy): Eukaryota > Viridiplantae > Streptophyta > Magnoliopsida > Poales > Poaceae > Puccinellia > Puccinellia tenuiflora. The sequence continues at coordinate 1,891,377 of QRDG01001689.1, read as the reverse complement.
GAGAGTGTGGACAGGAACTTAAGCCTGGTTGTGCAACAAAGTCTTGATCCCTTATGGGTAAAGTAACGCACCTCTGCAGAGTGTAAAAATTGTAACATGTTACTCCCTGTTCCGGGAAGGAGCTGCGAACGCTGCAGGAAAGGAACTCCATGAAGTTCTAGTATCCCTGTGAAGGATGACGAGCATAGTTTTCAGAATAAAAGCAATCTTTTAAAGAAATGTTTCCAAAACCTGCATTAGCTTATGATCCTTCGGGATGTAAAGCTGTAGATAGTGCATCAAACTCCCACCCTACATAATGAACTTGTTGAGTAACGTTGGTTACTCATTCCTTCCTTTTGAACCTCCTGCTTAGTTTATGAAGACTTGGGCAGTGCATCACTGCATACTTTAGAAGGCCAGGACAACATCTTCTATGAAGAGCCAGATCTTGATGGAGGAGTTGAAGGCGTGGATTACATCATCAAATACGGCGCCGACAACGAGGAGGAAGAATCACACTAGTGGTATCTAGAGTCGTGGCCTACTTAGCATGGTTGAATCGAGCAGCATGAACCTTATATCAATAAGTTGTTGAGTTACCGTGTGCGCACTTATTGCTTCTTCAAGTTTGTACACACTAATTATGAGATGGCACCTGAGGTGATCATCTTTTAAGCACGACTTGGTTTGTAATAATAATGATGTTGTATTATGGACCCGCAATGTTTCTGATGTACCATTCTGAGGGATGTAACTTTCACGGGAAGGTACCCATAATTGTTATGTCAACGACTTGCGTACTACAAAATGCAGTGGTATGTTGGGTCTCCGCACCCTTGTAGCACTCGTCGGATTGAATCCCGGCGTGGATACATACATCTCCTCGCGACTAGATGAGTCTAGTTGCGGGGATCGACAGATCAACCCCTGCATCGACAAAACGCTTTGGACGATCTTCAAGGGTAAGAGATTGGATCTCATCTTTGCTACCACCATCTAATAGATCTAGGTCCTTGGGGTTTCTTCCGCTTGTTACGTAGGAAATTTTTTGTTTTCTATGCAACGACCCCTTCAGTGGTATCAAAGCCTAGATCTATTCATAGATGTTGGTGCGATTAGAACACAAGAGTTGTGGGCGTTGATGTTTTTGTTGCTACCTTCTCGCGTGTACTTTGCATCTTATTGGATGGTTGATGAAGCGGCCCGGACCAACTTACTCGTCCACGCACGAGAGACCGGTTCCACGGTTGACATTCAACTTGTATTGCATAAGTGGCTGGCGGGTGTCTGTTTCTCTGGCTATGGTGAGATGTGATTTACAGTGGAAGGCCTTTTAGAAAGGATGAGTAAATAAGCAACTTCTATATCACCGTTGTGGTTTTGCGTAGATTAGAACGGTTCTATCTTGTTGACCCAAGCCACGTAAAAATTGCATAAACACGTTAGAGGACGTCTAACTTGTTTTTGCAGGGTCTGTGATGTGGTATGGCCAATATGTGATTTGTGATAATGTATGCAATGATCATGTTTGTAATATTTCGCGACTTGCATGTCGTCGAGTACGGCAACCGGCAGGAGCCTTATGGTTGTCTCATATTTATTGTATGACCTGCGTGTCACTTTAAACGCCATGTAATTGCTTTACTTTATCGCTAAGAGTAGCTATAGTAGTAGTTGCAATAGTTGGTGGAGGCATCCATGGTGATGGCACATGAAGCTGATGATGATGGAGATCATGCCGGTGCTTTGAAGATGGAGATCTCAGTCACAAGAAAATGCTATACCATATCACAATATTGAATTACATGTGATGTTAATCCTTTTATGCACCTTATGCTTTATGCTTAGATATGATCACGACGGTAGCATGATAAGGTGATCTCTCAAGTTAATATCAATTTTTGTTCTCCCCTAGTATGCACCGTTGCGACAGTTCGTCGTTTCATACACAGGCCGTGATGATCGGGTGTGATAGAAATCTTCGTTCACATACAACGGGTGTAAGACAGTTACACACGCGAATATACTACGGTTCCCTTGACGAGCCTAGCATGTACAAACATGGCCTCGGAACACGGAAGCCGAAAGGCTAACACGAGTCATATGGAGATATGATCATACATGGAGATGTTTACCTTTGAAGCTGCACCACCTCACGTGATGATCGGTCGTGGTCTTAGTGGATTGGGATCGTGTATCACTAAACAACCAGAGAGATGTTGAAGTTTAGTGGGACTTCATGTAAGATGAACTCAATTATCGTAAACAAAAGTCCTAAGATGTCTTTGCAAAAATCCTTGTAGATCATGATGACTACGGTAGTCTCGTTGCTAAAATAACTGTGTCTCGATGGGTCAAATTTTGTTAAATGATACCTGCGTCTTGGAGAAGTCCTACACACCAATGATGAGCTCTACATGTTAGATAAACCTTTAGAGGAATGCCCAAATATTCCTGCAAGTTATGAAGAGTACATGGAGTGGTTTTGAACCGCCTACTTGAAAGTCAAGTAGATGATGTGCACCTTCATAAAGTCTGACAATCAAAACTTGAATGCAATGGAGATTGTTGGTAAGCTGAAAATAGGTTTTCAGCACAAGTTAGAATTGTGAGGTTCAATGCAGAACGTATATGGTGATATACAGGTTATAAGTGTTTAAGTCCAAATTGCAATTGTGGCGGTTTCGATAATTATTTGATACTCATTCTGTTCTATGAAAACAGAACCGGCTACTTGAGATTTGCATAATGGATCTAGGAAGACGTTGCGGAATGATGGCAATCAAGGAGTTGATGCTGGCAATGATCTTTACATTTATCATTTTGATTAGAGAATTTGAATAAGTTTTGTAATCGAATTAAGTGTGATTTTAATTAGTGTGTCTTGCTTATGTGAGACGGTTATTCATGTTAAAGACAATTGTTGTTCTATTTGCATGAATGATCCTTTTTGGAAATCACAAGTTTCGATTATAAGTGTATTATTCTTATTATAATCTAGATGATAAATTGGTTGAACATTTATAAATATGAATCATACTAAAAGTATCTAAAACTCAATAATGACATTTATTCATGCTAAGCATTGTGATGAACATGTTGATGTTTAACACATGCGTCTTGTTTTGAAGTAGTGTGAATAAAAATGCCACCCTTTTGGAAGAGTGTCATGAGTTGCCGAAAATAAACACAAGTGTTGGTTGTATTTTCAGCAAATGTCGGATGTCATTATTTTGTGCGCTCCATCATAAATGATACAAGTAAATTGATGTATTTATTCAAGTTATGATATTTGATGAGATCAAATAAAATTCTGGAGTCAAGGATATTAAGTTAACAAGAAAATTGAGTCTTTTTTATATGATCAAATGAGACGAAATATTTGAGTTATTGTTTTAGTATGAAGACTTGTGCAAAGTGTTTTCACAAATTGCAATATTTAGAGCTTATTCAAAAATGTTTTAATGCGCCTTAAATATTGTAATCACATTATATTAGATATTATGTGGTCTGATAAAAGTTGTTTTTCCTATTAGGGTTTATTTGTAACATTTAGATTTATTTGATAACACTCCGTTTAGAAATAAGGGTCTATGTATGATTCGCATATATTTTTCATATGAGTTATGAGAAAAGAAGGTTTCAATGATTATGAGATAATTAGAAACCATTGCGAATAGTGTTGTAGTATATTCATATGTGTGATTATGAATAAGATTCCACAATATGAGACTAAAAGGGGCAAACCAATTTGTTGGTTGTGCTAAAGGTTTTAGTGGTTTATCGTGAAAAGGTTTCATTGATAAAGAGGATTGTTGGAATAAAGAGACTTAAACCAAGATGGTTGATCTTGCTTTTAATTATCAAGTGGCACATTTTAGAAGTGCATTAATGGTTATAGACTTGATATTTTAAGAGGAGAAATTGATGATAGTGATCATTAAATTTCGAGTTAAGTTCTTGAGGAAAGTAGGATTCAAGAATATTGTATTTTGTCAAGTTACAAAATAATATTCATGATTTACTTGTCATGTTTGAGAAATAGGACATACCTACGAAACTACAAATAAGAGATAGAAGCCTTAAATACGAAAGTGACTAAGAGTCATTCTATATTAAGTTTAAATCATGAAGTAATTGTTACTTGATTTTGTGAAAGTGATGTTTCACATATTTATTCCTCAAAAGGGTTTTGTAGAGAATAAATAAAACTTAAAACTAGTAGAGTACTAGTGTTCGTATATGAGTTCTCGATTTAAAAGTTAATTAAGTTTTTGGAGGTGTCCAAAATATTGAGAAAGTGCATAAGAAACCGAGTGAGATCTAATTAAGATATGTGGTGACATATGTTAAGTTAGAGCAAAGACTATATTCCAAGATCAAAGTATGTGGAGACATATGTTTGAGTGGGAGCTAGTTAAATCATGGTCAAATATAAGGACAACATATTTCTGAGTGGGAGCCAAAGTGGTTTCACAGTTTAATATGTGTATGGTGTATATTTGAGTGGGAGTTTACAACATCTTGTTTAAAGTGAAATGGAGATTTCATAAATGTTGTAAATAAGTCAGGAACCAACTTGTAACTTATGAAGTTAGTTTGAACATCAAATATCCATGGAGATGGATGTATCTATGGAGGATAGATATGTTTGATAAAGCATTATGTCAGGTTGTTTAACCTAAATAAGATTTTTAAGGAGTTCAAAATGTAACAAGAGAAGAAAGGTTCATCTGCTTGTGAGAAATAGGTAAAACATTGAGTTGTGAACTCAGTACAAAATGATGGTTGGAGGATATGTTAGAATTCGCTATGAATTGTTCATAGGACTAAACATATAAAAACCTTGTGTTTTGTGCTTGACGATATGTGACCCAAGTTTAGAAGAACATGTTAAATGAGGAGTCATTTTTCATGGAGTTGAGATAATTGAATCTAGAGATTGGTGGATTTGGTTGAAGTCATAAAGCCAAACTAGATCTCATGAAAGCAGAAGCGCAGCAAAAGCATGATCGAAAATATCGAAGTGTTGATTACACTTGATTTGTAGAGTCTACAACATATAGGAGTATATGATTGATTCAAGGATTAAATGATATAATATTTTGGCTTGAGAAAACATGTTTCAAGATTGAATAGTTTTCAAGATTGAGTAAGTTCCGGATGCACATACTATGAGAAAGTTCCATTTGACTGATCATATGCTATGCATGCAGAAGATGGAAATAGTAGTCTTACTCTATAACCAAATACATTATATTCATTATAAGATAATGAGAGTTATCATGTGATGATAAGTTTATCATAAGATGATAAACAGAAATGTCAAGTTAGGTGACATTAAGTTTTGCAAAGAACATAAAAGAGCTGTATAGTACAGAACACGGACACAACCTCTTCCGCATGCAAACATGATCAGCGCTGAAGACTCCATGGGTGCTGGATCGATAAAATGTAAACTAGATTATTGACTGTAGTGAAAGTGGGAGACTATTGGGAATATGCCCTAGAGGCAATAAAATAGTTTATTGGCATGTTCATGTTTATGATAATAGTTTATGATCCATGCTATAATTGTATTAAAGGGAAACATAATACATGTGTGGAATATAAACACCCAGGTCCCTAGTAGCCTCTACTGGACTAGTTCGTTGATCAAGAGATGGTTAGAATGTTTCCTAGCCATGGACTTGTTACAGTCACTTGATAACGGAGTCAAAGTCATTGGGTGAATGACTTGATGGACAGACCCGATATAAAGAGTTGCAATTGATCGTGTCACACAGTTTTGTTGCCAACGCTTTAGTATGCCAAGTATAGTTTCCTTAGACCATGAGGTTATATAACTCCCGCTTATCGGAGGAGGGTTTTGTGAACATCAAACGTCGTCTCGTAAAAGGGTGATCATAAAGGTGTCTTTCAGGTTCTCCAAAGATAGGTTGTTGGGTTATATGTTCCAAGAGTGGGATTTGTCCCTCCGTGTGACGGAGAAAGATATCTCTGGGCCCTCTCGGTAATATAGCATCAGAAAGGTTGCAACCATGTGATTAAGTGGTAATCACGGTGATCCTATATTATGGACGAGTAAAAGAGAACTTGCCGGGTAACAAGAGAAAACTAGATATGGGGATATCGACGATCAGATCTCGGGCAAGTAAAATATCGGTGAGACAAAGGAAATCGTATACGAGAGTAATAATCTCCGGCATCGTGGTTCAATCGATAAAGAACTTTGTTGATAATGTAGGGATTAATATGGGCGTCCCGGTCCCGCTATTAATCATTGATGGAGATCATGTCTACGTTATCTCGAACCCGTAGGGTCACACACTTAAAGCTCCGATGTTAGCTAGGGTTAATGGTGAGATAATTGATGGTATGAACGAATGGTGATTCGGAGTCTCGGATGGGATCCTTGACGTCACGAGGATTTCCGGAATAGTCCGGAGAATAAGATTCATATATGGAAAGTGGTTTCCGGAGGTGTCGGAAAAGTTCCGAAATATTCTAGCAGGGTACCGGAAAGTTCTAGAAGGTTCCAGAAGGTTCCGGAGGGCCCCACCTTGGGGGCCACGAACCTAGGAGGGCCCACATGGACCAAGGGGGCGTGCAGCAGCCCACATGGGCTGGCCGTACCAGCCCTCCAAGGCCCATGCGGCCAAGGCAAGGGTGGAGGCACCCAAAACCCTAGGGGGCCGACTTGGGGAAGAAGTTCCCTCAAGCCGCCGGCCCTAGATGGGATTGGGGCGCCCCCCACAGCCCCCCACACGCCTATATAAGGAGGAGGGGAGGGCTGGGGCGCAGCCCTTTGAGCCCTAGCTGTTTCCTCCTACCCTGGCCGCCGCCTCCTCCTTAGATCCACCTCTTGCCGCGCCACCTCTCCCCGGAGGGCTGCCGCGCCATGCTCCTCCTCCTCCACCTTGCCGCACCACCTCTACTTGCTAGGGTGGCTGCGCCATGGTCCTCTTCTCCTCCTCGTGCTTGTCTAGGCGTAGCCATGCTCGTGGAGATCTACACCGTCAAACGCCGCCACTACCGTCGTGGCGCCGAGATCCATCTAGCCACTCCCTCCTTGCTTGCAGGATCGAGAAGGAGGAAGTCTACATCGAGCCGTATGTGTGGATACCTCGGAGGTGCTGCCCCTTGTAGCACTCATCGGATTGAATCCCGGCGTGGATACATACATCTCCTCGCGACTAGATGAGTCTAGTTGCGGGGATCGACAGATCAACCCCTGCATCGACAAAACGCTTTGGACGATCTTCAAGGGTAAGATTGGATCTCATCTTCGCTACCACCGTCTAATAGATCTAGGTCCTTGGGGTTTCTTCCGCTTGTTACGTAGGAAATTTTTTGTTTTCTATGCAACGACCCCTTCATTTCCTACCATTCAAAGTAAATTTGTCATGTGCTATCTTTAAAAATTCAAAATAATTCTTTTTGTGCCTCTGTTTTTAAGCTCATAAGGGAGCAGTAGAGAGCTAGATATAACTTGTGACGAGCAGGGTCATTTCCCCCTCTTTTTCACCCAGTGTTGATGGATTACGTCTTCACTTGAACCAACCCGAGAGCAGCTTAAGCAAAAATATAAATACAACTCACAATTCTCCTCCGCGCAATGCAAAACTGAGAAATCAGCCCAAACATTGGACAGTGGTGAAACCAAGGAGAAAGAGGAGCGTACTCGCTCTTCTAAGAACCAGCTGCTCTCACAAGTCTAAAAAACCGTGCTTGTCATGAGGGACTAGATAGCTTCTCTGTTGTGAAGTTGTTGACGAAAGCACGCATGGCTCAAAATCATTTTACTTCTGTTTCATAAAGACAAAAAGCTCTAGCACATGACTAATCCCTGCTTCCCTCTACGAAGGGCCTTTCTTTTACTTTATTGTTGAGTCAGTTTTCCTATTCCTTTCTATCTTAGAAGCAAACACTTGTGTTAACTTTGAGTGCAACAATCTTTACATGCTTACTTATTGCACTTATTATATTACTTTGTGTTGACAATTATCCATGAGATATACAAGTTGAAAGTTGAAAGCATTGCTGAAACTTAAATCTTCCTTTGTGTTGCTTCAATACTTTTGCTAAGAAATTATTGCTTTATGAGTTAACTCTTATGCTGAACCTTTTTGATGCTTGTCTTGAAAGTACTATTTGTGAAAAGTTTTACTTATATGATTCAGAGTTTGCTCATTGTCTATTTGTTAGCAAGTTATAGACCATTGCCTTGTATCACTTCATTCATGACATATGCTTTACAATATTATTTGATCAAGATTATGTGATGGCATGTCTCCTAAGAAATTATTTGTTGTTATCGTTTTACCTACTCGAGGACGAGTAGAACTAAGCTTGGGGATGCTTGATACGTCTCCAACGTATCTATAATTTCTTATGATCCATGCTTATATTATACCAATGGCTACATGTTTTATTCAGGCTTTATATCATTTTTATGCATTTTCTGAAACTAACCTATTGACAAGATGCCATAGTGCCAGTTCCTGTTTTCTGCTGTTTTTCCGTTTCAGAAAAGTACTTAAGGAAATATTCTCGGAATTGGACGGGACAAAAAGCGTCGACCTTATAATTCCATCACGTACACGGAGTCCAAAGGAGAGACGGAGGCGAGCCACGAGGTGGCCACACCACATGGTGACGCGGACCCCACCTCTGGTGCGCCACCATATGGTGTGGGCCCCTCGGGTGCCTCCTGCCGCCGCCCTTTCGCCTATACAACCCCCGACGAATAAACCCTAAGTACCTGATCCTCCATCCACACAAAAGTCCGTAGCCGCCACCACCGTCGTCAACCCTAGTTCGGGAGGGTTCTGAAGCTCTTCCTAGCACCCTGCCGGAGAGGGAGATCATCACCGGAGGGCTCTTCATCACCATGCCCGCCTCCGGACTGATGTGTGAGTAGTTCATCCTTGGACTACGGGTCCATGCAGTAGCTAGATGGTTGTCTTCTCCTCTTGTGCCATCATGTTTAGATCTTTTGAGCTGCCCTACATGATCAAGATCATCTTATTGTAATGCTACATGTTGTGTTTGTTGGGATCCGATGAATAGAGAAGTACTATGTTATGTTGATTATTGATCTATCATGCCTATGTTATTTGTGATCTTTCATGCTCTCCGGTACTTGTGATTACCTTGATCAAGTAGTTGCTTGTATCTCCAAGAGGGAGTATTTATGCTAGATAGTAGGTTCATGCCTCCATTTAATCTGGGACAGTGACAGAAAGTTCTAAGGTTGTGGATGTGATGTTGCTACTAGGGGTAAAACAACGATGCTTTGTCTAAGGATATTTGTATTGTTTACATTATGCACCATAGTTAATGCAATTGTCTGTTGCTTGCAACTTAATACTGGAGGGTGTTGCGGATGCTATCCCAAAGGTGGACTATTTAGGCACAAATGCATGCTGGATAGCGGTCTGTGTACTTTGATGTAATGCCCAAATGAATCTCATAGTGATCATCATGACTTGTATTATGCAATGATATGCTTTCTTTATTTGTCAATTGCCCAACTGTAATTTGTTTACCCAGCATGAGTAGTATTTTATTATGGAGAAGACACCACTAGTGAACTGTAGACCCCGATCCATTCTTTACATCTGAAATACAACCAACTGAAATTACCGCTTTCTTTCATTCTCTGCAAACAAACATCTTTTTCCACACTATACGTCTAATCCTTTGTTTTCAGCAAGCCGGTGAGATTGACAACCTCACTGTATCGTTGGGACAAAGTATTTCGATTGTGTTGTGCAGGTTCCACGTCAGTTGCGCCGCTGACAACCTTGGGAAGCATTCTCAACTCCTACTGGTTCGATAACCTTGGTTTCTTACTGAGGGAAAACTTGTTGCTGTGCTCATCAGACCTTCCTGTTGGGGTAACCAACAAAGTGTGACTGAGTAACTCCTTTCACACCAGCAAGCAAGACTTTTTCTGGCACCGTTGCCGGGGAACACACTAAGGATACATAAGAAGACTCTACCCTGTCAACTCCGCCATCAAGATTTTTTCTGGCGCCGTTGCCGGGGAGTGGAGAAGCTTCTGGAAGTGCTTAATCTTCAACCTTGCTAGAACTTTTGCTGGCGCCGTGGAAGTGAAGTATTTCTGCAAGGGGAGTCTCTCACTTCCAATCTCTTTACTTTATTTTTGTCTTGCTTACTTTTTTTTACTTTTTCTTGTTTGCTTTCTTATATCAAAAACTCAAAAAAATTAGTGTAGTCTTTATTTTACTTTATCTTGTTTGCTTTCTTATATAAAAAAAAATAGTTACTTGCATTTAGTCTATTTTGATTATTTATCATCATGTCTAGTCCTATGCCTGTTACCATGTCACCTAATGAATTGATCTTCACTTTTAAACAAGGGAGTGAGGAGAGCTTTAAAGAAGCATGGGTTAGAATTTTTAATTCTTATGGTACAACTGAGCCTAAGATGACTATGAGCTTGCTTCTTAGGAGTTTCTACTTTGGTCTTGTCCTTTGTTATAGATATGCTTTGGATGCTATTGTAGGAGGAGATTTCCTTCATTGTGATGGGGATCAAGCTTTTAATGCCATAAAAAAGTTGATTACTAGTTCAACTAATAAACTTGATTCAGCCCTTGTAAGCATCCATGCTAGATTAAATACTCTTGAGACAAATATATCTTGCTTAAAAGAAGGGTATAATCAGATTCGCGAATATTATGACTATGTTCCAGTAAATTTTAAATCATCCATGTGGGTTCACACAGTAAAGATTGCTATTGATAATGAAATCTTTTATGCTCGTTGTGATATTATGTCTGAATTTTGCCTTATGCCTAAAGATATTTATGAATCTTTGAATCTTTGGGGACTCACTGAATGTGGAGAAGAGATAACTCTTACTGATAACACCATTATATTACCTATTGGGGTAGCTGAAGGAGTGTTTACAAAATTCTTGGGAAGAACAGTGTCTACTGATTATCTTGTCATTGAATGTGTAGGAACAGGACAAATTACACTTGGAAGATCTCTACTCAAACTTTTGGGAGCAACAATAGATATGGGAAAAGGCACTCTGAATTTCACCCGCTTTTGTTTGCCCCTCCGGTGCCATCCTCCTCCGTTCGATAGGCAGACAAAATTGGCACAGTAATTTCCTTCCTCCCGCTTTTCACCACAGCCGTCCGATCCGTAATTCTTTTTTTCACTTTGAGGCTGGCGAGGTGGGTCGATGACAGGTGGTTCTCAATGTGCGTTGGGTCCACAAATCAGCGGGCAAAACAACCTCTTGTCCGCGTCTCTCTCCGCGAGACAAAACCAACACCGGATGAAACCCTAGAGAGCCAATCCCCTCTCGCATCTCTCCTCCCCCAATCCCCTCCCTCCCAGCCGCCTCTCTCATCGCCGATTCTGCTCCGCACGGAAGGAGTCGTGGCCGCGGCCGACCTCGCGCGAGGTGGCGGGCGGTTGGTGGAGCTCCAGTGGAGTCCCAAGCGCCGGCGCGGTGCGCGACGTCGAGGGTGAGCGGCAAGCGGCGAGCGGATGGGATGGTCGCGGTGGCCGGCGGGTGGGCGGGAGGCCCTGCAGAAGCGCGTCCCGGTGGTGGGCGGCCGAGATGGGCTCAAGGGGGTCCGTGCACGCCGGAGGAGGACAAGACCCTCGTCCCCCACCTTCAGCCTCGGCAACTGGCGTGCTGCCCAGCATGCCGGTGAGTGCGACCCAGCGCTCCTCCCCTCTTCCGTGTGCTGGAGAAGTAGGGCTGGAAGGGAGCGCGGGCGCCGCCACCTCGTGCCTCGCATCGGGCGGAGCAGTCCCGACGATCGTGTCCCCGCTCCTCGTCGTGGAAGAGCAGGGAGGCGGGGTCTTCACGGTTGGCGTGGACGAGCAGGAGAGGCCAACGTTGTGAGAAGGAGCAGAGAGGGCTGGCGGCATGGAGAAGCAGCAGCAGGGTCGGCGGCGCATCGACGAGCTCGACGCGCTCCGAGGCGACCGGACGGCCGCAGTGTCTGGTTGGCGGACGCACTGGAGGAGTGCGCCCCCGGAGGAGGGGCGGCGCGGAGGACCCACGAGCTGAGTTGCAGCGGTCAGGATGCGCGTGCGCTCATCGCTCAACCCTACGCGTCGACCTCCCGCGTGCTTCTCCCAGGCACCACAGCGTCCTCTTGAGGAGCTCGGCTGGTGGATTGACGCCAAGGTTAGCATCTCCCAATTCTTATTTCCACCCGCCCCTGATCTCTCTTCTCTTTTCCACGGATCTGGATTTTCCAAACACTGGTAATTGATCCGGTAGTAGCTGACGTGAGCTCCTCACAGTCCTCCGTATCTATACCTCTAGATTTGCAGCTTCTTCCTGAATTTTCTTGGTTGGATTTATATTGCAGTGAGGTATGGCAAACGTTTCTGAACCCTGATTATTTTAGTCTCCATTCCTCTGTCCATGTCCAGATTTGATTCAGAAAGTACACTATTTGGGAATGTGTAGATGGAGAATTTGCACAGGTTGATTGTTGTAATATGTCATGCTTCCCTTTCATAATTGGAAAGCTACTAATGTTTTTTTTTCATATTTCTACCACTAAAAGCACATGTCACGTTAAGCTCAGTTGCATAATTTTGTTTTTCCTTTGATATGATACAAGGCCTACTAAGAATGTGTTCTCTGATGCGTCTCATAGCAGCTTCCTATTTGTTTAATTGAGGCATATAATTTATATGCTAGATTTAGAGGTCATTGCCCTTACAAGGATTTTGTCTAATTCAGATTCATGTATGGGAGTTCTTGAAACAGTTCCCTATTGTTTAATTGAGGCATATAATTTGTATTAGGTGCTTCTCTTTAAGTAATGGTTCAGTTTATGGCAGAGACACCTCCTCTAACATTTTTTTTACCACCTCAGATTCCTCTTTCTCTACATGACTGTGCATCTGACACCTTGGCCTTGTGCACCTCTTTCCTCAATCTTTGGTGTTTGCCTATTGGATGTGGAGGATGTGAGTAACAAGATGCTGCAGTGATACAACTTAAGGTTGTGGTACGAGAACTATCTTCTTGGGCTACTTAGCAGAGCTGCCGTATCACGTAACCACCACTACCTGAAGTGTGAAGATAGTGTGTTAGTTGTGTTATGGGCACTACTTTTGTTTTTTGCGCCATAGCTCTTGCTCTAGAATGCACATTCAAAGTTTCTGTGTTTTAGAAGTGGAAACATGGGAACAAAGGTATGCTAAATTTCTTACCTCAAGCCAATTTTTTTCCCGAATGCGGTATATTTATATGGTGCTATTCAATAGTTAGGTATTTATGATAGCTGAACGCTGAAATTTTTTAGGGTGTGCACTCCAATTGTTGACCCAATAATAAGCTTGCAAAGTCATTGTAAAAACCCATAGCTCTGCTGTACATGTAATTTAGTGGAACTATCAACTATCAAGCTACCAATCAAGTTGGTCGCTTCCTCTCACTGAAGTACCGGATGCACAATCAAAAACTCTTCTTGATTTATAGTTGATACTAATTTCACTATTTAGTATACTCTCACTGAAGGAGTATATACAATTGGTGCTTGCTCACTGGCTGGCAATATTATTTAGCCGTTGGTGTTTGCTTGGCCCTGTAATTATCTACATTTTCCTTTTTATAACTTAGTGTAGATCCTACTAATTTCATATGGCCGTTGGTGTTTGCTCACCGCTGATGGTAAATTTGCTATTTTCACCTCATTTCATTTGAGCTATTTACGGGTACAGCTTTTCTGATAAGGTGGACACTACTGTTATGAATTAATGTTACGAATCAAGTAGAGTGATTCTAGAGTAGATCAGTACTGCCAAAATCAACAAAAATACCATGATTCAGATTGTTCTGTACTGTCCATTTAATCTTTCATTTGGATGGAAGAAATGCATTTTTTCACACGTTTTTTTATCATTTATGTTCAACTGTTTTGTTCAGTAAAAATTGACCTGGATATGTTCAACTGTTTTGTTCTGTAAAAATTGACCTGAAAGAACGTATGCCTATCCCCGACAAAAGGTTTATATCTTACCCAATTTTTTGTTGTCTTTTACAGAGTTTTTGCCTCTGTTGGTTGACGATGGCGGCTGTTTGGCAGCGGCAGCGGGTGGACGATGGTGCCTGCCGACATTGGCGATATTCATCTCCCCCACGCAGGAGCGGCTCGGCGGCCGGAGCCACGGTGGTCGTCGCAAGCTGGATCGGGTGCGGCAAGACAATCATGTCCCCTCCAGCAACAAGCAACAGCAACCCTCCTCGCATCCATATGCTCGCCGCATCGCCCCAACCATGTCATGTGCTGAACCGTTTGCCTTCCCAAATGCAGGTAATGCCTGTCATGCCAACTGATGACACGGTCGGGGCTGAGTTTGGCCACTTTAGCGAGGTTCTGAATAATCTTATTGATGTTTCAATAGTATGCTGGATGAATATCCCATATCTGTGTTTCTGGTAGTTAATTCATCAATATATAGATATATACTTATATAATGTTGATGTACAGAGTAATCGTGTGAAACTAAAATCTGCTAGCCAGTGTTCTGCTTGGATTTAGGATTCAGTTTGCAATTGCTGAAGTCCTCCTCTGTTCATGTTTTTAGTTCTTGCTGGTTGATATTCTCCTATCGGAAAATATAAACAGTTAATGTACCTTCCAACACGATTTATCAATAGGAAGCTCAGCCGCTTCACTAAAGATACTTGCCACTTGAAGTTTGCATGGAAATATAAGCTACAATTTCTCTTTTTAGCTTCACTTCATAAGTTCTGCAAACACAGTATTAGGTCTCTTATGCCTTTCTGTAGTGTCCACATTGGCATAGAAAAGTGTAGTGTCCCAACTACTACAAAAAATGATGTGTATGTGCAGTCATAGTTATTCGTGTTGATTGTATCATTTCTTATTCCCAGGCCAAGGTGACCACCCTGCCATCGTTGCGGCAGGGGAGCAAGGCTGTTGACCCATGGCGCAGCTCACAAGGTGAGCATCATGGCGCTCTAATGACTGGATGAAGCAGTGGCTTCAGGGGGTTTCAAAAGAGGTAACTTGGCGGCCTTTTGTACCAATTGAGGTACACATCGACGAGGAAGGGAGGTGGATTTAGCGACGGGACCAATTAGTCATGCGGTGGAGCAAGAAGCAGACCAAAACAAATCCATATTAGGTGCTCCTCTCTCTCTTTACCCTCTTTACGACTCTGATTTCAGTTTTCTAATAATATTGTTTATCTGAACATGATGTTTCAGATTTGAGAAAGAAGAGAAGAGGAAGAATTCAATGGAAGAGTTGTGATGGGCATGATCATGAGCATGAAGCAGACCACAACAAATCCAGAGCTTCCAGATATTGTCCTTCTGCTGCAGCCGTGCAGGGAGTGCTTCTAGAATTTGTTCAGGTGCAGTTGCGTGTAGGGAGTGCTTCCGGATATTGTCCTTCTGCTGAGTTGGTTGCTTTGAGGTCAGCTCTTCCAATCTCATCTCTTACATCATGACCTTCAAGCTGATATAACCAGCACCCATGTCATAACAATTTAATCTGCAATCGGTTATTACCGCAGTCTGCCTTGTAGTCCTTTTTGTCAATTTGCACACCAAATCATATAGATCATGACAACATTTAGCTCAAACTGTTGTTCACATGCTTTCATATATCTTTGTTTGTTCCCCATGAACGTTGCTCCAGATTTGGCCGCCATGGGAGAGAGAAGGAGAGGAAGGAGTGCAATCTCGTGTTGTTGTGACATCCTCGACGACCACCTGCCTCCTCCTCTGGATGCTTCCATCGTCACTACTTATGGCTGTTGTTCAACTTATACTAGATAGAAGATCTTTTGGGTACACTGCGGCCGTGCAATCGAAGTGCATTCCGTTCTTGGATTTCTGAAATAGGAGGCACTCACTGCGTTTGACCAGGCATCACCGTGGAGGACCAATGCCTTTCAACCTGCCATTTTATCTAGCTTATAGCCATTAATACATCAGGTTATTGCGTATAGGTACACCTAAAAAAAGAGCAATATGGTAATTTCATACAAGTTAATTAGTAGCAGGGTTTTACAACTATTTTGTTTATTGATTTATGAAATTTACTTTTTATTAGTTATATTATATTATAACATTCTGACTATTTAATCTATCCAAGGAGGAGAGCCTTCTGACGGGTAAAGACCTATGCTCGATCTGATTATCTTCATTTTATGTTTATGAAGTGCTTAATATTTTTTTTGGGTGTTGCTTGATGCATGCGGGTACATGATTCAGCTTGACAGTAGGTTTTTCTTCTATGTGCAGATAAAAGTTAAAGGATACCTAACAGAACCAAATCAATCTGTCCTCCTCGGTACATATGTACAAAGAAAATAAATAGCTACAACTTGTGGTATGGTGGAGGTACTGGCCTAATATACTACTTAGCTTCATCCCAATAAAGAGTGAGTGACGTGGGTATATTACGCTGATGCAGGTAGGTCATAGCCGCTGTAGAGAGATGATTTCTTTGTGCCAGCAAAATATAACCTTTCTAAATCAAACTAGAGGTTTAATAGTTACTTATGGTCTGTTTTACCAACGCCATCTCTTCCGATTACCTCTAAGCAGTACTTGAATGTCTCTTCTTGCACGTTTTCTTTAGTCAATTATTATGCAATATGCCCTCTTCATGATCTATGTATGCTTTATATTCAGTTGTGTTATAGTACTACATGGATGCAGTGTTTGTTTTGTTACACCATGACTATTGCTTCACCATCGCCACCCCTTTCAATTTCTTGCACTTGGATATGCCTTCTAACATGTTTTCTTTAGTTTATTGTAGCATTTTAGAATTGCCGAAATCTTACCTTTTGCAATATACCAGATCTGACTTTTCAAGATAAGCCTCCTACATTTTTTTTGCTTGCAGTATACTAGCTGACCCACCTTCAGATCCTGCACCATCAGTCCTATTGTTGATAGTAGTCTATCTGTTGCAAGAAATCACGAGTCACACATCGTTTAGGAACGAGGAACAGACAAACCAAATGTGCGACGATTAGGATTATACGAGGTTCACAGTTAATAAGTAGGCTTCACTCCTTTAGAGTCATCATCAGTAACCTAAAACTGTAGTGTATACCAAACAATTTTTCGTTATTCCTGCAAAAGGAAGAATGTGCATGTATTATTTTATTTGCAGTGATCCGCGTTCTGCCTATGTGCTTTCTTTATCTGAGATTTCTTTTCTCTTACTATGTGTTTGCCTGTAATGTATCTCTATTATAGTAATCAAAACATTTGTTTTCACTTGTGTAGGTGGGAGACAAAAAATGGATGTATGGACAGTGAAGTGTATCTGGACTGAAGCCTGCTGGAGGCAACCGCAGATACATTCGTCGGTAGAATGAATTTTTATTATTATCTGAGATGTTCAATACAATGATAGTTGAGCTTTCGTATATGTAATTAAATTCTTTGAAGGTTTGAATTGGACCATCAAGAACTTTGGGTTGATTCTTTTATGTTATAGTCGACGTCTATTGCATCATTAACTATACCTGTATGTTCTTATTGTACTTCATATTTCTACTCAGTATTGCGCAAAACTCACTGATGAGTTAAAATCTCTTTTGCATATACTAGCTTAGATTTGTCTTTCAAAACCTTTATTTATAGCTGGTTGCATGATGTTTGCCGGGCAAGTGCGGGGCAAGCCACATGGTTACCGTTAATGAACCCTCTCATTTAATACAACTTTCTATTATATTTTTAAAATGCTCTACTACACTAGCAGAAATTTTGTACAAACTCAGTCTCAAGTTACATATAAAAACTGGCCTTTTAGAATGAAAAGTGAGCTTGTCTCTACCCATAGTCAGGAAGATGAGGACCTCAAGTTCCAAAAACAGTTTGAACAATAGTGATTCCCTGAATTCTGTTAAAAGTGAGGCAGAGGAAGAGCAAGTGGGCAAGGAAGGGCGAAGAGTAGTCGGCGAGGGGAGACTCTGCAACCACACATTCCTAACAGAGGTTAACGCAGATTGACATGGATTTTTAGTCAAATCAATTACATGTTTTGTAATCATGACCAGATTTCGTTCTATGTTGAGTCTGCTACCGATACTGACATATAGACATGCTTCAACACTAAAATGAGATGAAACTTATGGCTTAAATTCTGGCCTCATTAGTAAGCGAGTCGAGACTGCGCAAGCACACATGCCTAACAGGCGAAATAGAGGTTAACACAAATTGTTCTTTTATTGACATGGATTTATAGTTAAATCAATTACATGTACTGCCATCGGATTTCATTCCATGTTGGGTTCGATACTATCATATAGAGACATGGTTCAACACTAAAATGTGATGAAACTTACGGCTTAAATTCCGACCTGATTCTGCCACTTGCGCCAGTGGTGCAACAGGTCGGATTGGATCGGCTCGGCGACGGGGACAAAACATGGCAACACTGGACACGGGACAAGAAGAAAAAAAAAACAATGTGACATGTAAAAAGGATGTCGGTGAAAGAATCCCGAGATGGGCACAACATGAGGAGCCGTCGAAACCCTAATGGGAAGTCTCCGTAGTCCTCAGAGGTAGTTTATCTATGTAAGCGGCATGAGAGTCGGAGATATCTCAAACACGGACAACAAACGTGCAAAACACATACTCCCTCCATTCCAATGAATAAGCTTACATGTTTTTAGAAAAATCAAGCTAAGTAAAATTTAACCAAACTTTTAGAAAAAACTATCAACACCTATAATATTATATGGATATTATGTGAAAATATATTTCATGATGAATCTAATTATGTTTATTTTGTATTGTATATGTTCATAATTTATTTAAAAAACTTGGTCAAACTTCTCATAGTTTGACTTTCAGAAATAATATACGCCTTATTCATTGGAACGGAGTTAGTAAAATTTATGGCTAAAATACAGTCTCGCTTACAGCATTTGCGCGAGTAGCGCAACGGGTCATCTAGTTCCCTGAACCCAAGAGTAAGGCTAAGGGTAAGAAGAGTAAACGTAAGGCACGTACTGTTAAAAGTGATGCTTCTTCTCTTGAAAACACTTGATTTCCACTTTCTGCGCCTAGCTGAAAGGCGTTAAAGAAAGCGCTTATGGGAGACAACCCATCATTTTATTTTCTTTATTTTTATTTATATTTGAGACAAGAAGTTTGCTTACTTCTGTAGAAACTTATTTGTATCTTTATTTTATTGCATTGTTGTGCCAAGTAAGGTCTCTAGTAGGAAGTTTATGCTAGATTTGGATTTCTGCACAGGAAACAGATTTCTGTTTGTCACCGTTTAATTCGCCAAATATTCCAGAAACAGAGAAACACTCTGAAAATTTTTGTGCTTAATCCTCATATATGTATGCAACTTTCTTTAGTTCAGTGTTTTTCGATTTGAGCAACTTTAGTGCCTCGAAAAAAATCGGCTTTACAGACTGTTCTGTTTTGACAGATTCTGCCTTTTATTTTGCATTGCCTCTTTTACTATGTTTGATTGGATTTCTTTGCTCCTTTAAACATCAGTGGCTGTAGTTAATGTTTAAAAGTATTGGTTATGATTGTGTCACAGTATAACATGTGAATTTTTGATTATGCACTAACCCTCTAATGAGAATTACTCTGAGTTTGGTGTGGCGGAAGTTTTCAAGTAGCAAGAGAGAAGGATGATATGATGTGATCAAGAAGAGTGAAAAGCCTAAGCTTGGGGATGCCCCCGTGGGTCAACCAAGAAAATTCAAGAAGACTCAAGCATCTAAGCTTGGGGATGCCCAATGCATCCCCTTCTTCATCAACAAAGTATCAGGTCATCTCTAGTGATACTATATTTTATTCGTTCACATCATATGTATTTTACTTGGAGCGTCTGTGTGCTTTTATTTATGTATTTTGTTTTCTGAATAAATTGGATCCTAGCATTCTTTTGTGGGGGAGAGACACGCTCCGCTTTTTCATATGAATACTCATGTTCTTCACTTATATTTGTTGAGTATTCTTAGCTAGCTACTGCTATGCTTCCAGATCTTGCTTTTCATGCATCTCTTATTCAGAGCTGTTAGCTTTTGTAGAGTAGTACCCTTTTTTGTTTTAGCTAGTAAAGCTTTTGTTGAAACAAAGTTGATTGTTTGCTTGGTCACAGAAAATGCAACATGTGGTAGATGGTATATTAAAAAGGCACATCTGTAGATCATTGTCTTGATTAATTTGATGCTTGGCAATTGTTTGAGCTCTCAAGTATTTCATGTTTAAGCTCTTGCATCATGTGGTTAAAAGCCTAGTAATGAAGAACTACTGTAGAGCTGCTGAAATTTGGTTTGCATGATCTGGTATCTCTAAGGTCTAGATATTTTCTGGTAAAAGTGTTTGAGCAACAAGGAAGACAGTATAGAGTTTTTATAATGCTTGCTTTATGTTTTCATGTAAGTCTTGCTGTTCCAGTTGATACCTTGTGTTTGCTTCAAACAACCTTGCTAGCCTAAACTCTGTACTGAGAGGGAATACTTCTCGTGCATCCAAAAACCTTGAGCCAAAATCCATGCCATTTGTGTCCACCATACCTACCTATCATGTGGTATTTGCTGCCATTCCAAGTAAATATTTCATGTGCTTCCTTTAAACATTCAAAATATTCCATTTTGTGTCTCTGTTTTTAAGCTCATAGGAAGTAGTAGAGAGGTTCGTTATATCTGGTGTTGAGCAAGGTCTTCCCCTTCTTTTTCACCTGGTGAGCATGGTTCACGTGCTCATTTAAATTTGCCGAGAGCTGGCATGGGTTAGCAGCACGCAATAAATATAACCTTCACCAAAACTCCTCCACACATTGCAAACCTGAGAAATCAGTCAAACATTGGTTAGTGGTAAACAAAGGAGAATTAAGAGGAATGTTCTCGTTCCTCATATGGGAGCCGCTCTCAAAACTCTAAGGCCTTGCTTGACTAGGGGACTGATGGATTCTTTTTGCTATGGAATTATTGACAAAAGCATGCATCTCCCAAAACTGTTTTACTTCTATCTTTAAAAATAAAAAGCTCTAGCACATGACTTATCCCTGCTTCCCTCTGCGAAGGGCCTATCTTTTACTTTATTGTTGAGTCAGTTTTCCTATTCCTTTCTATCTTAGAAGCAAACACTTGTGTTAACTTTGAGTGCAACAATTTTTACATGCTTACTTATTGCACTTATTATATTGCTTTATGTTGACAATTATCCATGAGATATACAAGTTGAAAGTTGAAAGCATTGCTGAAGCTTAAATCTTCCTTTGTGTTGCTTCAATACTTCTGCTAAGAATTTATTGCTTTCTGAGTTAACTCTTATGCTGAACCTTTTTTATGCTTGTCTTGAAAGTACTATTTGTGAAAAGTTTTGCCTATATGATTCAGAGTTTGCTCATTGTCTATTTGTTAGCAAGTTATAGACCATTGCCTTGTATCACTTCATTCATGACATATGCTTTACAATATTATTTGATCAAGATTATGTGATGGCATGTCTCCTAAGAAATTATTTGTTGTTATCGTTTTACCTACTCGAGGACGAGTAGAACTAAGCTTGGGGATGCTTGATACGTCTCCAACGTATCCATAATTTCTTATGATCCATGCTTATATTATACCAATTGCTACATGTTTTATTCACACTTTATAGCATTATTATGCATTTTCTGGAACTAACCTATTAACAAGATGCCACAGTGCTAGTTCCTGTTTTCTGCTGTTTTTCTGTTTCAGAAAATCACTTAAGGAATTATTCTCGGAATTAGACGCGACAAAAGCCATCGACCTTATATTGCAGAGGATTACACGAGGCCCGAAGGAGAAGTGCAGGAGGGCCGTGAGGCGCCCACACCATATGGCGGCGCGAGACCCCCTGGTGCGCGCGACCCTATGGTGTGGGGCCCACGAGCCTCTCCCGACGTCCCCCCAGCGCCTATATAATCTCTTCGTCGGGTTAACCCTAAATACCCGAGCCTCCATCCACAGAAACGTCCGTAGCCGCCGCCGTCGTCAACCCTAGTTCGGGAGGGTTCTGAAGCTCTTCCCGGCACCCTGCCGGAGAGGGAGATCATCACCGGAGGGCTCTTCATCACCATGCCCGCCTCCGGACTGATGTGTGAGTAGTTCATCCTTGGACTACGGGTCCATCCAGTAGCTAGATGGTTGTCTTCTCCTTTTGTGCCATCATGTTTAGATCTTGTGAGCTGCCTAACATGATCAAGATCATCTTATTGTAATGCTACATGCTGTGTTTGCTGGGATCCGATGAATATAGAAGTACTATGTTATGTTGATTATTGATCTATCATGTCTATGTTGTTTATGATCTTGCATGCTCTCTGTTACTAGTGTAGGCTCTGGCCAAGTTTATGCTTTTAACTCCAAGAGGGGGTATTTATGCTAGATAGTGGGTTCATGCCTCCATTTAATGTGGGACAGTGACAGAAAGTTCTAAGGTTATGGATGTGCTGTTGCTACTAGGGGTAAAACAACAATGCTTTGTCTAAGGATATTTGTATTGTTTACATTATGCACCATACTTAATGCAATTGTCTGTTGCTTGCAACTTAATACTGGAGGGTGTTGCGGATGCTATCCCAAAGGTGGACTATTTAGGCACAGATGCATGCTGGATAGCGGTCTGTGTACTTTGATGTAATGCCCAAATGAATCTCATAGTGATCATCATGACTTTTATTATGCAATGATATGCTTTCTTTATTTCTCAATTGCCCAACTGTAATTTGTTTACCCAGCATGAGTAGTATTTTATTATCGTGAAGACACCACTAGTGAACTGTGGACCCCAGTCTATTCTTTACATCTGAAATACAACCAACTGAAATTACAGCTTTCTTTCATTCTCTACAAACAAACATCGTTTTCCACACTATACGTCTAATCCTTTGTTTTCAGCAAGCCGGTGAGATTGACAACCTCACTGTATCGTTGGGACAAAGTATTTTGATTGTGTTGTGCAGGTTCCATGTCAGTTGCGCCGCTGACAACCTTGTGAAGCATTCTCAACTCCCACTGGTTTGGTAACCTTGGTTTCTTACTGAGGGAAAACTTGCTGCTGTGCTCATCACACCTTCCTCTTGGGGTAACCAACGAAGTGTGACTGAGTAACTCCTTTCACACCAGCAAGCAGTGACCCGAGAGGGGTCACCCAGTCCTTAGTCTCGTTCGTCGATGTAGTCCTTGTATGCGTGGCAGGTGGGGGTCCCACCTACCAGTCTTCAAGCTTGGCCTTGTACACTTCTTTGGTGGGCCCACGTATGGTGAACCCACTTTGACCGCATCAGGGGAACCCCGTGTTCCACTGCTGCGACAGTAGCCCCCGGGCATAGTGCCGACGGACATACTCTTCTGGCTGTCGGGGCTCACTTCTGCTTCGGTACACCCCCCTCCCAAACTCAAACTCAAACTCAAACTCAAACACATTGACGGCTCAGATCGCTCGGTACCCCTTCATAATAAAGGGCATGCTGTATTTATTTAAAATTAATTTAATCGTATTAGGGCATGTAGAAACCTGTATGGCCCAATCGTGTCTGCAAGTTTTTGTACGAGTATCTAAATTTTTGTATATGAAATCACTTAATCGTGGTGGTCCCGTATGTTTAAACCACGATCATAGCCGGCCGGCAGCATCAACGGCAACCATGACTGGCGGTCCCGTATGTTTAAACCACGATCATAGCCGGTCGGCAGCATCAACGGCAACCTTGACCGGCTGGATGGACGGCCGCCGGTTCTAGGACGAGGAACGGCGACTGCTGCCGGTCGGATCGACGGCGATCGGCTCTGGGAGGAGGAGGACGTACACGACCAGCATAGACGGGAACCTTGGCCGGCGGGATGGACAGCCGATGGTTCTGGGATGAGGAACGGCGGTTGCGGCCAACCGGATCGATTGGACAAGATAACATGTCCCGTGGGATCACCTAGGGCCAGAGGTAGTCATACGGCATGCTAATACTGTGTATATATAGGGTGGACATGAGCTTAGCAGGCCACAAAATCAACTCATTTAATTAGTAAAAAATTAACGACCGTGGGAAAAAATAAATTGAGTTTGCTTGGGGGGGGGGGGGGTGTACGGAAGCACACCTCGTCGGGGCTATGACCCAAAAAGGAGTCAAAGTGGGTCCCCGACCTCCAGTCTTGACTGCAACGTCCTCTCCGTCAGAGAGAGGCTGCCAGGTGTCTCTCCACCAGGGCAGTTACTGATCCTTCCTCCTCGATTCTCGCGAACGGAGAACACGAAGAGGCCAGCGCTGAAGGGGCGGCCTGGCCTATTTAAAGGCGGAAGGCTTCCCCCAAATCCCCATCCTTCACCCCAAGCATAGACGAGAGTGTCCATGGCGGGGGCGAAGAGACGGGGCCGTCCCTCCCTAGCGGCAGCCGCGGCTGGCACCTCCAGCCGTGGGGGAGCTACCGCCAGAGGCAGGGGCGGACGAGGCTGCAGCACAGGCCGCGGCCGAGGCGGACGGGGCCGCCGAGGAGGCAGGGGCGGAGAGACTCCGGCCCCAACTCCCCGGCGGACCGAGCACACGGGCTTCTCCCCGTTCGAGTTCGTCATCGATCTGGGCATGCTGTACGGAGGGCGGCCTCTCCTGCCGCTCTCCTTCATGATGGTAGTGGGAGCGGAGGGCGACCTGCCCTCGGGCTTCTGATGCAGGTGGAGGGCTGTCCCAACGGCCCCTGCTGGCTCAAAGTGACGTACTCCTCCTCGGACGGCTGGGTGCGCCTGGGCAGGGGGTGGAAAGCGTTTGCACGCTCCCGCCGCCTGTACCGGGAGCAGTACCTGCTGTTCGAGTACGACGGAGACGCCACGCTCTCCGTGAAGATCTACGACGCTGACGGCGGACGCACAGACTGCTGCGAGGAGAGCAGCAGCAGCAGCAGCAGCGACGGCTTCGGCGAGGAGGAGGAGAGCGATGACGACACCCCCAGCGTCAAGGTCGAGGGGTCGCCTTAGCCTCTTCCTTCTTCTCTTCCTTCTCCTGGCGATCCTGACCACCTCATGGGCGGCCAAGTCCACGTACTTCTGGGAAGTAGCGCCTTCCGGGTGTCGTGGATGTACTGGCTCGA
Source organism: Puccinellia tenuiflora (assembly GCA_012064385.1). Taxonomy (NCBI): domain Eukaryota; kingdom Viridiplantae; phylum Streptophyta; class Magnoliopsida; order Poales; family Poaceae; genus Puccinellia; species Puccinellia tenuiflora. The sequence goes on along the minus strand of QRDG01001689.1, from coordinate 1,866,294 downwards.
GTAGGAGCTACCTTTTGTGTAAAAAAGTAGGACCCACCCTGTACTTCTTTGCTGCAATGAGAAAAACAGATCTAATGTTTGGTCTTCGAATTCACGGTGTGAACTCGTGTAGACTTCTTGAATTCCGTGTAGCAATTATTGCTTCTGCCGAAACGTCAGAAAGCTCGAGGTGGAGGGCCTATAAATAGGACCTCCTAGCCCCCAAGTTTCCCAACATCACAACACTTCTTTGCTCTCTCTCTCCTCCTTCCCACTCCTCCATCCATTGCAGAGCAATGTCCGGCGAGGCAGGAAGGGCTCTTTCCGGCACTTCGACCGCAATGTCGGCGTGCCCTGTCGCGGCGGAGGCACCCAGAGAGACTGGAGCCCGAGCCGCTGAAGACGTCGAGGTGGAATCGTCCCCTTCCCTTGCTGGCCAACTGGAGCGTCTGATAGCCCTAGCTGGCCCCGAAAGGCAGGAGGAAGCTGAGGCGCGGGCCCTCCGCAAGGCCCACATCTTGGCCGCTCTGCAAACGGCAACCGCAGGGATCCCGGGGACCTTCACCCTTTGGAGCGAGCTGGCTCGCATCCAGCAGGTAAGTCCCTGGCTTCTCGAGCCTTCTCCCGGGGAAGAAGGACTCCAAACTTACGCTTTCTTTCTTTGTCGCAGGCCGAAGAAGAGGACATCCATGTGATGGTGACAGAGATGTGCGCCTTCATGACGCGCCTTGCGTCAGTACGAGCTCTGGGTCCGGGAGACGCCTGAAAGCTCCTTCCGGGTTCCCTCCCTTTTCCCAGGCGTCCCCGGGAATCGGGAGTTTCCCCATCAGGCAATCACAAACAAGACAAGTACGAGGCGCCGGGAAATAGTCCCTTGCTGGCGTCGGCAGCATATCATCCACATACTTCTCATATGTCCGAATGTAATCCGAAAATGTAATCTTCAGAATGTAAATACGGATGAATGCAGCCCTATTTCCATCTCAGAGTCACTTCCCGATCTCTCTTTTGCACTAACGCGCCTTCTGGTTTTCTGAGCAGCCCCCCTGAGAGCCAGACACTCTACCTCTGCGCGATAAATGTACCCCCCAGGTCAGGACTATACCTTCCGGGAGTCTTTCGCCATAGCCGCGGGTACTAAGCCAGAGGGAAACGGACCGTTCGCCCAGGTGTTGCATACTCCCGCAAAGGCTCTCATAGACCGTCAAGCATGCAAAGATTGATGGTATACTAACTCCGAGTGAGATTCCATGCCTAAGTGCACTTGCAGATGCAAAGACTTAGCTGATTTTTTCGGCCGCGTCCCTGCTCTGCCCTGTCCTTCCCGGGTTTCCCACTCCTTAGCCGCTCTCCGTCCAGCCGCGCTTGTTCCCGGGAAGGAGCTACACACAGCAAATCTTTCAGTAGGAAAAGAATGGACCCTCGTTTAATCCATGCCAGCATGTTACCCGAAGCAAACCACAAGCACAAGGTGATGGTGCTTTTCTGCATGAGCAACCACGCCTCTTTTCCGGTACTGTCCGTCCCCCTCTCTACGACAGTACTACCTAGGCAGGTCGCCAACAACACTGCCCAATCCCCTCTCTGCGGCAGTATGGCACGATCGGACGGCGGCACCCTCCTTTCGGGGTAACTCGCGGCACTTCAACCCGTCTGCCACCGGCACATGTCAGCCCCCTGCTTGCGGGTTGCTAAGGGTAACGTACTTGCATGAAAAAATTGAGGCTCACGAATTGAAACACTTATCTTTTATTCCTTGGCGACGGTTCTTACACCCTATTACAGAACACTAGCCCCCAGGGCGTGCCACTACGGATTCGACGTTTGAGCGATTCGTGTTCGTAATCAGGGGTAGAACTTCCGGAGATTCTCAATGTTCCAGGCGTTGCCTTCCGGCCGGCCTTGCTCATCCTCGAGGTAGACCGCACCAGGTTTCAGGGTTTGAGTGACCCGGTACGGACCCTCCCATCGACTTGACATTTTGTTCATGCCCTCCATCTTTTGCTTCTTGCGGAGCACCAGGTCTCCGGGTTCCAGTTCCCGCGAACGAACATGGCGGCTGTGGTACCGTCGGAGGCTTTGTTGGTACCGGGCTGACCGCAAGGACGCCCGGCACCTGTACTCTTCCAGCAGGTTCACATCATCGACTCGTTGCTCTCCTTGGGTGTCTTTGTTGTATGCCAGTACCCGGGGGGATCCGAATTTCAGCTCTGTGGGTAGGACAACTTCTGCTCCGTAGACGAGGAAGAAGGGTGTCTCTCCGGTGGCTCGATTTGGTGTTGTTCTGAGTGACCACAATACACTTGGCAGGTGATCAATCCAGTTTTTTCCCTTGTCTTCTAGCTTGTTGAATGCTTTTGTCTTGAGTCCTTTGAGCACTTCAGCATTGGCTCTCTCAACTTGTCCATTGCTTCTTGGGTAGGAGACCGAGGCAAAGCACACCTTGGTCCCCATGTCTTCGCAGAACTTGAGGAAGGCTCGACTGGTGAACTGGGTGCCGTTGTCTGTGATGATGCGGTTGGGCACCCCGAAGCGGTAGATGATCCCCTCGATGAACTTGATGGCTGCTTGAGCTGTCTGGCGTGGTACTGGCATCACTTCGACCCACTTGGTGAACTTGTCGATGGCTACGAACAGGTACTCATGTCCTCCGACTGACTTCGGTATCTTCCCAACGATGTCCAGCCCCCAGACCGCGAACGGCCAGGAGATTGGAATTGGCTGTAGAGCTTGCGCCGGCTGGTGAATGTTCTTCGCGTAGAACTGGCATGCTTCACATGTCTTGACGAGCTGCTCCGCGTCGTGCAGCACTGTGGGCCAATAGAACCCCTGACGGAAGACCTTTCCCGCCAGGGACCTAGAGGCCAGATGACTTGAGCATGTCCCTTCATGTATGTCCCTCAGCAACTCTTGACCTTGCTCCCACGGTATGCACCGCAGCCTGACTCCATTGTCGCGCCGTCGGTAAAGCTCACCGTCGATTAACACGTAGAGCTTCGCCTCGCGCGCGATTTACTCGGCCTTGTGGTCATCCTCCGGGAGCATGTAATCCTTCATGTACTTGATGATGTCTTGTGCCCACTCCGGGTAGCTTTGCTCCACCAGTAGCACCTCCTAGACAGGAGGAGGCAAGGCCTCTTCGGCCGCAGGTACTGCTGGGTCTTGTGCCTCCGGGCTGGCTACCCGTGTGCTTGGTGTAGAAGGGTCGCCAGCCCCCGGCGCCGATGCAGACTTTGAACTCAGCCTCTCGAGCGAGACCGATGGCTTCCGGAGTACCTCGATGTAGATCCCGGGAGGCACCGGCCCCCTGCTGGACGCCAGCTATGACAGCTCGTCAGCAGGCGTGTTCTCCTCCCGCGGCACATAGACAGCCCTGAAGCTGCTGAAGCGCCGCTGGAGTTTCCACACCTCTTCGACGTATGGCGCCATCTGAGGACTTGCGTATTCCTTCTTCACTTGCTTGATGACTAGCTGAGAGTCACCCTTGACGACGATCTTGCTGATGCCGAGACTGACGGCAGCACGAAGCCCCGCAAGCAGGCCCTCGTACTCCGTCGTGTTGTTCGTGATGTTCTCATTGTAGCTCATTTGGACGACGTACTTCAGGCGGTCGCCGGTGCGCGAGATCAGGACGACGCCAGCGCCTTCCTGGCCCTTGGTGTACGAACCGTCAAAGTACATGGTCTAGGCGTCGGGGTCCTCCTTCCCGGGGAGGCAGGATTCCTCCTCCGGGTCGTCGAACTCCGTCTCAGTCCACTCTGCCGTGAAATCGGCCAGTGCCTGACTCTTGATGTTGTCCGTGTGCTCGAATTTGAGACCGAAGCCCTGGAGCTCCATAGCCCACGCCGAGATGCGCCCAGTGGCTAGCGGGTTCTCCAGGGGTCCCCTCAAGTTGTACTTGGACACCACCGTGATCTGGTGCCCCTCGAAGTAGTGCCTCATCTTGCGAGAAGCAATGAGTATGGCCAGCAGCAGCTTCTGCATCATGGGGTATCATTCCCTCGCGTCACACAGCACCGAACTGACGAAGTAGACCGGATGCTGCACCTTGCGTGTCGCGGAACCCGGGATGGGCTCCACATCCTCTCCCTCTTCAGCGTCTCGGGGTGATCGGAGTAGCCCCCGGCGTGACCGCTTCAGAGAGAGCTTCCAGGTTCCCCACGATGTTAGGCTCGATGACGTCAGAAGCGGCGGGGGTGTCGGGATCCTCGGACCCCGGGTCACCCGGACACCTCTTCTTGCTTGATTGCCCCGGGAACGGATCCCCAGGACGCTTGCCCTTGATTGGCCTCCTTGGCGCATCGCGCTCCGCTACCAGCACAGCGCTGACCACCTGGTTGGTAGCCGCAATGTACAGCAGCAGAGGCTCCTTCTCTGTCGGGGCCACGAGGATTGGCGGGGAGGCGAGGTAACGCTTGAGGGACTGGAGCGCTTTCTCGGCCTCCGGGGACCACTCCACGGGACCAGCTTTCTTCAGCAACTTGAAGAACGGCAGAGCCCGCTCTCCAAGCCTTGAGATGAATCGCCTGAGTGCAGTGATGCACCCGTTGAGGCGCTGAACGTCCTTGGTGCGTCGAGGAGCTTCCATCCACTCGATGTCCTTGATCTTGTCAGTGTTCACCTCAATCCCTCGGTGAGAGATGAGGAAACCCAACAGCTTGCCGAACGGAACCCCAAACACGCACTTGTCGGGGTTGAGCTTGAAGTTGACTCATCGAAGGTTGTCGAAGGTCTCACGTAGGTCCTGGACCAGAGAGTCCTTGAACTTGGACTTGACCACGATGTCGTCGATGTAAGCTTCCACGTTGCGGCCCAGCTGAGACACGAGGCACGCCTTCATTGCGTGCTGAAAGGTTGCCCCTGCATTCCGGAGGCCAAAAGGCATCTGGGTGTAGCAGTGACAGCCCCTGGGAGAGATGAAATCCTTCTTTTCCTGGTCTTTGAGTGCCATCAGAATCTGGTGGTACCCGGAGAAGGCATCCAGGAAACACAACAGCTCGCTGCCCGCCGTCGAATCCACAATCTGATCGATGCGTGGAAGAGGGAACGGGTCCTTCGAACATGCTTTGTTCAGGTCGGTGAAGTCGACCCAGAGCCGCAGCTTTGAAGACATAGGCTTAGGCACCACCACGGGGTTAGCCACCCAAGTAGGGTGGGGAACCACCTTGATGACCCCAGCCTCCAGCAGCTTGTCAACCTCGGCGGTGATGAATTCCAGCTTCTCCTTGCCCTGCTTTCGCAGGACTTGCTTCACGGGGCGGGCGTCCGGATTGACCGCCAGTTTGTGCTCGATCACCTCCCTTGGTACGCCGGGTAACCCTGATGCCTCCCAAGCGAATACATCGGAGTTTTCCCGAAGGAAGGCGACGAGCGTGCTTTCCTATTTGTCGGTGAGGTGGGCGCCGATGGTGATGCTGCGGGAGCCGTCACTCGTCAGTGCCACCTTCTTGGTCATCTTCGGGTCGCCGCGGAATGGCGCCTTCTTGGAGGAAGCGGGTGCCGAGCCCCCAGGGTGTCCACCGTCCCCGGGGAGCGCCTCGGCGTCCACCTCCAGCTCGTTCAGGCGAGAGTCCGCCGTCATGGCCACCGTCTGGTTCAGCTTTTGAACGCAGAAGATGGCGTCGTCGAAGTCGGCCTTCACTTTGATCACCCCCCACGCCGCCGGTATCTTCAGCAAATTGTAGGCGAAATGCGACACGGCCATGAATTTGGCCAACGCAGATCTGCTGAGGATGCCGTTTTAGGGGAGCGGTGCGTTGGCGATGTCGAAGACGATCTCCTCGGTGCGGAAGTTCTCGGGGCCACCGAACGTGACCGGAAGAGTGATCTTCCCCAGCGGCCGAGTGATGCTTCCATTCACACCTTGGAAAACGCCTGTGTCTTGCAGCCGGGACAAAGGGATTTGCAGGGTAGCCAAAACCTTTGCCGTCAGCAGGTTGAGGCTGGAGCCTCCGTCCACCAACATCTTGGTAACCTTGAAGTTGTGGATCATGGGGGAGACAACCATGGGTAGAGCCCCCACCCCAGCGGTGTTGTCGGGATGATCCTCTAGGTCAGCGGTGTTGTTGGGGAGCCGGAGCATCCCCGTTGTTGCCGTGGTTGAAGTCCTGGTTGTTCTGCTCGTGTCCTCCTTGGTCTCCTCGCCCTCTTCCTTGACCTCCAGAGCCACCACCTCGTCCCTGCCCCTGGCCGCCTCCGCCTTGGCGACCCGTTGGGCAGTTCCGGGAGTAGTGACCCGTGACCCCGCAGTTGTAGCAAGCACCTGGACCATCGCCCCGACGCCGCGCGCGCTCGACTAGGCCGAGCACCTGGTGGCAGTTCTTGAGCAGGTGATTGCCGTCGGGGTGGATGTGGCACCAGATACCGTCTTCTCCTCCGGGGGTTGCAGCTGGCTTGGTCTTCTTGGGGAGCGGCTCGGTGACGAAGACACGCTTGTCGGGTGTCGGGTCCCGCTTCTTGCTCTTTCCAGGGGTGGCCTTGTCCTCGGGTTCGTCCTCTCCGGGGAACTTGACCCCCTCCTCGGCGCGAGCGCATCGTTCTGCGAGCTCCCAGAGCTCACGTGTAGTCTCGATGGAACGGGTACTCAGTTTCTCACGCATCCGGGCATGCCGGACGTTGGCGTGAAAAGACTGAATCACCAGCTCCTCCTTGATGCACGGAATGGTGTTCATCTTCTGGGTGAAACGCTGGATGAACTTGCGTAGAGTCTCACCCGGAAGCTGCTTGAAGTCGTGGAGGTCACTGGGAACTCCCGCGCGTTGGTATCCGCCCTGGAAAGCCCCCAGAAACTGCTCCTTCAGTGCCCTCCATGACTTGATGGAGAACTTGGGAAGGTTGACAAGCCACGTCTGGGCATCTCCCTTCAGGGCCAATGGAAACCAGTTGGCCATCATGATCTCGTCGGCCCCGGCGACCACTTCAGCCAACGAGTAAAGCTGCAGGAAGTCCCGGGGGTTGGTGGAAGCATCGTAGCGAAGGACGTCAATCTTGAATTTCTTCGGCCAGGTGGTCTGGCGGAACTCGGGGGCGTGCGCGAGGCAGCCCTCCATGATGTCATCGTCTCGGTCCTCGCGGCGATAGCGTTCTCGGCGACGTTCGATGCGGGTGCGCGCGTTCTCGAACTGGCGATTGTTGAGGTCGTGGCGCAGATCTCGGTTGTGTGTCGTGGACGACCCGACAGAGATGGCCGGACCCGCGCCGTGGCCCGCCTGGCCAGCAGTGGGAGGGTCCGCCTGAGGAGGCGTCGGATTGCCCTGACGTTCGCCCTGAGGAAAGCCCTGGGTTCCCGCGGTTGGGTACCCTGGACCTCCGGGCCGTTGACGGTGGGCGCGTGGGTCGGCTCGTACCTAGGGCCTCCATCGGCAAAGTGGAGAAGGCCCTCGACGCGAGCACGCCACGCTTGAGAGGAAACTGCATGAGAGCCTTGGCGGTGACGAGGGCGTCGTGGCGAGCTTGTGCGTCCCCAGAGAGGACGGTGCACGACTTGCTCCTGGTGCCACGGTTTCCCCTGCTAGAGCACGTTCCGATGCTCTTTTCCCCCGTAGCAGCATCCTTGTTGACGTTCCCGCTGATACTCTTCTCTCCGGCGGAGAGTCGAGGCTCAGTAGGGTCCCTTGGCGCATTGTCGTCGACTGCAGCTCCTTCGGGCGCTCCATCCGGCACTGTCGTTGTGGCGCCACGGACATATCCCAAAGATGGGTTAAAGATTGTGGACCAAGGCAGCGATGGCGCCCCGGCGGGATTGGGCTACAAGCACTGCAAACACAGAGATGTACCCAGGTTCGTGGCCCTTGTGTTGAGGTAAAACCCCTACTCCTGCATGTCTGATATATATGGTGGAATCAATCTCGGGCTACATGGTGGCTCCTTGAGCTGTGTTGTTCTTGTTCTAGCTAGAGGAGGAAGAAGGTGGTAGGTGGAGATGAGGAGAGCCTCCACCTCCCAAAATATCTATATAGGGTTTCCCCCAAGGGGTGTGATCTGTCTATCAAGGGCTCCCTGGTGCACCTTATAAAGGGGATGCCCAGGGTACAAAAGGTTGGCCCATTAGGCCCAACTAATACTATTCACGCAGGTGGCCATAGCCGGCAGCCTGGAGGTGGCTGTAGCCGGCAGCCTGCAGCTTGTCTGCTTGGTCTTCGGGGTATGCTTATCTCGTTATCTTGTTGAGTCGTCGACTTTGGTATCCCGGGGGTCATTCCCCCGACACTAGTCCCCGAGGTCGTGGAGGCTTGAATGCTTGCAGGGAAGGCTTCGCAAACTTCCCTTTGTCTTGATTGTCGTGGACGAAATGCTGAAGTTGGAGCTGGAGCCGGTTGAAATTGATGCCGGACGAAGTTGAAGCCGGATGAGGTTGAGGGCGGATGAGCTTGAAGCCGGATGAAGTTGAAGCCGGATGAGCTTGAAGCCGGATGAACTTGAGGCCGGACGAGTCGAAGCCGAACAAACTTGAAGTCGGGCGAAGTTGAGGTCGGATGAGCTTGAAGCCGGACGAAGTTGAAGCTGGCAGCTCGTGGGGGTTGCTGCAAAACTTGGAGTTGAAGGTGGCAGCTCGTGGAGCTGGCTGCAGAACTTGGAGTTGAAGCTGGCAGCTCGTGGAATAAGTATGCCGGCTGACGGTGTGGAAGCCCCCGGGCTCTTGGCCGGGGTGATGAAGTCCTCCGGGTCTGCGACTGCGCAGTCCCCAGGAATAAGTATGCCGGCTGACGGCGTGGCAGCCCCCGGGCTCGTGGCCGGGGTGATGAAGTCCTCCGGGTCTGCGACTGTGCAGTCCCCGGGAATAAGTATGCCGGCTGACGGCGTGGCAGCCCTCGGGCTCGTGGCCGGGGTGATGAAGTCCTTCGGGTCTGCGACTGTGCAGTCCCCGGGAATAAGATTGCCGGATGACGGCGGTGAGCTCTCGAGCTCTAAAGTGGAAATCATGGCGATGACGATGTCGAACCCCCGAGTTTCTCGGTGTGGGTGATGGCGATGTCGAGCCCTCGAGTTTTTCGATGTGGGGCGATGGCGATGTCGAGCCCCCGAGTTTTTCGGTGTGGGCGAAGCCGGTCGAATAGGTAGCCAGCTGGAGGAGCCAGTCAGACTGGGGACCCACTAGCCCTCGAAGCTATTGAGGTCCTGCGGCGCAAGCGGGAGGGCCTCGGCAGGTTCATGCAAAAATAGTCATGCGAGAATCAAAGTTAGTCATTAGATCTCAATATACAAAATTTATGCTGTTTGAAGCTTTTGATGGATTTTTATGCCAACTCGCTTTTGTCCGAGCCCTTTAGATCATTCGTGTGCACTTCACCGTCCGCTTGTGCTCTTGCCGGCTGGTCGTCTGGCGATACTGCAGCCGGATGCGAAGAGTTGGCCGTGCGGGATCATGCACACTACTCAGACTTTGGGGTTTGGGTTCAAGCGAACCAACACATAGAAAAAGAGATTATCGGGTCATCCAAGTTGTTTCCTCCTTTGATGTCTTTCATGTGGATGCGACCTCCAGCTTATTCTCCTCGCCGACCTGAACCAGGCGCGAGGAGTTAACCGTTTGGTGCCGTGCACACTACTAAGCCAATCTCGAGAAAAAGCGCTTGGGCTAGCAATGAAGAGTGCGTCCAGATTGTCCAAGCCATTTCCTCCATCGACGTCTTTCATGTGCACTTCACTGTCACAACTTGTGCTCTTGCCGGCTGGTCATCTGGCGATACTGCAGTCGGATGCGAAGAGTTGGCCATGCGGGATCATGCACACTACTTGGCCGTCTTCGGAAAAAAGAGTGTGGGCGGAGCCGGACACGAGAAGGGAAGATTTTGTGAAAAGGCAGAGAGACAGCCCCCGAGTGCTTCTCGGGACTGTCCACTTTATGCGCGCGGTGCGAAAACATTTGTCATGGCACTTACGTTTTTACTGCTTTCCGCAGTCGAAGTTGAGGTGCTTCAGTCCGAAACCGAATTGCCGGGTATAGCTGGCTTGATCGTAGTCGATGTAGCAGCCAGGTCTGAGCCGTCTTGGCTGTAGCCAAACCGGCAGCCAGATAGGGTTGAGCCGGCTGGGGCAGCCGGCTTGATTGCAGCCGAGTGGGGTTGAAGTGGGGCCTGTCCAGACAGCTCTATTTTCTCTTCTTTCTTGAAGCCGGTCCCGTCCGGTTTCCCTTTTTTCTTTATTCTTTCTTTTTTAAGCCGGCCCAGTGCCTCATCTTTTACTTCCTTTCTTTTTCAACCGGCTTGGCTTCCTTTTTTTAAGCCGTCCTGGCCGGCTCGAACTTTCCCTATCTGTTTCTTCTGGGCGCTCGACCCGGGTGCGGCCTCACACGGGAGGCGGACGACAGGAGAAGGAGATGCCGGCCAGTGCGGGAGCCGGCCAACGAACGGGCACGGAGCAGCCGGCCAACGGAGGAGCGGAGGCTGGGAGCCATCGCGGGAGCATGCGAGGCTGAGCCGGCACGGAGTGGCCTGCCGAGGCGGGGCGGAGCCGGCACGGAGCGGTGCGCACGGGCGCCGGAGCAGGAGCGGGCGAGGCGGAGAGGCCGGAATCGGGCGTCGAGGAGGAGGACGCGCAACCGGCCGGGGCGAAGTCGGCCAGGGCGGAAACGTCCTGAGGCGGGCGCGAGGCAGTCCGGAGGCGGAGCCGGACGCGGCCGATAGCTGCCAAGCGGGCCCGCGAGGAGCAGCCGGCCAGCGGAGGAGACGCAGGAAGCGGCCTGCCAGATGTGGAGCAGGCCGGATGCGGGAGAAAAGCTAGTGCGGGAGGCCGGAGTCGGCCGGAGGCGCGGTGGAGCTGGCGTAGCCGGACATTGACAAAATAGAGGCGACAAGGCTTGGGTCGGCCGGAGCCAAAGCCGGCGGCGGGGACGGTCCGCGAAGGCGGGGCGGAGCCGGAGTCAGTGCGCGAGCGAGTAGAGAGGCGGGCAGAGCGCTGGAGCTCGAACGCGGAGGCGGCCAAGCTGAGGCGAGCGTTGACATGATCCACAGGAGGACCCTGCAGGGGAGGCCGGACACGGAGACTCTAAGCCGTCCACGCGGCAGGCGGAGGCGGCCGGAGTGGGCCCGTGGAGGAGAGGCGCTGGCGCCGCCGATGCGCAAGGAGGTCGACCAGGGGAGCTGGGCCCGGAAGCGTCCGGAGAGCGTGCGGGACGCGAGCGCGGACGCGGGGGTCAACGGGCGGAAACCGGAACCGGTGGAGGTCGACGCGGTGATGCAGGTGCGGGTGAAGTTGAGGCAGCATGAGCGCAGATGTGGCCGAGGATGCGTGGGCGTGGAGGCGTTGGAGCTTGGTCCCAGTGCAATTTTGGCGACGGGCCCGCGCGAGGAAGGCGACCGAGGCGCAAGGGAGGAGCAGAAGAGCGAGCCGGTGGTTGGGCGCGCGGGCGACGTTGACGCGGGTGAGGAGGCCCACGTGGAGGAGCTCGAGGTGGCCTGAGGAGCGAACGCGTGCGCGAGGAAGAAGATCTTGGTGTAGATCCGCTGCTGCTTCACGCGCCGATGGCGTTGACCAAGATCCAGATCCAAATATCGGGCGCCATGGTCGGCTGACGGAGACGATGCAGACGCGGCCACGAGAGCCACGATGACGCCAACCATGAAGAGAGCTCGGTGAAGATCATGAGGAGATGACGATGAAGATGAAGATGGATCCCGCCGAGAACGGGATCCGCTCGCCGCTTGCCCCACGGTGGCGCCAAATGTCGTGGTGGCGTCACGGACATATCCCAAAGATGGGTTAAAGATTGTGGAGCAAGACAGCGATGGCGCCCCGGCGGGATTGGGCTACAAGCACTGCAAACACAGAGATGTACCCAGGTTCGGGGCCCTCGTGTTGAGGTAAAACCCCTACTCCTGCATGTCTGATATATATGGTGGAATCAATCTCGGGCTACATGGTGGATCCTTGAGCTGTGTTGTTCTTGTTCTAGCTAGAGGAGGAAGAAGGTGGTAGGTGGAGATGAGGAGAGCCTCCACCTCCCAAAATATCTATCTAGGGTTTCCCCCAAGGGGTGTGATCTGTCTATCAAGGGCTCCCTGGTGCACCTTATAAAGGGGATGCCCAGGGTACAAAAGGTTGGCCCATTAGGCCCAACTAATACTATTCACGCAGGTGGCCGTAGCCGGCAGCCTGGAGGTGGCTGTAGCCGACAGCCTGCAGCTTGTTTGCTTGGTCTTCGGGGTATGCTTATCTCGTTATCTTGTTGAGTCGTCGACTTTGGTATCCCGGGGGTCATTCCCCCGACACTAGTCCCCGAGGTCGTGGAGGCTTGAATTCTTGCAAGGAAGGCTTCACGAACTTCCCTTTGTCTTTGTCTTCATTCCCCCGACAGGCACCAACGCCTCTGGAGGCGGAGGTGCGAGAGGATCGTCCTGAGCGGCCACCACATCTCGACGTTCCTTAGATCCTTGGGTGGACGTCGGTGAAGCCATGCGAGGATCCATCTTCTTCTTCGGCGGCATGGTCAAAGATGAGCTCGAGGTAGATCCCGACGAACATCTCGAAGCCGACGACGAAGAAACTGGAGCTTGCACCCCTACCTGGCGCGCCAGATGTCGTGTCTTGGATCACGGACACCGGGAGTATTGGATACCCCCTTTTAGGTTTGGTATGGGGTGCGAAGGAGGCCGGAGACTTCTTCCTTTGGGTGGTGGTTTCTCTAGATCTCACTCTCTCTACGTACTAGCAAGCAACACAGGACACAAGGAGTTTTACCCAGGTTCAGGCCGCCCGAAGGCTAACAGCCCTACTCCTGCATGTCTGGATTGAGTGGTTCATCATGGCGATCTTACAATGGTGGTTTCCGGTTGAACCCGGGAGGTGGTGGCTGGAGGTTGAAGACGAGAAGATCCTTCCGGAGAAGATCACCTCTCACCTACAGGCTCCCTACTGGCTATGTGCTTCCTAGCTAGTCCTTGCATTGCTCTGGTTCCGATCTAACCTACTCTTCATGGTGCCAAGGTCCTCCTTTTATAGACTAAGGGGATACCACAGATGGCTCCAAGGTGGTGGGGGTTTTGGCGGGAAAACCCCCCGGGTGCCCCCCAATTGGGGCGACGTGGCCGCTTCTCGTCCAAGTATCTTCTGTCGTGGGCAGGTGAGCCATGCCACCTTTTGCAGGGCGAAGGGCAAAGGCTGTCACCATCCAACTGCCCTGTCCCCCCGCTCCGCGGCGGTGCCTCCTTGGTGCCCAAGTCTTCTAGAGGCTTGTAGTGTGGGCTAGCGAGCTCCCCCGCTCCTCCTGAGTGAGGGCGGGTGCCCCGGGAAAGATAATGGCCTCCTGCCGGGCGCCTAAGTCCTCGGGACCCCCGTGCGTCTTCCGGGTAAAGGGTGGCCTGGGAGGGGTCACCCAGTCCTTAGTCTCGTTCGTCGATGTAGTCCTTGTCCGCGTGGCAGGTGGGGGTCCCACCTACCAGTCTTCAAGCTTGGCCTTGTACACTTCTTTGGTGGGCCCATGTAAGGTGAACCCACTTTGACGACATCAGGAGAACCCCGTGTTCCACTGCTGCGACAAGATAAATCAGAGCATAGCTTTAAGTATCATGACATGAAGTGGAAATAAGAACATGCTAGATCTAGTCATGGAGTAGTGGCAATGGTCACACCCACTTCTCCGATAACATGGTATTTCTTTTTATCCCTAGTGAGGTAACAAAGTAAGGTAAAAACACCCAAGTGGATCGCGGAACTTCTGTCACTTTCACCGCACTAGCCACCCCCCGTTACTCCAACTAATGCAAAGTTTCCCCCTCACATGCTCTCATAAACAAGCTTGATCAAAACAACTAGACAAGAACGGGGTACATGATATGCATCTACTTTCATAACTGAACAAAACAAAGTCAATCTTCAAACATGTATTAACTCATAGAGAGATTCACCACATAGGAATTACATAGATGACCATAATCATGTTCGGCAGCTCATATGGTACTAATTAGTGAAGCTCAAGAGAGAGAGATACATAAGTTACTTCCACAAACCCATAGTCCAGGGGTGGACTACTCCCTCTTCATCATGGTGGCGGTGGAGATGTCGTTGGGGGAGATGGAGACCACGCCGGCAGCGCTCCGCCGGAAATCTTCCCCTCCAATCTGCAGGTCCAGGTCTCTGTTTTAGTGTTTCTCTGTTTGTGCCCACCTCCTCGCGATCTGAGTCGGGGGACTATTTATACGGTCGTTTTTAGGTCAAGACGGAGTCGTGGGCGATAAGATCGACGTCATCGGAGTCTCGAGGGGGAAAAGGGGGTGCCCCACTCGGCTAAGGAATCTGGCCACGTGGGCCCATCCCTTTTGGCCTTCGGGTCTCCGTTTATTCGCTTCCTTGGCTCCTACGCTTTCTTCCTTCCAAATATTGATCCCCGTAAATTTTTAAGTCATTTGGACGTCGTTTGGGTCCCTTAAACATCAAAATATAGCAAATTTGGGTTTTCTGCCAGTGCGGGCTCCGCCGGAGTTCTTCTCCTCCAATCTGCAGCTCCAGGTCTCTTTTTCGTGTTTCTCTGTTCGTCGCCGCCTCCTTCTAGACAACGTCGGGGGACCTCTTACATAGGCGTTTTTAGGTCAAGACGAAGGTGTGGGCGTCAAGATGGACGACATCGGAGCCACGAGGGGGAAAAGAGCGGGCCCCACGCGGCTAGGAACAGGGCCCGCATGGGCCACCCACTTTCGGCCCTCGGGCCTCCGTTCGTTCGCTTCCTTGGCTCCTAAGTCTTCTTCCGTGGAAATATTGACCTCCGTAAAGTTTCAGCTCAATTGGACGTCGTTTGGGTCCCTGAAACATCAAAATATAGAAAGGGGGTTTTTTTGACAGTGCAGGGTTATTTCCAAATAAATAGGGAAACTGTGAATTATTCCCAAAATCATTATAAAACCATGATATAACCCTTATACGATGCAAATATGATTGAAATATGACAATAAAAATGCGAAGTTCATGTATGTATTTTACATGCATCAACATCCCCAAGCTTAACCTGTACTCGTCCTCGAGTACAAAGGTGATAAAACAAACATGGACTTTGCATTTTAATTGTATCAAAGAATATCAAAGATGATTGTATTGCTACATAGAGTCAAATGATTCATTCTTTAAAGGAATAGCAATATGCAAGATAGATTATCAAGTGATATCAAATACTCATGTAATGTTGTTCAATGATAAATCACAAAGTGTAACATAAAAGAAAGTACTATGGACCAAATGAATACATAATGACAAGTAAAAGATCCTATCATGGTCATAGAGTACTTCTTGCAAAACTGAATATGAAAGGTGGACACTTTGGATAGATGTATATGAGTAGAGGCAATAAACATGAACAAGATTCATCTAACTTCAAAACTCTTCTACTTAAGTTAGTGATTGAAATGTGGTATTGGTGTCAAGCTCTCTCTACTCCTTATCATAGCATGTTCAATGTTTAATGTTTAAAGTGAAAGCAAATATGAGTGGTGTGCTTGACAAAGAAATGGTTGAAAGTTTCATGCCCCTTGGGGATGAGGACTTACACCATGGCTACTCAACTTTAGGAAGCAAAGCAAGTTCAAGCAAGGCATTGTAGAATAGCATCATCAAGAAAACAAACTGGGGTACCTCTTGTCCCATGACATAGAACAAGCCCATGTCAAAACAACAAGACAAACAAACATAAGTAACTATCTCAACAAGACAAACAAAGTAAGTTAACACTCAGCTCCAAAACATTCACATGAAATAGCTCTTAATAAAACACTTTGCAAATTGACACTCATTCAAAGCTTATGAATAATGCAACTATATGTATCATTTTAAATCAACTTAAACATCCCAATCCCAATCATGATAAAAGTATCCAACTTATTTCAACCCAAAATTCCAGTAGATCTCTCATATCAAAATAATGGTCGTGGTCTCAAGACAAAAACTCAAACCAAGACACAAAACAAAAAGACGCTCCAAGTTTATGCGATAAAGTGTATCGATAGAAAAACAGAAGTTAGACGTGTGCAAACAGAGAGTGTGTAGGTCCAGTGGGGTTGTCTTCACCTCCCCAAGCTTATGGCTTTCACCATCCTCGGATATCTCTTGGTTCATCTCCCCTAATCCCTGTGAAAACTTCAACACACCGTTTCTCCCATTTTTTCAGTGGGGTGGCATTTGTAGTGATAAACAAATACATTACTTGCTGCTAATAATCCTTAGACAAAAGTTCATATGAATGTACAGAAAGTGTATAATGTTGTATGCTCATTAATAAACTCAATTGGATCAAAAAGATTCAAGTTAAAAGTTCAAAACATGCATCGAACAATA
This sequence comes from Puccinellia tenuiflora, assembly GCA_012064385.1. Lineage (NCBI taxonomy): Eukaryota > Viridiplantae > Streptophyta > Magnoliopsida > Poales > Poaceae > Puccinellia > Puccinellia tenuiflora. The sequence goes on along the minus strand of QRDG01001689.1, from coordinate 1,850,058 downwards.
TTGGACAGAATCTGTCCAGAAAACTGACAACAGCAAAACGTATTTTTCTACCTGATGTACACATGTCCAAAAACTCTGAAAAAATTCAGGCATACAGAGGATGAAAGGTTTCTGTTATAGTAAAATTGTCAGATCATTCGGAGTTACATAATAAGAATTAAAAATCAAATCGTGCACAGATTTGTGCTGGAATGAAATCTCCGCATGCAAATTAGCAACTTTTTCAAACCAAATGGGTAAAACTTGGCAGTATATTCAAAACTACAGAAACTCAACTAAAAACTAACTCTCTTGCTACAGCAAGATGACACAAAAACAAAAACAACCAGGTTGCCTCCCGTAAAGCGCTTTCTTTATAGCCATATAGCTAGGCTTCTTACTTGTTATTCATTGAGGATGAAGCTCATGAGAGAGCATAAACTTTGGTATGTCCCTCTTCCTTGGGAAGTGTTCCATGCATTTCTTGTGAGGAAACTGAAACTTCAGATTCCCTTCCTTTGAATCTATGATAGCACCTGTAGTACAAAGAAAAAGCCTTCCAAAAATAATAGGACTAGAGAATTTATTCCCCATGTCCATGATTAGAAAATCAACAGACACAAATGTCATATGTAACTCTACCATAACATCACTTAATTTGCCTAAAGCATGTTTAATGGAATCATCAGCAAGTGTAAGTTCAATAGAGCATTTTTCAAGAATCTTTAGTTCAAGTGCTTCATATAACAAGACTAGAATATGACTCGAGCAAAACAAACCTAAGCATGCACTACGACTCGCAGGGCCAACAAAGTAAACAAGCAACATGTTAATAGGATGTGGAAGGGTGGCTATATTATGGCTGCCACGTAAACATGCAAATAGGATCGGGACACAAGCATCGCAATATAAGGCTAGCAAGGAACAAAAGATAGGAGGTGTAAGAGACAGAAAACAAGCAAAGATAGCAAGTGAGTATCACTTGCCTGCAATCCGGTAGAGTAGCAGAACCTGTCGTTGCTCACATCAACTCAACGTCCTATTGCCGAAGAAGCAACAAACACTGGAAGCGCAAAATATGCATTTTACTACTACGGCAAAAGAACCGGCATGTTGATGACATGATGCATGCCAAATTAAATGTGATTCAATTTTTATCCCTAGCACATGGCAAAAAAATTAAATGGGATTGGTGCACAATACAAATGCACCGGACAAAACCCCATATTTAAATTGATTTAATTCGACTAAATGGATAAAGGTTCGATGGTGATTAAGCATGCATGATTTTATAAAAGATACGCATATATGGTATAGGGTTAGGGTTGGGGTCACACATCGGAACGAGGATCTTCAGATTTGGAAACCATCGTCTTTGGGTCGTAGTCGAAGTAGTTGTTCTGTAGTCGACGTCATTGAAGTAGTCGTACTCGGGTCGTCATCGTGGCGGACCTTGGCGTTCCGGGCTTCGGGGTTCCTCGGCATCGGGGTACTCGGGCACCGGTCTTCACTGACGCGCACGAAGGCGGCCGACACAACTCGGACACGAAGAACTTGCCGGGTTCCGGTCGGGGTAGATCTTGTCGTATCCGTCTTCGGTAATCGGGGAAACACGGAACGGAGGCATCGAGGATCGGCCTTCACGATGGGGACGTGCACGTAGACAAAGACACGGAGGACGTCGGAACATCCGACGGGGAATCGACAACGGGCACGGAGAGGGACGTCGGGCTTCTTGCAGGACCTCTGTCAAACACGTGGCGGGCGCCGGGTCGAAGAGGCCGATGATGCACATCAGCGGGAACACGGAGGCAGAAGAGAGGAACTGTAGCAGCAGCAGCACAAGCACGACAGCAGGCAGGGGACGGGCCGGTCGGAGGAGGTCGTTGGGAGGAGGCCGGCGCGGGCACGCACGGGGCGTGAGGAGCAGGTCTTGGGGACGGCCAACGGGCGCAGGGAGCGGACGTAGCCGGCCAGGGACGGAGGGGAGACGCCGGAGGAGGGCTGGCCGGAGGCGGCCGACGACGAGGAAGGGAGGACCAGCGCGCTAGCGCGACGACGGGGACGAGCCCCTGGCTACTTGGAGGAGCTCGACCGGTGCAGCTCGGAGGAAGCAGGGGGAGGAGCTGGGAGAGGAGGCGACGATGGGGTGCGGGGATGAGGCGGAGCGAGAAGGCACGCCGGCCAGGGATGCGGTGGAGGAGCAGCAGGTGGCGGCCGGAGCGAGCTCGGGAAGATGGAGGTCGGCGTCCATGGCGGGTGGTGCGGGGAGAGGGAGAGGGCCATGGCCCGGCTCCGCCCTCGTCCGCCCGCTACCAATCAAATCTGGGAAGGCGGTGAAGAGGGCAGAGCGCACCGCTGTGGCGGCGGACCTCCGCAAGCGGCACGCTCTATTAACCAGCAGATGGGTCAAAGAAAGTGACCTGAACCGTGAGCGCTTTGGGGCCAGGGAGTCTGCGGAGAAGGAAAGCACTTCCACCCGCTCGGCCACCGTGGTGCGGATACCTTCTGCCGAGAAGACGGAGAAGATGATCCCCATCATCGACTCCTTCATGACGATGGGGCTCGTCCCTCCATTCTCTGACTTCTTCCTGGAGCTCCTGCGTGCATACAACATCAAATAACTGCATCTAACGCCAAACACCATCCTGGATTTGTCCGTGTTCGCCTACGCTTGCGAGGCATTCGTCGGAGTAATGCCCTCGGTGGCATTATTCCGGCATTTCTTCTACCCCCGGGTGGGGAAAGACGGCTGGCTGTCTGGAGCAGTCACCTTCTGCTTCCGCCAGAATCTCCGCCAAATTTACCCCGACATGGTGGTTAAATCCAAGTGGGATGAATGGCGGAAGGGCTGGTTCTTCGTTGAGGTCCCCGAGGTCCTGCTAGAGCTTGAGGAGCCGACAGAGCCTCCGGTGAGTGAGCCGAGCTGGAGGGCGAAGAGCGGCCAGGACCTGGATCTCTCCAGCGCGGTACCGCGCTTCAAGCTTCTTCGGGAACAAGGAGCTTCCGGGGCCGCCATTCTTGCGCACGCCTGGCGCATTGTGGCCCCCCTGCAGAAGAGGCCCTCTCCAGACTGGGACCCGGAAGGCTTCAAAGGCCTATGCCGCCTGAGGGGCCCGGACGTGGAGGGGGCGATTGTGGCTGATCGAGTGAAGAGACTCTTCACCCCCAACGCGAATCCCATTCTGCCTGCAGGGTGCCTCCCCCTCTACCAGAACACGGGGAGGGATAAAATCCTGGATGAGATGCCCTCGTGTGATGCCCAGGAGATCGTGGGCTAGCTAAATGCCGGGCCTGTGACGCTCAGGGCCAAGATCCACCGCCCGTCGGTCTCCCCTGCCACGGAGATGGAGTGGTCATCTAGCGAGGAGGAAGAGTACGACGAGGAGGCTGACGAAGAATCCTCGGGCAGAGAGGACGACGAAGATGAGGACGACGGCGACGATCAGGCCGTCGACGAAGAGGACGACGATGATGAGGGGGATGAAGACAGGGAGGCTTCTCCCCCACGCTTTGATTTTGGGGCTGACATTGGCCCCAAACAGAGGACGAGCCCCCGGGCATCTCCCATCTGCGCGACCGGCAAGGAAAGCGGTCCCGCGGACATGGAGGTGGACGTGGGGGTCTTATCGCGAGTGACGAGGCGAGGAAGCTCCCCGGTACGACAGCAACTATCGCCGGAAGTCTCCTTCTCGCTCCCTGCCATACTAGCCAGCCCCGGCGGCTCCTCCGCCGGGTCCGTGGAGACGCCTGCCACCGCAGACGGCAAGCGCTCCCGCTAGTAAGCACAATTTCTCGGCCTTGATCTTCCATTCTTCGAGGAGGGGACCCGGGAAGGCTGACCGATTGTTGTTGCAGGGGTCGTTCCACCCAGGGGCCCAGTAAGAAGTGGCGCGGCGAGGCCGACACTGCTACCAGCGTCGGAGACCCTGCAAGGGCCGCGCCCTCCTCCGCCTCGCGAGACGAGGGGTGGAGCCGAGGAAGCGGAGGAGAGGAGATCTCCACCAATCCCCCGGCCCCCAACAGGGCTGAGGCCGTGACGATGCCTGAAAGGGCAGGTAAGCTTTACTAGATTAGATAGGATAGGTGTACCTTTCTTCCCAGCAAACCTGACGTAGCTGTGTTGATGCAGACATCTCGGCGGTGGGTGGGGCCCCGGGAGGGGACCCGACCAAGCCGACTTCAGACCAGGGGGTGTCCAAAGTGACACCCGGGACGATGGTCCGGGGTCCTCCAGCTGGAGAGCGCGCAACGGAGAACTCCGCTGCCCCGGAAGGAGCAGGGCCGCAGTCCCCCATCGTGTTGCCGCCCTGGTCGGAGGACTCATGGATCTCGGGCGAGATGACGCGGGACTTCGTGACATTCTCAATGCTTTCAGGGCCGGAGGAAGACGTCGCAGCGCTGACCCAGATCTGCGAGGGCCTTCTGGCCGGAGGCGGGGAAGAGTCCTTCGCCAGAACCCCCGGCTTCACAATAAGCGGGACGAGCGCTAGGAGCGCCCTGATCGACGAGATCGACCTCTTGCTCCGAGAGGTTGAGAACAAGGAAAGGGCGGTCGCACGGGCTAGTGCGGATGCCAAGAAGCTGATTGAGGGATCAATCTCTCGAGTGAACAAGCACTGGAGGACGTTTGCAAAGCTTTGGAAAGGCCTCACAGAGAAAAGAAAACTGGGGAAGGAGCGGGACCGGGCGCGCGATGAGCTGACCGCCAAAAAGGAGGAGGAGCTGGCTTCTCGGAAGACAACG
>QRDG01001689.1:1762858-1845326 GCA_012064385.1 Puccinellia tenuiflora | reverse complement strand
GAAGCGGAGAGGAAAACCCGCAACAAGTCCACACTACTAGGAAACTAGCTATAGGTGGATAGCTATTCTGTGGCGCACCAAAGTTGACGTGCGCCACAGAATATATTCTGTGGCGCATCTCTGTAGGTGCGCCACAGAAATACTTTCCTTTTTGTGGCGCATATATAAGAGGTGCGCCACTGAAATGTGTTATTCTGTGGCGCACGAGTGTACATGCGCCACAGAAAACGAGTGGGCCCCACAACCCACGGCTGTATTGCATCCTACCACACCTTTTCTGTGGCGCATGGCGACGGATGCGCCACAAACAAATTTGTTTCTGTGGCGCAGCTGCACCTATGCGCCACAGAAATAAGGGTGGGCCCCGGCACAAAAAATTGAAGGAGCCATTTGTGTGGCGCATCCAGCGGCGTGCGCCACAGATGCGCCACAGAACTCCTGTGCAGAAATTCAAAAGTGTGGCAGCATATGAATTTTAGTATTATACATACTAAAGATGTCTATTCTTTCTTTAAAAATATTAACAAATATGTGTGTGTTCTTTCTTTAAATTTAACCAAAACTTTTTTTTTTGAAAAGAAAAAAATATCATTAAAAAGAATAACAAATATGTGTGTGTTCTTTCTTTAAATTTAACCAATTTTTTTTGTATTATACCTACTAAAGGTGTATATTCTTTCTTTAAAAATATTAACAAATATGTGTGTGTTCTTTCTTTAAATTTAACCAAAACTTTATTTTTTGAAAAGAAAAAAATATCATTAAAAAGAATAACAAATATGTGTGTGTTCTTTCTTTAAATTTAACCAATTTTTTTTGTATTATACCTACTAAAGGTGTCTATTCTTTCTTTAAAAATATTAACAAATATGTGTGTGTTCTTTCTTTAAATTTAACCAAAACTTTATTTTTTGAAAAGAAAAAAAATATCGCGCATTTCTGTGGCGCACCCCTCCAACAGTGCGCCACAGAATCCTTCCTTTCTGTGGCGCACCCTTCCCGCGGTGCGCCACAGAATCCTTCCTTTCTGTGGCGCACCCTTCCCGCGGTGCGCCACAGAATTCTATCGCGCCCACTTACATGTGGGTCCGCCAACGCGCCTCCCTCACATCGCGAAAACGGCTAAGTCCCAAATTTTCGCGCGCTCGAGACGACCACCACCGCGTCCTCGCCGCCGGCAGCTCCCGCCCGCGCGCTCGACGACCACCGCACGTCCTCGCCGCCACTCCACCGCGCTCGACCTGCCCCGCCACTGACGGCCAGGAGCACCTCCACCGCCACGCCCGCACCGCCCCTGCCCGAACCGCACACTCGGCCCCCGCGTGGCGCCGCCGACGAAGACCTCCCACCCTCGCACCTCCCTTCCCTCCACACCGGCGACGACCTCTACACCGCGCTCGACAACCTCCCCTCCCTCCCCTCCCCGAGGTGCTTCCTTTCCCCCTCCTCCCTCCCCTACCGAACTGCTGCACCCAAGGTGTTTGTAGAAATTCCCCTACCGAACTGCTGCACCCAAGTTGTTTGGCTGTTTGATTTCTGTTGTTGATTGCTAGTAGCGTTGCTGATAATTGCTTTTAGTGCTGGTTGCTGTTAGTTGAGATGAAAAAATTGAGAAAAAAAAATGTTAGTGCATGCAGTAGATGTTTAGGTTAGTGCTAGGTGCTTGATATATGTTGTTATATGGAAAAATGCAGTAGATGTTTAGGTTAGTGCATAGTTGCTAGTTCTAGGTTAGTGCATAGTTGCTTGCTGTTAGTGCTAGGTTAGTGCTAGTGCTAGGTTAGTGCTAGTGCTATTGGTACTTTTTTTGTTGCTTGCTACTGCCACTATGTTGCTTGCTTGCTCTAGTTGCTTGCTGCATAGTTGCTAATGCTCTAGTTGCTTGATGCATAGTTGCTAATGCTTTTCTTGTAAAAAAATTGCTACTGCCACTATGTTAATTGCTATGGTGTACTACTGCCACTATGTTAATTGCTAAATCATGGTTTTGTTAATTTATTGCAGCGCCACGAGGAGCACCTCCACCACGCCGATCTCGGACCCGAGCCTCCCTTCCCTACCCGAGGTAGTTCCTCTCTCCCTCGATGTGGATGTGGATGTGGTGATGTATATGTGCATGAGGATATGTGTCCACGACCATCGTGTCGTGGTTGTTGTGCTCCGACCATCGTGTCGTGGAGATTGTTGTGGTTGTTTGTGCTCCGACCATCGTGTCGTGGAGATGCCGGCCGGAGATGTGGATTTTTTGTGAAATGCTTGCAGGTACCCCGAGAGGCCCTTGAGATTGCCGGAACGTTGATTAACTTCCGTTCCGGCAAATTCGGGTACTCCATATGTCCCTTTTTTAGCAAAGGTCATGCCGAAATTTTTCGTGAATTTTGGCATGACTCTGCTAAAAAAGGGACATATGGGGTATTGCGACTAATGCATGGGCCGGGGTATCCTAGTACTTAATTAATTGATTTTTTTTCTTATATTTCTGTTGTACTAACTTTTTGTCTTTTTTTAATTAAGTGCAAACATGTCGGACTCCGCGGGACCTTCTAAGAAGATGAGCGTCGAAGAAATAGCTAGAGACGCCAACAAGTCATTCTGGGAAGCGTCCCAAGAGTTGGAGGAGGCCGCCGCCGCCGGAGCTGCTAGTGGCGACCGTGCTGACGATGAGCAAGACGCCCTGGAGGGCGACGACGCCGAAACCACCGATGGAGCTGCTAGTGGCGGCCATGAGGATGACACCACTGATGGCGGCGACCACACGGATGGTGGTGTCGACCCGACCGCTCCGAAGCAGAATAAGGAAAGGAGGGATAGGACACCTCAAGTGCTCGCCAACGTCACAGACCATTTCACCGAGGTCACGCCAAGTGGCCTGCCAGTGGCGCCTGAGGCCACTGCCAAAGGGTACAGCATGCAACTAGGGTGCATCCTCCGGGAAAGCGTGTCCATCAACACGAAGGACATCAGAAGCACGGCCAATAAGGCTTTGCGCGACGTCCTCCTCCAGAAGCTTCACCAACGGTACACGTTCCCGGAGCCGTTCAACAAAAAGGTGGACAGTTTAGCCATCTCAAAGATGAGCACCGCCTTGAGCAGCTGGAAACACCGGGTGAAGCGGAAGATTGAGAAGGGTCTCAGCTGGCAGGAGATAAAAGCCAAAGAGCCGATGCTCGACCAAGAAGAGTTCGAGGAATTCAAGTTGTTCTTAAGAACTGAGGAGGCTAAAAAATGGACCAAGTGGGGGAAGGACATGCGGGAGCAAAACATAGGTAACCACCGTTGTGGAAGCGGCGGTTACCGAGGAAAGAAGCCCATTTGGGACAAGGAGGATGCCGAGTATGCACGTCTCGGAAAAGAGAACCCGTGGGAAAAAATCACGGACGAGCAGACGAGGTTCTTTGTCCGGTCCCGCTACTATCTGGACATGACCACGGGGGAATTTGTTACCGACGATACCGCCGTGAAGGATTTTGAGAAGTATCTGGTAAGGAATTTAATTACCGTGGATATCTCAAAGTCCATTGCGTTGATCTAGTTAGATAACGAAGCCAAATAAATTAATGCCTAATTTGTCTGCAGGAGGCAGAGTTGAAGGCTGACGCTGAGGCCGGCGGCCCGTCGTCCCAGGGGTCGACAGAGCCGTGGGACACGACTTTCAACAGGGCGACGAACGCCTACAAGGGTAGGCCCCTGTCGATGCCGCCGACGTCAGCTGGCCGTGTGTCCGGCTTCGGTACGAGCATGAAGTTCATCAACTACTACCACTCGGACGCCGAGACGAAAAAGGAGAGGAGGAGGCCAAGTAAGGATAAAGCCGAGGTTGTGGAGCTAAGAAAGAAGGTGGAGACACTGGAGAATCAAAAAGTGGACTCCACCACGGTTGAGCGGTTAGTGGACGAGAGGCTGAAAAGTTTCTTACCCCCTGGGTTGGTGGAGGGGTTAGCTGCTTGGAATGCGGCTGGTCGACAGGGGCCGATATACGTGCCCAGCGTCAGCGGCAGCAACTCCATCATGAACCAAAACGTGTCGCCGGACCTGACGACCCCACAGCCCAACGCAACGACGCCCCCTACCGCGAAAGATATCGAGCCACAGTCGGCGGCGGCTGTTCTTCATAATGCAACCGAGCGGCCGGAGAATGATAGGACGGCCGCCGGCACCGACGCCCTTGTCTCGACAGTTGCTGAGCTCGACGCCATCACCCAGGTAACTAATTAGTTAGTCCGCAGAATCTTCTATAACTATGCCTATGATGACTGCCATCTCATGATGTCCAACATGTTTTGACTCAGGACATGCCTTGCATACTACTGCATAGGTTGGTGCCCGGCGGCGAGTTGAAGGACTGTGCTCAGGGCACTGTCGTACAACCAATGAGCCGCGATATGCACCACAGTAAAATGGACGAGGACGTGATGAGGGTCAGGTTGGTTACGATAGTGCCTGAGTTTCGCGACGTCGAGCCCCCCATTCAACCTCCGGGAGCCGACGAGGATCACATGGTCCTTAAAGATTGCATCAAGTGGCCGATGACATGGCCGAAGACCCAGATTCGTCTTGGGACTGGACTTCTAGGGTTAAGGCGCAGCACCGGCGCCACCTCGAGGCCCCCGATCGTTCGGCCCTCGAGGCCCCCGATCGTTCGGCCCTCCTCGAAGCCTGCAGCCATCACCGCCACCCAGAAGGAACCGACGGTCGTCGCCACCAGCAGTCGCCACCAAAAACTGTTGGGAGCGCCTGTACCGCAACCATCCAAAGGCGCTGCCAATGCACCTCAACTTGGTGCCAACGACGATGATGGTGATAATGTTGACGTCGAGGGCTACCTCAACACTGGTGCCAGCATGGACATGTACATGCCTCCTGTGGATGAAGAACCCTTCCGCGCTCAAGGCGATCAAGCTGCTCGTCCCAGTACATGCACGCAGCGCCTGGACTTCCAGGGTTTATCTCAAGACACGCCTCCGGAGGCCGGCGATCAACCTCCACGCAAATTACCGTCTACCATTTTCAGCCCTGGTACACTACGTAAGACGGTTTTCCCGGAGTCCGCACCCCAACCACCCTCACCATCCCCGGAGATGAAGAAGAAGAACAAGAACAAGAAGAGAAAGAGGGGGCCAGGCGCCTCTGCGAGCCAGCCAGCTCCTAAGACTATCCGGGGTCATGAAGACACGGTATCACCCCGTGCGGTTGTTGGCTTGACCCGGGTTCATGAAGCTGGTAAAGCGATACTGCCTCCGGAGCTACTCTGCCTCGCACATGGATCCATGCACGCTTTGCATGAATCTGTCTTGGTGCTAGAGCGCCTCCTTATTCAAGACAAGGACCCAAATTACCCGGTGTTCACGGTCAGGGTGCCAATGGACTTGGACTTCATCTATGATGCCCCCGCGAATCCGTTCTTCATCGCGTACGAGGACGTCTTCAATCTCTTTCACTCTAGACGGCTGGACTATAACTTGGTCCGCCTATACGCGCTTGATATGTCGATGAAGATCAAGAGAGATAATACCCAGTCCGTCGCGGTAGCGGATCCCTACTATATGCGTGACTGCCAGCTGGTGGAAGGATCAGCGACACGGACCAAGGCGATAGAGTACCTCCGGAGTTTCATGCTGACCAACAAGAGGAAGAACAACATTCTTCTGCCTTTCTTTCCCGAGTAAGTACACATCCGCTCGCTGCCGTCGTAACTTATGCTTTCTTGTAGATTTGTTTCATTGCTGATCCTTTCCAACATTTCGTTTCAATTGTGTTTAGCAGGAACAAGTACTGCACACTCGTCGTCCTGAACCCGAGGTGGTCCAGTGCCACTTATCTCGACTCGGGGAGTTTGGATATGAAGAAAGACTACACCAAGTTAAAGGGTGTTCTCGATGAGGCTCTCGAGGGCTACGCCAAAAAGGGAGGCCCCTTCGAAAAGAAGCAACAAGTTTTGAGCAATGACGGCACACACCGGTTCAAGCATGTGACCGAGTTCTGCTGCATCAAGCAGAAGTCTGGCAGCGTGAAGGAGGCCTTCTACGCCCTCCATCACCTTAAAGGGTTTGTCCGGGATGCTGAGAAATTGAAGTTGCCATCTAGCCTCCAAGAATGGACCAAATGTTTGGGGGCGATCACCGATGCCGATCTTAGAGAAGACTTCCATCGCATCCAGGTGCAGTTATCACGAATCATCGTCGAAGATGTCACCAATCATCGGGGGTCCTTACACAACGTCAGAGGTAGCAATAAGTGCTTCTTTGTTTTCTTTATTGTAGACTTGTCCACTTAGATTTGTATTATTAATCAATCTATTTATATCCCAATCCATCTACAGGGTTGCCTAAGAGGGAGATCGAAGAAATCCTAGAGGCTCAGTTGGACACCAGGACATGGACGACGAAAGAGGGCTGCAAACCGTTACCGGCACCGACAAAGAAGAAGGATCCATGATCGTCCTCCCCGCTCTTCCTCACCATCATCACGGATCATAGTTAGGCGGTGTGACCTATTCCTTTGTAATGTGTAAAACGATGTTAAAAATTCGGCACTTGTAATTATTGTGTGACACGATGAACTTTTGGATCATACTTGTGTAAAAATTGTGTATCTCGGGCTCTAAGTAATGTGATATACCTGTATTTTCTGTTTCCTGTAATATACCTGTATTTTCTGTAATATACCGGTATTTGTACAGCAGGCAGCAGAAAACTGAAAATACATTTAAATTATTCTGTGGCGCATCTTTTTATTTTTCTGTGGCGCATATAGTTCTGTGGCGCATTGGTGGCTGATGCGCCACAGAAATATTTCTGTGGCGCACTTTTTCTCGTGCGCCACAGAATCTCGGTATTTCTGTGGCGCACTGTGGGGATGCGCCACAGAATTATATTTTAGTGGCGAGACTTCTGTGGCGCATCCCCCCATTTCCTGGATGCGCCACAGAAATCCAATAATGGTGCGCCACTAATGACCATTTCCCTAGTAGTGCCATCAAGTTTCTCAAGGTCCAATGGTCCAACCATTCCGAGGAAGAAGCCACATGGGAGCGAGAAACTAGTCTTCGTTAGGAATACCCTGCCTTCTTCACTCAAGCCTAGAATCTCGGGACGAGATTCCTGTAAGGGGGGTAGATTTGTAACAGCCCTAACTTGGTTATGAAAAATATGAAGAATTTTTTCACTTTTTGCATTCTTGTTTGCATCATGGCATCTCTTTAAATTGCTTGTGTTAACAAACAACAAATGGGAAACAATAAAGAGAGGGAAGCCAAACCTTCCCAAAGCTTCTACACCTTTGAAATGTAAGCTAAGGTGTGACCCATGTCATGACATGTGACCATATGGTTCACCAAGTTCTCTAAGTTCACCTCAAGTGCTAAGAACCAAATGGATGGTTTCCAATTTTGTTTCCGACCTGTTTATGCCTCTAATTGTGGTTCACAGCCTTGGTCGTTGGTAAGCCTTGTCATGGTGCTCAAAGGCTCTAGTAATTGTATGCTGAGCTAGTTTATCTATTGGAGATGTTCCCAGAAATTTGGTATATTTTCTGGAAATTGTTTTGTACTCCAAACAGAAAAAGCCATTTCTGTTTTGTTCTGGTTCACCGGAACTACCGGTCCGGTGACCGGAAGTACCGGTGCCCTGTCACCTCTGTGGCGACAGTGCGCGCCACTGTCGCCATGGCCGCGCGCCACACCTGCTCCCGCACGCTGCGGTGCCCTAGCGTTAAGTGGAGCCGTGACCACCCCCACCTGCTTCTCTCTCTCTCCTCGACCCGTTCCCCACGCGCAGCCCCCTAGCCCTAACCCTAGATCGGGCCCTGCTGCTCCCCGTCGCCGCCGTGACCGCCGTGCACGCCGCCGTCGACCCCGGCCGCCCCAGCGCGATTGAAGACCACCGTCGGCTCCGCCTCATCGTCCTCTCCCTTCCCACCAAAGGAAAATCGGGCCGGGGATCTCTCAGCCGGCGTCGCCGCTCGTCCTTCCTCCGCTCCGGCCGCCGAGCATCGAGCTCAATCGCGGCCGCCCTCGACCTCCCTGCACCCCACCGTCGAGCTTGTCGAGTTGCTGGTGAGCCACTCACCTCTTGCGCGTCGTCGCTCTCCTTCTCTCCCTTTAGAGCGCCGTGTCGCCGTACTGCACGCCGCACCTGCCGCCGGTCGCCGTCGTGGTCGTTGCTCCGGCGACAAATAGATGGCGGCGCCGCTACCCCTTGGCTCACCGTCGTCCCGCACGTCCAATGCGCCCTGTTGCGCACCCCAGGAGCCACCCCGTGGCCGCGTGCGTGCACGACGCGCGCGTGCTCACCGCGCGCGTTCCCGCCGTGGCCTTGCTCAAAATCCTCGACCGGAAGTAGTGTAGTTCCGGTAAACCGGAAGTAGCAGCGGTAGTTCCGCTAGTGCCAAATTTCGGTACTGCATAGTTGCGTTCTTAAGCGGAAGTAGAACCGGAGGTGACACCGGAAGTACCGCTAAACCGGTACTACCGGCCACTTCACCGGAAGTACCGGAAATTCTCTATTTTCGGTACTGGATGTGTCGAACCATGCCCGGAACTGGAACCGGAAGTACCGGCAAACCGGAACTACCGGTCCAATTACCGGAACTTCCGGAAAACTGTGTTAAGTTTGTTTAAATCATAACTTGATAACCGTTAAGTCAAATCTTATGAATGTTATATCTATTTGAGCAGCTTCACCAATGCAATCCAAATATGATAATGTCACATCATGATCACAAGTAAATATTTGATGTTCTTCATAATTCGATAAAAGGGTTTAAATTCAAATAATTATTTAACTCGCTATTTATTCATCGGTGCTCCGAAAATTATGAATAAGGTACCAAAATGTTCGGAATGACAAACCCTATCTATTCTTGTCATGCTCATGCATATTTGAGCCACCTCTCTAATAATTTGATAATTTATAAGATTGTGGTCACTAAGATAAATATGGGGTTGATCCCAAATAATTTCACTAATTATTTGGCTCCCCATTTAATTATGCCTTTAATTTATATAATAATATCCTTGCATCAATTTGACATGTCATCATGTGATTGAGCATCGCACTTGTGTTCTTGTGATTTATGTGTGCTTTGTATTTCTTTTGGGTATCGATAGATTCCGGAGTCGAGGGTCTCTCTACTTACCCCGACGATCAATACTTCACGCCCGGGCAGCAAGGCAAGAGATAACCTAACCTTCTTGGCATTCTAGCATCCTATGTTTTTATCAAATTATTTTATCCACCATAATATTGCATGCGGTTATAATGTCTCTTTTGGGTAAATAGTGGAATATCCTATGAATGCATGTTCTTCCCCAAGCCAATCACATGTATCCCTACCTATGAAACCTAGGGTTGAAGTGTTGACCCGAGATAAAGATAGACTTGATGTATTCATATGCTTAGCTATGCTTAGCCATGCTTAGTTAAATTTAGTTGTGTCCGTTGTTTATTTCCATAATTGTTGTTGAAGATGGAATGATGCGGACTTGGTGGATATGTGGGGTGCTTATTTAAAATGCTAAGTAGGCTGGGGTGAGTTGCCATCGGGGATGGTGTTTTGCCTCACTCTTGCCCCTAGGTGCGAGTTCCTGTCTTTGGAACCAAGGTCTGAGCGTGCTGCCGTTGGTGGGTGTATGGGCGCCTTACTGACCGAATAACTTGTGCGGGCGTATCCAAGGGTCCTCTAGTTCGGTTTTCCATTTGCGTGTGAGTGGAAAAGATGATGTTGACGAGGATTTGTGTGTAGGACGTGGCGATGGGGCAGGGCGCTGGGAGCGCTGAACCTGTCCTGTGGCCACAGATGACTCTTGGTAAAGGTTTAACCGCGCCTGCTCGCCGGCCTTCCCCGGAAGAGGGTCAATTAGGTGAGCCGGACGGTACCAATGGATAAGAAGCTGGGAGGTCCCTCGGGAACCTGGCGACTTTCACATAGTATACCCCTGCAGGGTTTAATCTTTTCGAAAAGCTGTGTCCGCGGTTATGGATGCCTTGGGAATGGATTTACGGGATCATAGAGAACCTTAACCTTAATTAATTAATTTGGCAGCTAAAGGTTGCAACTCAACGTGTGTGTAAGAGGTTCATTTCCTCGAGGGTGATTCGAGGGAGTGCCTTTGGTGGAGATGAGTGGTGATGGTTACAAAAGGGTTCGATAAGAACCGATGATGAAAATGTTACCCTCTTACCCCTTTATGAAAATATTCTGAGTAGACGAATGCCATGTGTCCTTTATGTTCAGTTATTTAAAACTAGCTTTATGCAAAAGAACTACATAAACAGCTTTACAGCCTCCGTCAGTCATTGGGCCTATATCGCCCTACTAAACTTGCGAGTACATCGTACTCAGTCTCTCTTTGCTACCTCTATGTATTTGTATTTCAGAGGAGGACGACACCGAGCAACTAGGTGGGTTCTTCGTTGACGTCGACTACTAGTCTGGGGTTCCCAGGTGGCAGCTTGGGACCGTGGAACAAGCTGGCTGGGAAGATGTTATTGTAGGCCTCTTAGGCCATATTTTGCTTCTTGTTGTTAGACAACACTACCCGCTTCCGTTTGTTGAATTGTTGGATCTGTGATCCTTTTGCTTGTAAGATTTGTATTCTTCCCGTTATATGAGTTGCTATACCTTTGTGTCGTAGAGTCATGCTTTGTGCCAGTTCTGTTCCACAAGTCTCGATCTTTGTCTTATACATTGATGATTGTGTCAGATTCATAGCCTCTCTGTATAATTCCGGGGTCGGGGCGCTACAATCCCTTTGCCGAATCAACGATTGGTACCTGAGGGTACCAGTCGATATCCCGGCGGCAGTTGAAACTGATTGAGCCGACCACTAGCAGCTCCTTGTTGACAGTCTGCCTCTTGACTAAGAAGCATCAATGGAAGAAGTCTAGCCTAGGTTTTATACCTAAGTAACCTTCAAATAGATCTACAAAGCCGGAGATGTATAGAAAACTGTTCGGGGTGATGTTATGGAGTTGGAGGCCGTAGTGGTCGAATATTTCTATCAGAAATGCTGACGGCGGCAAAGAAAAACCCCTAGAGACGTGGGAGGAGAGAAGTACCCGCTCGTCCCGGACTGGGGTTGGATACGGGTCGTCCAAGGCGGATCTCCAAGCCGGCGAAGTGGAAGATTAAACCCAAGGAAGGACGCCATCGGCTGGCATGCTTTCGAGCTCGCCTTCTTCTACAGCAGAGCCAACCCAATTATGTGTCGGGTTGTTGGCAGCACCTTTGTTGCTGCCGGCTTCCTCTTCTTCATCCTCCTCTCCAGCGCTAGCTCCTTCAGCTGCGGCGTCAGAAGCCTTGGGGGCTTGAGTGGCAGAGGCAGCGGCTTCGGCTGCGGCTTTCGCAAGGGCCACCTCATCGCGGCCTAGCATGGTGAAGGTGGTCACCGGAGACGGGAAGGATGTAGCTGTAGCGGCGGAGGGCTTGGTGGTGGCGGCGGATGGCACAGAGACGGCAGCGGCGGCCGCGGAAAGAGAGCCGCCCATCGGCGGAGCCGAATCCAGTGGCGTCGCTTCAATCACCGGTGAGCTTGGAGCGCTAGATGCCATGGAGCTCGGAGGAAGAACTTGAGTTTGGAGGAGAAGAGATCTGGAGAGGTGGATGTTAGGGTTGCAAATGGCCAGTGGCAGCGGCGGAGGCGAGACGTCCGGGATTTATAGTGGACACGCCGAGATCCGCGCAACGGTCGCAGGCCGAGATTTTCGCCACGCGTCACGGATCTAGCCGTTGTGAGACGTTTGCTCTCCTCCGACTCCTCGATTCTCGCGCGGGAAAAACGCTGTTAGCCCCTACATTCAAAGATGCTTCTCCACTCACTCTATCGAGTCTGACAGGGTAGTCAAATCGGCGGACGCGTGTTAGTACGTGTTCAAGTGGATTTCTCCGACATAATAAGCCGGCACTATGAGATCGGCAAACAAGTTCGGCATGTTCTGCAAAGTTTCTAGGAATGCTCCAAGACTAAGAGACGGATGGAGATCTTCCCGGATGGAGTTTTGTCTAGAAGATGAAGCCAACCGCACAAGTACTTGAAGCTTTCCGGGGGCTACTGTTGGGGTTATGCCGAACAGGTACCCTCACGGATATGGAGTTAAGCCAGAATACCAGGGTGGCCTATAGTGGTGATAAGCCGAATTCCGGCTTATCGGGCGGCCCAGTATGATGAAGCGCAGGAGGCCCATCCGGCTAAGGAAGGTTCCAGAAGGTGGCTGGTATTGCGGAAGACTTAGCCCACAAGACAAAGTCCAAGCCGGAGTAGTTTAGGACTCTGACTTAGTCGGTAGGTTTTCTCCTATAAGCCCTAGGCCGGACGCCTTTATAAGCCGGCCTACGGGACGCCTGAGGGCGAACAGATTCCTGATACGAGTCATCTCGACGAGAACCTCAATCTCGGCGAGATCTCACTGTAACTCGGCGATATTGCCTATATAGTGATTTATAGCAGCACGTAGGATCACGCCACCGTCGTGTGATCCGAAGCTGGGTAAACTTGTGTCTATCCCTAAACCGGAATCCCCAACTTCTCCAAAACCCCTCGCTCTACCTAGCTCGATGGCACCCCTGCCGCGGCTAGATTCGACAATACCACGACACTAATGCATTTAAATGCAACAACAAATGCGATCAAAATCGCAACTAAGGTAACCATTGATCCAACAGCATAATGATATCAAGCCTCTTTATTAATGGCATATTTTCTAATCTTTCTAATCTTCAAGCACACTGCATCCATCTTGATCTTGTGATCATCGACGACATCGGCAAGATACAACTCCAATTTCATCTTCTCTTCTTCAAATTTTTTTCAATTTTCCTTTCAAATCATCGTTTTCTTTTTCAAGTAAATTTAACTTCTCGACAAGAGGGTCGGTTGGAATTTCCGGTTCATATATCTCCTAGATAAAAATATCTATATCAAGTGTTTTTCAGCATAATTGTTATAAACACGAAATTAAACAAAGAGTTATAAAAGATAATATACCACATCCGAATCATAGACCGGGCGAGGGTCGACGGGGACAGATATAAAAATAAAAATCATGGCACTATACATATAACAAACAGTCATAGAAGTAAAAAATATACAAGTAACTATGTAAATCATCCAAATAAGAATTTGTTTTTTTTTAAATAAGAACAAGAGGCTCACCAAGGTGGTGCTGGCGACGGGGCGGCGCGGGCAATCCACGGCGGTGAGGACAGCGACAGGGACGGGACGAAACTAAAACCCACAAATCATACTTTAATTTGAGCTCAAATTGCATATAAAACAAATAAACTAGCAATGGACATTACACAACTAACCTAGAATTTGAGCTAAACTAACTTAGGCATTTCATCAAACACCTAGCTAGCAATAGCAATGAAATGATGAGCAAAACTAGCAATGGGGATGAACTCGAGCTCCGGGAGGATGAAGTTTCTGACCTATTAGAACCCTTGGATATATGGGACGCCCTTAATCTTGACAAATCGTGGAAAAAAATGTGGATGAATTCGAGCTCGGGGAGGAGATAGAGCAGAAAAATGGTGATATGAACTCAAGCTCGGGCAGAAAGAAGATGATATAGTGAGACCTTTAGTCCAAGTTCATATTACCAACCGGGACTAAAGGTTCTCGCGCTGACCCCACATCAGCTACGGCCTGTCGCAACCCTTTAGTCCCGGTTCGTATCACGAACCGGGACTAGAGGCTGTCGGCCTAGTAGCCGTTGAACCGGGACTAGAGCCCCCCTCTAGTCCCGGTCCAAAGTACATCCGAGACTAGAGCCCAATCTTGCTCTGGACGAAAGGTCCGTTTTCTACTAGTGTCCAGCTAGCTTAGCTAGCATACCATGGAATGCAAAGCAGGAGGCGGCGGATCCTCCAGGCTGCCACCGTCCCACGAGGTGAAGGTGAAGCACATCATCACGAGGGAGGTGAGCGCCGACGAGGCCAGCTTCAAGGACGTCGTGCTCCAGATCACCGGGAAAGACTCCGCCGCAGCGCGTATGGAGCTGCTACGTGCGTGCGATGATCCGTACGTAACACGGACGACAACGGCGCATGGTGGCTCGAGCCGAAGCAATGCCGTCGTGGAAGGCAGCGGTGGCGCTGGGTTTAACATGGGTACTGCGGCTTCATTCGAGGACACCGTGCTCCCGTCGTTAGAGGAGATGGAGCGTTGGTGGGGCTCGCATGATGTTGATGTATACACCGAGCGGCCATGATCATCAATGTTAAGTAATACATTAGAGATGCAAATGTTTGCAAGAAACTGATCCATGTCCAGCAAGACGAAAATGCATCAATATATTAGTTGTTTCATTCATATCGGTCAATTATCCGCCCTTCATAATTCCTTGCGATTCGTGCTAGGCCCTTCGCCATGTATTAGCTGTTTCATTCATATCAAAATGGCATGTATAGGAAACAGTACTGAAATCTTATAAGAAGTTTTACGAATAGTGATTTACCATATTTGATTAAAAAGTATCTGAATATGTGTTGAATGTATAAAGAATTAGAGCACGGTTACTCGGCCAAAAGACCTAGGCGGACTCGGAGTTTTCGACATTGGGAAGTTCGGACAGGCAATGCATTTCAGATGGCCGTGGTACGCTTGGCAGGAGTATGATCGACCTTGGCATGGCATGTCACTTCCCTGTGATGCAAAGGATATGGAGCTGTTCAGGACCTCCACAGATATCACAATTGGCGACAGCGCAAAGTGTTTGTTTTGGCATGATAGATGGCTGCCAGGGGGAGCCCTAAAGCTGCAGTTTCCCGCACTCTTCGCTATCTCCACAAGGAAGTCAATATCGGTCTAGCATGAGCTCCGGAACCGAAACTGGATGAGAGCGTTGTTCCTTCTATCCACGCCTACACAGCTGCTGCAGTTTACTAAGCTTTGGGCGACCTTGCAGGAGGTGGTGCTACAGCCTCGCCTCGACGCGATCACATGGAGGTGGACGGCTTCTGGTACCTATTCCACAGCTTCTGCATACCGATGTCAATTTGTGGGGGCTTGTCCGCCCTTCCGGGCTGCAAAAATCTGGAGGGCAAAGGCGGAGCCTAAATGCCACTATTTTGCTTGGCTTGCTATCCACGGCATGATCCTCACAGCGGATAGCTTGGCGCTATGCAGATGGCCTCATGACCCCATTTGCAAATTGTGCATGATCCATCCCGAGACGGTGAAACATTTGCTCCTTGACTGCAGTTTTTCTTCGAGGATCAGGGAATTGATATTTCAGTGGAATGGGAGCATCGGATTGGCACCACCCCCTTTGGGACACTCTTTGGACGGATGGTGGGACGGCATGATCGCCAGAATACCAAAAGAGCGAAGGCGGGAGGCAAGCGGGGCTTTCATATATTCGATGTGGGGCACATGGAAGGAGCGGAACAGGCGGGTCTTTCGCAACACTGCCTTGCGACCGGATGCGGTGGCCCATCTTGCGTGGGAGGAGATCCAGCAGCGTTCCTTCGCACACTCTCAAGACCCAGGAGGCTAGACTCTTTTTAGTTAGTTTCCCTGTTTCATAAAAACTATCATCGGTCTCTTGCCGATAAACTTCTGTACATAAACATCTATTCTATCTAATCAGACGGCATAATCGACTGCTTTAAAACTCAAAAAAAGAATGTATAAAGAATGTTTCTAAAATCATAAGGTTTCAATTAAATTGAATAGATTTCCAAGAACATGCTATATCGACATGAAACAAGAAAAACATGTCGGAGGAGCACATCACGAATCACGAGGACTACAACGGACCGTGATCGGCGGATCCTTGACTGGTAGGACACATCGCCGCTAGAATAAAACAACATTCTACGGTGCGATCCCAGCATTAGGAGTTAACATCATAAAACCGCCACTTTTTTTGCCAAATTTACCAAACGGTACCACTCTAAATTTTTATATTTTGTGCAGAAAAAGCTAAGCACGAATTACACAGGAATTGACACCGAATCTGACATGGGGACCCACCTAGAAAAATACGATGTGGCACAGGGAGAATTTCTTCTATTAACAGATGATACATTCAAAATGTATCTATAATCTTTGATGGTTTTATGCTTACATTAATATCATTGCTACATGTTTTTACTATGATTTAATATTATTTTGTGGCATGTTCTTGGACTAACCTATTAACAAGATGCCAAGTGCCAGTTTTGATTTTCTATTGTTTTTTAGTTTCAGAAAAGTTGTAAAAGAAATATCGTCGAAAATGAGCGCAAATTTACGAAGATTTTTTACTGCACAAAACAAGACCGAAGACCAAAGGGCGATGCCGGGGAGCCATGAGGTAGGCTCACAGGTCCCACCCGTGGGTCATGAACCATCCGCGGGCCCCAACCACCTGGGAGCCTCCTTCACCGCCTTACGACGGGTCTACTCCCATAAAATCACACGTGACCTAAAAACATCGCAGCCTGGAGGATTTTCCTAAATACGATACAAAGCTCCGTCGCCGTCTGAAACTCTGTTCAGGGTTCCCAGGTCCTGTTCCAACATCCTGCTGGGACGGGGATCCATTTTCCGGAGCCATCTCCATCGACCCTGCTGCTCCTGTTGTTCCTCCTCGGGGCTGAGACTTGTATCTCTCTTCCACGGTGTGATCTTGATTGTGATCATGAGCTATGTTAATCTAGTTGAATTATATGATGTTTTTAGTATAATTCTTGTGTTTAGTACGATTTCCTCATAGTGCGATTCTTGTGTTTAGTACGATTTCTTGATTCTTGTGTTTAGTACGATTTCCTCATAGTATCGTGGTGACAGTGTGGGTATCGTTTGGATATATTGGAAAGACATTATTCAAGAGATGTTTGTGGTGTTTGTTAGTATGATGTTTGGATGCTCATACTGACAGCGTGGGGTGTATATAGATGGGAAATACGAACTTTAAGGTGTGTTTTTGTACCCCTAAGTAAGTCTCATCCTGTTTTGATCCATAGAAGAGTGAACTCGCAGTGACCTTTTCCGTACATGTTTTGAGGAAATATCATATGTTAATATTGTTTAGAGTTGCCACTAGTTAAAGTATGGAGACTAGGGCTTGTTTTCAAGCATTGAAACACCGTTTTTAGTCACTTTTGTTACTTGTTACGAGTTGTTAGCATAGAACTACCACTTTTCTGCTCTAAGTTCGGAAAACTACCACTTTTGGTTTGAATCGCATAAAACTACCACATTGAGGTTGGTTTTTCACAAAAAACACTGATCACGAATTTAGAGCGAATTGACGGCGAAACTGACAATGGGCCCCACTTCTCAGAACCAATTTGCTGACGTGGACTGGACCCACATATCAGCCTAATTAAAAAAAGCATATTCCACTCTTCTATTTTTTCTCGTTGACCAGCTCGGACGACAAGGGTCGGGTCCGGCCACTGCGCGCACTCCAACGCCGGCCACCGCGCCGGCTTGTCGCCGAACAAGCTCCAGCCGCCGCTGCCTGCTGGTCGCTGCCGACCGCCCGGCGCGTCTGCGGTGCTCGCCCGCGCACCTCCTCGCCACCGTTGCTCGGGAAGGTCTTGGCCGCGCCCGCACATGTGCTCGCCGCCGCCCCACGCTTGCTCACCGCCGCGCGCGTCTACGGCGCTCGCCCGCACACCTTGGTGTGGCTTGCGGCCCGATCTTCACGGGTAGACGGATGACAAGCGGTGAACGCGAAGAACCAAAAGGGGAAAACACAAAGATAAACGGGAGACCGACTCAGATCGCAACCGCAAGAAGGACTTACCCTTGGAGTTCCTTTTCCCTCACAGGTAGGATCAACCGGACCAATAGAATCCCGAAGAGAGACCGCGAGGTAGAATCTTCGGGAGATATTGGTGAGCAAATGGTAGAATCACAAGCACGAGAGACCCGAAGGTAGAATCATACTTATGATAGACCGTACACAAAGAGGGGCCTTGTACATCACCTAGACAAGTCTAGTGTGGCCATGAATTCCACAAAGGAAGGTAGGAGCAAAGCTCAAAGTTCTATTCTTAGTCTAACCCTAGATCTGAGGGAGGTAGGGGGTATTTATAGTCTATTACAAAACGGGGCAGAAACGCGGGGAACCGGCCTGGGGGCCGGCCTAGGCCGGCTGGGAGGCCGGCGGGCTCAGGCGGGCGACCGGCCTGGGGGCCGGCTGGGAGGCCGGCGGGCTCAGGCGGGCGGCCGGCATGGGGGCCGGCTGGGAGGCTGGCGGGCTCAGGAGGGTGGCCTGCCTAGGGTCCGGCCTGGGCCGGCCTGGAGGCCGGCTGGCTTTGGGGAGGGACCGGCGTGGAGGGCCGGCCTAGGCCGGCCTGGAGGCCGGCGGGCTCTGGCTGGTGGCCGGCTTGGGAGCCGGCCCAGGCTGGGCTGGAGGCCGGCTGCCTCTGGCAGGGGCCGGCCTGGGAGCCGGCCTAGGCCGGGCTGGGGGCTGGCCAGGCTGTCTCCACCTCCTTCCTCTTCTTCGCTTCCATGCGTACGCCTTGGATGTCTTCGACTCTTAGGCTCCCTCGGCATCTCCCTTGGCGTCTGTACTCGTCGTGTGACACCTAGTAATGTACAAGGGTAGATGCTTATGTAGTATACCATCCAAAGGCGGTGCATTGAGGTTCGTAGAGAGGATTGAGTTCACCTTTGATGTCCATGGTGACTTGGCATGTGTTGGAATGCTTGATATGGTGGTGACGTTGGGTTGGGCTACATCATCTCCCCCTCCTTCGAAAAGCGTTGTCCTTGACGCTTGCACGTCATCACCATGTGAAGGAGGTAGATGGTTCGCCGTTGAAGTGGAAGTCACCATTCCGTAATTTTTACCTACACACACCGAAGACCAAGCAAACAATGTGTGTGCATGATAGTGGAGCACATCATCGATGACATGTCCAATCGTGTTCATAACACTGTTAGCACAACACACGTGTATAGAATGTAGTCCAAAAGCAAGGTCATTGGGAAAGCAACTCTTCAAAACATCCTCAAAAGTGTGAAACACAAAATCTCCTAGAAGAATTGAGAAGGTCATGATACCTATCTCATTGTGAACCGTATGAAGTCCATTACATTCAAAGCATCGGAAATAGAGGTTTGTGAACCACACAATTTGAGGGAGGCTCTTATCATCGCCATCATGGGTGCAAACAAAGCAAAGAGAAGAGCAAGTTTGCATCGATTTTGTTGCAACACCAATAAGACAACATCCAAAGGCCTCATGACAAGACATGCTCAGAATATCATTACGGTTGCAAATAAGCCAACGGAAAGAACAATTGTTCATCATACATTTTGCAACACATAAATCATCTACAAGGAAGATCAAGGGAGCATGAATGTTACAATGGAAAACAAGCACTCACATGTTTGCATGCGAACCAAAGGAAAGAGCAATTGTTCAATATGTTCGATGCAAAACATGAAAAAGGAAATAGAGGCGGAATCGGTCGACAACTCTCATTGAAAATGTTCTCAAGAGCTCTTTTGTCAACTCATGTTCAATAGATGTTGACATTATCATGCGGGAACCATTGCACACGAAATTCCATAAAAAGAAATTGTGCGCATGGTACATGAATGCATCATCCATCATGACGCATCTATCCATTTGCACATCACCAAACACACCGAAATCAAAATGAATGTATGACATGTGTGGGCTGTCAATATGCAAAAGGAAGGGTAAATTCTCATCATGGCAAAAGGAAGAATCTCCAAATTTTGAGAAATCTATGGGGGCATTCTCATAAGAAATTAGGGATTCATCATTGCAAAGCAAGCATTTGAAAGAACAATTGTTCAACATTTTGGATGCAGTGATGGATAAAAGTAGAAACATCTAGGGCACAACATGTATGTGGCATCATCATCACCAAGAGAGAAATCCACATGATCTACATTGTTTTTAGGCAAGGTATCACAAGGGAAAGAGAAAGTAGCATATGTGATGTCCATAGAAGTGTCTACAACATGCAAGTCCTCACAAATCATCATGTCCACTAGTGGGATCATGGCATCATCAACACCTATATTCGTACCTTTGTATTGCCTCTCATGAGAAGTAGGTGTTGATGTAGTCGGAGCAGCGTCCATGTGGTCGACTTGGTCATCTCGATGTAAACATGGGGTGGCTTCATCTTCATCCTCCATGTACATCTTCTCAAGCTGAGGCATATCGTCCTCCAGGGAGCCTCGCACATCATAAGAAAATACACTAGAAGGAGAGGTTATGTCATTAGAAATCGAAATGGCCTTGCTTGCCCTATCGACTACCTCTCTCAACTTATATGGTGTATCACTCAAGTTCTCAAAATGGAAGCACTCCATGTCACATATGGTGGAGGCACTCAACTCACTTGCACTCAAGTGGGCTAGGTGGCTCTCACTCTCATGGTGGTGGTTCGCTCCCTCACCACTCAACTCACATGGATGTATCTCTTGTTGTTGAAGGTCCAAGTGTGCTTGAGGATGTGGGATGGCGGGACAATGGCGCTCTTGATGTTGTTGATGGAGATGACCTTGAGCAACCGCACTTGGAGCTTTCTTTCTTGCGTCGGAGCGGTGCGGGGTCCTTGAGCTTGACCTTGATGAGGAAGGTCGATGTCGACGACCCATCCGAGCAATGTCCATCCTAAGAGCCTCGAAGTTGTTTTCGAGACGCTTCTCAAGACGTGTCATCTTGGCGTCCATCCGCTCTTCAAGACGGGCCGTTGCTTCTTGAGTGTCACGTTGAAGGGCCACATGTTGGTTTTGTGTGGTATAGATTGGGTCACCTCTCGAGCTTTCTCCTTGCTCCATTTCTCTAGACATGGTGACAACGAAAGAGTCTCGTATATATGGTGGTTAGTGAAGATCAAACCCGACCGTCTCTTACCTTCGAAGATAGTATTGAGCCTTGCGGTCCTTGGTGAGTGAGAAGTCACGTCGCAAGGGTAAAGCGTTTTGCAAGAAACGATCTGAGAGCGAATCACCAACACACACACTTATGAGGAGCTTGGTAGGGAAAGTGGCAAAGCAAATGGAACAATCAACGAAAAGGATATTGTTAAACGTAGAAGATAACCACAATGATCCAAAACGAAAAGAACCAACCACACAAACCGACAATGGAACACACACGTGGAGATGAATGTGGGTGATGCGACTATAGGGGTGAGCAAAAGGACCTAACGATGACTATGCTCGTGTCGCAACACCGCTCGAAGGACAACTAGCTCTATTGCTTTCAAGGGCACCCGATTTGCACAAATGCGCGCTCACTCTTTCTCAACACTCTTGATCTTTCGGAGCTTGCAAGACTAATATTGTAGGACCTCGACTCGTTTTTTTATGGATTTTTTGCACGAGCCAAGACTACTAGACGATGGTAAGGTTCACTACAATACATGCACTCACTTAGTGTCGCACTTGTACAATGCCCGCAATTGACGGAAGCTAGCTCCTATGGGATTAGATCGCGAAGAGGATGGGGTTTTGTCGCAAGTTATACCTTCCAAAGTCGATGACGAACTTGAGCTTGCGGATGAGGTGGTGTAGGTGACTCCGATGCGATTGCGTAGATGATGTTATAAGCTTCGCGTGATGTCGATAATCAACGCAATCGGAGGAACCTCGAAGGAGAAATGCCCAAAACAAAAATTGGAAAAGGAGGGAAAAAGCAGGCAAACCGGCCTGGGGGCCGGCTGCGTCTGCCTGGGGTCCGGCCTGGTGGCCGGCCTGGGCCGGGCTAGAGGCCGGCCTGACTGACGAACTCGAAAATAAGAAAATTCGCAAATCCTCCAAATCCTTCAATTTCTAGGAAAAATTGGCTAAAAGTGACGCAATAGAAAGGTGGAAGGGGTCCTTAGGTGATAGATCCGCGGATCAAAACTACCAAAAACGCACCCAAACGATAGATCGGTCCAAAATTGCGTGAGGCTATTTTTGGTGTGGATTTTCGAAATTGGGCAAGAAGAAGAAAAAAAATTGGTGGAAAAAGTGGCAAATCAACGGTCTAATCCGTGGCAACCTAAAGCTCTGATACCATATGGTGTGGCTCGTGGCCCGATCTTCACGGATAGACGGATGGAAAGCGGTGAACGCGAAGAACCAAAAGGGGAAAACACAAAGATAAACGGGAGACCGACTCGGATCGCAACCGCAAGAAAGACTTACCCTTGGAGTTCCTTTTCCCTCACCGGTAGGATCAACCGGACCAATAGAATCCCGAAGAGAGACCGCGAGGTAGAATCTTCGAGAGAGATTGGTGAGCGAATGGTAGAATCACAAGCACGAGAGACCCGAAGGTAGAATCATACTTATGAGAGACCGTACACAAAGAGGGGCCTTGTACATCACCTAGACAAGTCTAGTGTGGCCATGAATTCCACAAAGGGAAGGTAGGAGCAAAGCTCAAAGTTCTATTCTTAGTCTAACCCTAGATCTGAGGGAGGTAGGGGGTATTTATAGTCTATAACAAAACGGGGCAGAAACGCGGGGAACCGGCCTGGGGGCCGGCCTAGGCCGGCTGGGAGGCCGGCGGGCTCAGGCGGGCGACCGGCCTGGGGGCCGGCCTAGGCCGGGCTGGGGGCCGGCCTAGGCCGGGCTGGGGGCCGGCCAGGCTGTCTCCGCCTCCTTCCTCTTCTTCGCTTCCATGCGTACGCCTTGGATGTCTTCGACTCTTGGGCTCCCTCGGCGTCTCCCTTGGCGTCCGTACTCATCGTGTGACACCTAGTAATGTACAAGGGTAGACACTTAGGTAGTATACCATCCAAAGGCGGTGCATTGAGGTTTGTAGAGAGGATTGAGTTCACCTTTGATGTCCATGGTGACTTGGCATGTGTTGGAATGCTTGATATGGTGGTGAAGTTGGGTTGGGCTACATCACACCTGCTCACCGCCGCTGCTTGCCGGC
Organism: Puccinellia tenuiflora; assembly: GCA_012064385.1. Taxonomy (NCBI): domain Eukaryota; kingdom Viridiplantae; phylum Streptophyta; class Magnoliopsida; order Poales; family Poaceae; genus Puccinellia; species Puccinellia tenuiflora. The sequence continues at coordinate 1,822,467 of QRDG01001689.1, read as the reverse complement.
GCTGCCTGCTGGTCGCTGCCGCCCGCTCGGCACGTCTGCGGCGCTCGCCCGCGCACCTGCTCGCCACCGTTGCTCGGGAAGGTCCTGGCCACGCCCGCACATGTGCTCGCCACCTCCCCATGCCTGGTCACCGCCGTGCGCGTCTGCGGTGCTCGCCCATGCACCTGCTCGCCGCCACTGCTCGCCAGCGCTGCCTGCTAGTCGCTGCCGCCCGCCCGGCGCGTCTGCGGCGCTTGCCCGCGCACCTGCTCGCCGCCGCTGCCGCCGGCCTCCACGGCGCTCGCGCAGGCACCTGCTGGTCCTGGCCGAGCGCCCGCGCACCTTCTCGCCGCTGCTGCCGCCCGCGCGGGTGCCTGCTCGCCGCCGCCCCACGCCTGCTCACCGCCGCACATGCCTGCGGTGCTCACTCGCACACTTGCTCGCCACCGCTGCTCGCCGCCGCTGCCTGCTGGTCGCTGCCGCCCGCCCGACGCGTCTGCGGCGCTCGCTCGCGCACCTGCTCGCCGCCGCTGCCGCCGGCCTCCACGGCGCTCGCGCAGGCGCCTGCTGGTCCTGGCCGAGCACCCCCGCACCTTCTCGCCGCCGCTGCCCCCCGGGCGGGTGCCTGCTCGCCGCCATCGTGCTCAGCGAGCTGCCTCCTCGGGAAGGTCCTGGCCGCGCCAGCACACGTGCTCACCGCCGCCCCACGCCTGCTCGCCGCAGCGCGCGTCTGCAACCGGTGGCGAGGAGGCGGCCGGTGGGCTCGCGGCCATGATGCCGTCCCCGGTGCTTCCGGGCGCGTCGTGCTCCTCGGTCGACCGCCACACCGTCGATGCCATCTCACGGACGCCCGGCGAGTGCGACGCGCTAGTGGGCCTCGTCAGGAGCCCCGTCTTGCCGGAGACCACCAAGGCGGCGCTCAACGGCGTCATGTGCGCCGGCGTCGGCAGCTCCCTTTACCGCGCACATGTTCCACCGTTTGAGTCAACGCTGCCTCTTTTTTTAGATATTTTTTTAATAGGCTGAGAAGTGGGGCCTACAGTCCATGTCACCCAACAATTCATTTTCTCAGAATTTTATTTTTTTATTGGACTGGAAAGTGGGGCCCACTGTCAGTTTCGCCGTCAATTCGCTCTAAATCCGTGATCAGTGTTTTTTGCGAAAAACCAAACTCAATGTGGTAGCTTTATGCAATTCAAAGCAAAAGTGGTAGTTTTCCAAACTTAGAGCAGAAAAGTGGTAGTTTTATGCTAACAACTCTACTTGTTATGTTGTTGTCATTTTTATTACAGATTATAAATACTTGTTTCTATCATACATATCACGTGAATTTTACCATCTCTTCTCCGAACTAGTACACCTATATAATTAATCATTGTATTAGGTGTGTTGTGGACACAAGAGACTTTTTGTATCTTGATTGTAGGGCCGTTCGAGAGACGTCACTTTCAACATCTTCCTCCCGTGGATTCGATAAACCTTAGACCATTCACTTAATGGAAAATTACATTGTCCTATAAATCTCTACGCTTGGAGACCCAACAGAATCTACAAGAATAAAAATGTGTTGTAGACATCAACAGACGGTTGGGCTCACCGGCCAGTGACACACCGTCCACTGAAATTACCGCGCGTGTGTTCGCAACAAGGCATGACACGACGATGCGCCGGCGATGAACGCCACGACGGAGTGTAGGAATGTGGACGCTGCTGTCGCAAAATCAGAAAACAAAGGATATGTCCCAGCTGTTGCACGTGATGATGAAGGGAAGTTTTTGGGTTGTTCCCAAATCACCATGCATGGCATTTCTGATCCAGCAACCTTGGAATGCATGGCATGCCGTGAAGCACTTTCGTTAGCATGCGATTTGAATATCCAACGTTTGAAAATTTCGAATGATTGCTTGGAGGTTGCTACGGACCGTCAAGACGAAGCAGATGATAAAAGAAGGTATGGCAAGATCATATCTCTGATATCTTCTGTCATGAAGGTGGGCACGGCAGTTTACTGAAGCTATCTTCTGTCATGAAGGAAGAATAGTGAATGAAGAAGCCCATAGGCTAGCTCGTTCTGCTACTCTGAATGTAGGTAGATTAGTGTGGCTCCCCAGCCACCGAAAACCTGTGTATCCCAATGTTTCATGAACTCTGAATAAAAGTGGGGGATGATGTAAAAAAGAGAGCGCAAGCACGTCAGTGTGGGTGACGCAAGCACTTTAGTTTCACCTGCTAGCTAGGAATTCCATGGCACGCACGGACGCTGCGTGCTTCCGTGCAGCTTCAGAAGATGACGCGGCTAGTGAGCTTCACACAGTAATGACTCTTGTGCCGTTTTTACACATACATGTGAGAGAGACAAGCACAAATGCACAATGCCTTCGTCAAGCAATCAAGAATCAAGATGGAGACAAGAATAGATAGAGACAGTCAGACATAGCTGTCTGAGGGGGCAAAAGTAGCTAGGATCTCATGATCTTATTTGCAATTCAAGTTTCGCACGCGAGATCGATCACGTTCAAGACGGAAACCATAACCTGCAGCTAGCAGGCGACCAGTCGTACGTTCGTCCATTCCACAGTGAGATATTTTTCCCACAGTATCTTTGCCACGACCTTTCTTGATTCCCACCATCGTAGACCGCCAGCAGTCCGTCAACGCCACCGCCGTCTATATAAAATCCTAACTCATTATGCACATCTTCGCAGCGGCGGCGGCGAGTTTGCATACGCGCGCACCTGCCACTTCATTAACTGGAGCTCGAGCTAGCTAGCTTATCAGCGGCCAAGCTAGCTAGCATACTATGGAAAGCCAAGCAAGAGGCGGTGGCTCATCCACGTCCAGGACGCCGCCGTCCCACGAGGTGAAGGTGAAGCACATCATCACGAGGCAGGTGAGCGCCGACGAAGCCAGCTTCAAGGACGTCGTGCTCCGGCTCACCGGGAAAGACTCCGCGGCCGCCCGTATGGAGCTGCTCCGTGCGTGCGATGATTCGTCCGTAACACGGACGACGCCGCCCGTGGTGTCCGTCGGCGGCTCGAGCCAAAGCAATGTCGGAAGCGGCGGCGCCGCTGGGTTTAACATGGGTGCTGCAGCTCCGTTCCAGGACACGGTGCTGCCGTCGTTGGAGGAGATGGAGCAATGGTGGGGCTCGCACGATGTTGATTCGTACGCCCACAGGCCGTGATTAATGTAAATAATTTAGAGATTCCAAATGTTTGCAAGAAACCGATCCATGTGAGATGAGATCTCAGTTTTGGATTTAGGTCGTACATGTAGCCACGATATTTTAGGCTCCGATGTATAGCGATTCTATACATACTAGCAAAATGTCCGTGCGTTGCAACGGGATTGAGAAACTAAAACATTGCGTGCATTTGACAATCATACATTTTTATTTTATTTTGGGGTTTTGTGTGATATATAACATACACTACATTTGTGTATGTGTCTCAAACGGACATATGAGAAAAAAATAAATCATATTTTATAGGACGATGTTGAGCGTCCCCCGGACGATGGAAAGCCTCCCAACGTCCTGGTCCCCTGATTGACACGTGTCCTCTGCTCTCAACAAATCCCGCAAATGCTTCCGTAGCAAAAAAAAAAACAGTTCGTGCCTAATAAGAAATTTGCACTATTGTAGCAAATGTCTAATTCCTCACAAATCCCGCAAATATTTCAATGTAGCAAAAACGGTTCGTTTGTAATAAGATTTTTATGCTATTGTAGCAAATTCGCAAATGCTTCAATGAAGCAAAAAAAAAAAACTGAAGCAAAACAGACCAATGGGAGCAAAATAGAACTCGTCGAAGACACGGACGAATACCTCGTCACAGACATTGTAGCAAAAATTTATACTATTGTAGCAAAGTCACGGAACGATTATAGCAAAAAAAATCTTATATTGAAGCATGGTAGAAAAAAAAATCCGACGAGCTCATCCGATGACACTTATTATACAAAAGAGCAGAACAATTGTAGCAAAACAATTCTTATTGTGATGCAAATCCACACTACGTAAAAGTGCAGAAAAAATGTATTATTGCAGCATCAGGATACATAACTGCATGTCTGCATGCAGCAAAAGGATCAAGCTAGTAGTCCATGCTCACCGGAGCTTGGCCTTGGAGCCAGCACGGGGCTGGGGCGCCTAGAGACTACAAAAGCTGCATGCGGCGACACGCGGGACGGCGGGTCGAACGCGGGCTGGACGTTTCATGGCGGATCTCCCCGGTGATGGGGCCGTACCCCGCCGCCACGGTAGCCACAGCACCGGCAGCGGCTCGCCTCCCGCGGGGCGCCGGATCGAGAGGCTCATGCTGCAGAAGCAGCAGCTCGCGTCCCGCGGCGGATGCGGCGGCGTTTTCCGGGCGGCTGACGAAGTCGTCCTAGCCGACGAGCTTGACAGACACAAAGAGGAGGTACGTGAGGGCCGCCGCGGCGAGGAGGGCCGTCCGGCGCCGGCGTGCGCGGCCCCGGCCTCCGAGGAAGACCTCAGAGCTGCGCGTGCGCTTCATGGCTAGCGGCGCCGGCGAGGAGAGCGGGCGGGTGGGTTGCCGTGTAGTGGAGGTTTCCATGGTCTGGAAACGTGGGAGGGGAAAGCGATTGGGGGTGGTTGGTGCAGAGAAGATAAGGGAAGGGGTCACGACGCGGGGACGCGTGGCGCTCTCTCGACCCGGACGATGGAGTCGCGCGATCCCCCGGGTGATAGTAAGCTTTTCAAGTTGTCGAATAAACCCAAGCATAAGTCTACAACCATACATACACTAGTAGAAAAAGAGGCTTTGGGAAAGCCAGAAAAATGCATTAGGCCCGGTTCCCATACAAACCGGGACCAATGGCTGGCATTGGTCCCGGTTCGAGCTGCCAGGAGCCCATGGAGCATTGGTCCCGGTTCGGTTGGGGACATTCGTCCCGGTTCGTGCCACGAACCGGGACCAAAGCTGTCGCGGAGGCTTTGGTCCCGGTTCGTGCCACGAACCGGGACGAATGCCCGAGCTTTGGTCCCGGTTCGTTCCACAAACCGGGACGAATGCCCCTCCCCTGCCTATATACGTAACCCCCGCCTTCTTCTCTACTGTTATTTTTTTTGCTCGGATTGGTGGGAAGTGGGTGCTAGTTTTTTTTTCCTTTGCCACGCACAAGATGTGTTCGACGAAATGCCCGAGCCACACTTAAGTTCAGACAAAATGATATCCTCGACCGAGGTTAGCAACTTTATCCTTCTCATCTATAATTGATACAGAAATATTGCATGTGTCGATGTACGGTGGTCATTTCAGTATTCAATATGTTATTCTAATTGTATTTGATAAACTTAATTATATGATATGCAGATGGATGAACGGCAGCGATGGATGTACGGCGACCGACGCAGTTCTGATTTTATTACAGGCCTGCATAAATTTATCCATGTGGCTGAGGCAAACAAATATGATGGTTTTATGCCTTGTCCATGTGTGGACTGTCGGAACGTTAAGGAGCACTCTTCGTCGAGAACCCTTCAAGGCCACCTGCTTCGGAGAGGTTTCATGCCCAGCTATAATTGTTGGACCAAGCATGGAGAAAGAGGGGTTATGATGGAAGACGCTGAAGAAGAAAATGATGATGAGAACTATCGTATGTTCTCTGAAAAATACGGTGATACTGCGATGGAAGACAATGAAGAAGAAGGTGGTGAAGAACAACGGACGCCAGATGAGCATGCTGATGGTCTTGGTCGGGTCATTTCCGATGTACAACGAGAATGCGATACAGAAAAGGAGAAGCTGAAGTTGGAGACCATGCTAGAGGATCACAAAAGTTGTTGTACCCAAATTGCGAAGATGGCAGCACAAAGCTCGGTACCACACTGGAATTGCTGAAATGGAAGGCAGAGACTGGTTTATCTGACAAGGGATTTGAAAAGTTACTGAAAATAATGAATCCGAAGCTTCCAAAGGATAACGAACTGCCCGAGACTACGTACGAAGCAAAGAAGGCTATCTGCCCTCTAGGATTAGATGTGCAGAAGATACATGCATGCATCAATAACTGCATCCTTTACCGCGGTGAGGAGTATGAGAATTTGGATGCATGTCCGGTATGCAATGCACTGCGATACAAGATCAGACAAGATGATCCTGGTGATGTTGAGGGCGATGACGAGCCCGTCAGGAAGAGGATTCCTGCTAAGGTTATGTGGTATGCTCCTATAATACCACGGTTGAAACGTCTGTTCAGAAACAAAGAGCATGCCAGGTTGTTGTGATGGCACAAAGAAGAGCGTAAGAAAGACGGGAAGTTGAGACACCCCGCCGATGGGTCTCAATGGAGAAAAATCGAGAGAGAGTACCCGGACTTTGCAGTTGACGCAAGGAACTTATGGTTTGGTCTAAGTACAGACGGTATGAATCCTTTTGGGGAGCAGAGCTGCAGTCACAGCACCTGGCCCGTGACTCTATGTATCTACAACCTTCCTCCTTGGTTGTGCATGAAGCGGAAGTTTATTATGATGCCAGTTCTCATCCAAGGCCCGAAGCAACCCGGCAACGATATTGATGTGTACCTAAGGCCATTAGTTGATGAACTATTGCAGTTGTGGGCCATACCAGGTGTACGTGTGTGGGATGAGCACAAACAGATGGAATTTGACCTACGAGCATTGCTGTTCGTAACTAATCAATGATTGGCCTGCTCTTAGTAACATTTCAGGACAGTCAAACAAGGGATACAACGCATGCACGCACTGTTTAGATAAGACTAAAGGTACATATTTGGAAAAATATAATAAGGTCGTGTACCTGGGGTGTCGTCAATTTCTTCCAGGCAGTCACCCCGTAAGAAAGAAAGGCAAGCATTTCAATGGTGAGGCAGATCACCGGAAGAAGCCTAAGCTCCCTGATGGTGATGCTATATTTGGTATGGTCAAGGACATAGAAGTAATCTTTAGAAAGGGTCCTGGCGGTCATTCTGTTCCGAAAGACGTCGCTACCGGACACGCGCCCATGTGGAAGAAGAAATCTATATTTTGGGAGCTACCCTATTGAAAAGTCCTAGAGGTTCGGTCTTCAATCGACGTGATGCACGTGACAAAGAATATTTGCGTAAACCTGCTAGGCTTCCTCGGCGTGTATAGGAAGACAAAAGATACACCGGAAGCAAGGGAGGACCAGCAGCGTATGAAAGACCCAAACAACAAGCATACGGATAAAGGGCGTCATTACATAAGCAGCTACGCTCTTACGAAAGCAGAGAAGGAAATATTTTTTGAGTGCCTGAGCAGTATCAAGGTCCCGGCTGGCTTCTCGTCAAATATAAAGGGAATAATAAATATGGCAGATAAAAAATTCCAAAACCTGAAGTCTCATGATTGCCACGTGATTATGACGCAGTTGCTTCCGATTGCATTGAGGGGGCTTCTATCGGAAAATGTTCGAGTACCCATTGTGAAGCTATGTGCATTTCTCAATGCAATATCTCAGAAGGTAATTGATCCAGAAAGTCTGACAAGGTTACAGAAGGATGTGGCCCAATGTCTTGTTAGTTTTGAGTTGGTGTTCCCCCCATCATTTTTCAATATTATGACGCATCTCCTGGTTCACCTAGTCGACGAGATTGCAGTTCTCGGTCCTGTATTTCTACACAATATGTTCCCCTTCGAGAGATTCATGGGAGTCTTGAAGAAATATGTTCATAACCGTGCTAGGCCAGAAGGAAGCATCTCCAAAGGATATGGAACAGAGGAGGTCATTGAGTTTTGTGTTGACTTTATTCCCGACATTAAGTCGATTGGTCTTCCTGAATCGCGGCATGAGGGGAGACTTAGTGGAAAAGGCACGCTAGGAAAGAAAGCAATGATATGTAGGGACTGGACATTCTTTCACTCAAGCACACTACACAGTTCTACAAAGTTCCACCTTCGTGGCTCCGTATATCGAGGTACACAAGAATAGTGTACGCTCCAAAAATCCAGGGAAGCCTGACTCCTGGATTAAACAAAAACACATGGAGACATTCGGCAGTTGATTGCGAGTACATCTCATGAATGACACCGATGTTGGAGATCAACTCTACTTATTGGCCGCGTCACCATCTTCGACTGTATTGACTTTCCAAGGGTACGAGATAAATGGGAATACATTTTACACGATTGCCCAAGATAAAAAGAGTACCAACCAAAATAGTGGTGTTCGCTTTGATGCAACAGACGAGAATGGACAAAAGTACACATACTATGGTTACATAGAGGAGATATGGGAACTTGACTATGGACCTACTTTTAAGGTCCCTTTGTTTCGGTGCAGTTGGGTCAACATGAATGGAGAAGGGGTGAAGGTAGACCAGCTGTACGGAATGACAACAGTGGATCTCAAGAATCTTGCGTACAGAGACGAACCATTCGTCCTAGCCAATGATGTGGCTCAGGTTTTCTATGTGAAGGACATGAGCTCCAGACCGAAAAAAGAAAAGATAAGGAAACAAATACAGCACACGATGAGCCAAAGCGTCACATAGTTCTTTTAGGAAAAAGAAACATCGTAGGAGTCGAGGACAAGACAGACATGTCAGCAGACTATAATAAGTTTGATGAAATTCCGCCATTCACAGTGAAAACCCATGGTTACGGCCGAAGAAGCGATCATGATCTAAGTATGAGTGTAATAGTATATAAAACAATTTATGTATGAGTGTTCTCAAAACCTTTTATGTATGAGTGTTGACAAAAACTGGTGAGAAGTTCGTGTACAAAACACACGGTATCACCTGCATACAAACCGTATTCGGTCGATGAACTGAAGGATTTCTAGATAGAACAAAACACACGGTATCACCTGCATACAACCCTACTGTGGCTAGAGAGTGCCCGCATATCAAATGCACCGTAGGGCGTATGCAGGTGAAACCGTTTGATTTGTATTCGGTCGATGAACTGAATGATTTCTACCACCACCACTCCCACCTCCTCGGCAATTCATCATTGTGTCACCCTAATCCAGTGGTTGGATTCAACCTACCCGAGGGCTTGTGTTTCCAACAGCGTCGTTGTGTTGTCCTTATTCACCGACCTACAGGAGGTGGCTCCAATGGCTGGCCGACGAACAAGGACAAACACAATAATGCTAGGGAACATGCCAGCGGGTAGGCTAAATCCAACCATTGGGTTCGGTGGCAAAGGTAGACGCTCGTTGTGTGCCGTTCGCTGCAGGGACGTCGCTATTTATAGGCGATTAGAAGGTGTACCTGTGGATGAGGTGGGAGTGCAGATCCAACAGCTCACAAGCGCTCTAAAGAAACACACCCCTGATCCAACGGCTCACAAGCGCTTGAAAGAAACACACGATCCGTGTGCTTTTTTAGTCCCGGTTGGTAACACGAACCGGGACGAAAGGGTAGGCCTATAGTCCCGGTTGGTGCCTCCAACCGGGACGAAAGACCCTTTGGTCCCGGTTGGTAACACGAACCGGTACTAAAGGCCCTGATCCAACAGCTCACAAGTGCTTGAAAGAAACACACGATCCGTGTGCACACGATCCAACAGCTCACAAGCACTCGAAAGAAACACAACTCTGATCCAACGGCTCACAAGCGCTCGAAGTAAACACACGATCCGTGTGCTTCTTCCACCGCTTCCCGCCTTCGTCTTCACGCAATTTCTCACTATATATATGTAGGCTTGGCCGCCATTGCCATATCACATCTAAACTCACATCTGCAACCTCATCACTCTTCCATTGTAACAAAATTTTGACTTAGGTGTTTTTGACTAAGGTGTTCTCGGGGACGATGTCCATGTTGGACCAGAGGGGCGATGTGCGGGACTGGGCTCCACCGGGCTGGCACTGGGAGGTGCTACCTTCCGGGACACGCAGCTTGGTGAGGAATACGGGTGACATCGTCGACCCGGATCTTCTGTGGTGGCCGTCGCGTGGGCCAAGCTCGGTGCAGAGGGAGCCGGCCCCCGAGGAGGAGGTACGTCGCCGTATCAGGGAGGAGGATGAGCATGTCCGTCGCTACATGTATCTATTGGATAGGCAGTATGATAGTAGGTGGTCGTTTCTTCAGAGGGTTTCCTTCTCACGTGAGCTATGACCCTGTGAGGGTTCCTTCTCTTTGGATGCGCAGTGCCGGCGGCTCAGCACCCCGCGGCTCAGGAACCGGTAGAAGTTAGTTTCAGAGTCTGTGATCGCCATTGCAGTTCTCTTGCCTGATGAAGATTGTCCATGGCTACGGCGTAATCAGAAGAAAGGGCACACACGAAGAAACAAGTGAACACTAGATAGGGATGTTGTTGGTGATGTGTAATAATTAATGTATTGAACCTTTTATCAAATGCACACGGTTTCCCCGTCATACAGCCCAACGGTGGCTCGTGAGTGCCTGCATATCAAATGCACCGTTGGGCTGTATGACGGGAATCCGAATGATTTGCATATAGGGTCATGTGGCTGATCCAACACTGGTTTTGCTCATGAACTGAATGATTTCTACCACCACCACTCCCACCTCCTCGGCAATTCATCATTGTGTCACCCTAATCCAGTGGTTGGATTCAACCTACCCGAGGGCTTGTGTTTCCAACAGCGTCGTTGTGTTGTCCTTATTCACCGACCTACAGGAGGTGGCTCCAATGGCTGGCCGACGAACAAGGACAAACACAATAATGCTAGGGAACATGCCAGCGGGTAGGCTAAATCCAACCATTGGGTTCGGTGGCAAAGGTAGACGCTCGTTGTGTGCCGTTCGCTGCAGGGACGTCGCTATTTATAGGCGATTAGAAGGTGTACCTGTGGATGAGGTGGGAGTGCAGATCCAACAGCTCACAAGCGCTCTAAAGAAACACACCCCTGATCCAACGGCTCACAAGCGCTTGAAAGAAACACACGATCCGTGTGCTTCTTTAGTCCCGGTTGGTAACATGAACCGGGACGAAAGGGTAGGCCTATAGTCCCGGTTGGTGCCTCCAACCGGGACGAAAGACCCTTTGGTCCCGGTTGGTAACACGAACCGGTACTAAAGGCCCTGATCCAACAGCTCACAAGTGCTTGAAAGAAACACACGATCCGTGTGCACACGATCCAACAGCTCACAAGCACTCGAAAGAAACACAACTCTGATCTAACGGCTCACAAGCGCTCGAAGGAAACACACGATCCGTGTGCTTCTTCCACCGCTTCCCGCCTTCGTCTTCCCACAATTTCTCACTATATATATCACATCTAAACTCATATCTGCAACCTCATCACTCTTCCATGGCTTCCACCGTACTAACCTACCGTCAGGCGGAGGAGCTTTCCGCCTCGAACTACCCCTGCCCGCCCGGCTACCGCGTCCCCGCCGGCTGGAGGCTGAGCGCCGGAGGCGTGCCGGTCCCTCCTCTCCCTCAAGGTGTGGTGCGACGGGCGGCCATCACGAACCACTACTACCTCGAGCTCACACCGGAGCAGCGGATGGATCCGTGCTGGCATCCCGACTACCGCCCGACTTGGGAAGCCTTCTTCATCAATCGGCGTGAGAGGGCGCTCGCCAGGTACGAGGGGGATGGCCCTCCTCCTTCGGACTTCAACGAGGCCGGCCGTCAGCTGTGGTGGGCTGGCCGGACTCTCCAAGGCGTTATGAACTACATCATGGCTGGCGATAACCCCCGCCTACGCTACCCTAACATGCAGTCCGGGGGTGCTCACCCATCGAGGTTCGAGCCACGAGCGCCGTATGAGTACGATGACAGCGACGACGACGATGACGGCGACTACGAGTACGAGTATTATAGGCCTAGGCAGGAGTATGACTAAGATTGTTAGGACAACTGATCCACTGTTGTCATTCTGTACCGTATCAAATACACCATCGAAGTTAGTTTCAGAGTATGTGATCACCATTGCAGTTCTCTTTTATGTGATCATAGTTTAGGTTACTACTTGCTTTTGAAAACTTGCGACCTAAACTATCGACTTCCGGATATGTGTGTGATATTCATGCATATGTATGCAAAATATTTGGGATCCACTGTTGTCATTCTGTACCGTATCCGGTCGATTACCTGAAGGATCCACTGTTGCCATTATGTACTGTTTAGTGAGATATGAATTAATTCAATATATATGAATTAATTCAATAGATATGAATTAATTCAATATATATAAATTAATTCAATAGATATAAATTAAATAAATAGATAGATTACATTTTTATCAACAATTTGATATTTTAATTTCATTTTTCTGATAAACATATGAAAATATATTGAATTTATAAAATTAATTAATGACTTAATGGAGTTCAAATTCCAAATTTTGTAATTAAATGAACTCACCTATAATCTCAAAAAAATGAATTGGTCATAAATAGATAGATTACATTTTTATCAACAATTTGATATTTTAATTTCATTTTTCTGACAAACATATGAAAATATATTGAATTTATCAGTTTAATGAATTAATTAAGTTCACATTCCAAAAATTTACTTAAATGAATTCACCTCTAATCTTAAAAAAAATGACAAAATGGTTAATAGTTTGTATATATAGAATAACTATTATATAAAACAGAAAATGGTTTTGAATTATTTATTCAAATTTAAACACTTTTCATGTTGAAAGTCTTTTCAAATTCAAAACCATTTGAAATTCATATTCAAACACCTTAATAAGAATAAAAAAGGCGGGAACAACATTCAGAACTGAAAAGTTTGAAAAAAAATTGAAAAAGGACTCATTGGTCCCGGTTTATAAGAAGAACCGGGACGAAAGGTCCCGGTTCGAGCCAGGGCATTAAATTTTCAGGGCATCGGTCCCGGTTCATGCCACGAACCGGGACGAATGAGGCTTTGGTCCCGGTTGGTGCCACCAACCGGGACGAAAGGCCTCTGCCTGCCTCTTCTTCTTCCCCCAATTCTTCATTTTCGCTAAGGACCAGCGCGCGGAAATTCAATCTCCTGCCGTCAGGCTGCCGGATTTTTCCGTCCGCCGCGCCGCCGCTCACCGTCCGCTCCTCCGGTGCCGCCCTCTCTGCGCTCCTCCACGCGCCCGCGCGCCGTTCCCCTCCGGCCTCCACCACGCCCGCGCCGTCCATCCTCCCCCTGCACCACCCGCCAGCTGCGCCGCCCTCCCCCGGCCTTCCGCTTGAACCCCGGCCGGCCGCTCCTTGGCCCCTCCTCCGGCCTCCTCCATCGAGCGTCCTCCGCCGAGCCTCCTCACCGAGCCCTCCTCCTCCGGCCGCAGCGTCCTCCACCGAGCCCTCCTCCTCTGGCCGCAGCGGACGAGCCGCCTCCGGTGAGCACGGCCTCCCTCTGTTAGTTAGTTTTTTTAAATTTACTTAGTTTTTTAATTTAGTTAGTTAGTTCATTTTTAGTTAGTTAGTAATTTTGTTAGTTAGTGCATTAGTAATTTTAGTTAGTTAATTTTAGATTTAGTTAGTTAGTTTTAGAAAATTTAGGTTGTTATTTTAGAAATTTTGAAAATGTAGCAAATTTAGCAAAGTTATTTTTTAAAAAAAATTGAAATAGTTGTTAGTTAGTTTTAGAAAAATTCAAATAGTAATTTAGCAAAGCAATGTTATTTGATGATTGTGTTAGCAAAGTTAGAAATCAAAATTAATACTCCATAATTAGTTGCAATATTATTGTTAAGAACTATTTGTTACTCCATAGTTAGTTAGTTTTAGTTAGTAATTTAAATTAGTTAGTAGTTTAAATTAGTTAGTAATTTAAATTAGTTAGTAGTATAAATTAGGTGTGTAGTTTAGGTACATTTTTGTGTTGTTTTTGTAGTGTAGGAAATTTAGTGGTAGGTAATTTAGTGTTAGGAATTTAGTGTTAGGAAATTTAGTGTTAGAAATGTTATTAGAAAAATTTGCAATTGATTTGTGATATGTGACAGCGGTTAGTGTATGGTTATTTTCAATAGCATATGTGACAGTCTACATTATTATTTGCAATTGATCTGTGATATGTGACAGCGGTTAGTGTATATAAAGTATCCGATGATAATTGCAAAATTGATCTGTGATGATTTTTATTTAGTGGATCATCCTCGCATATGTAATATTTAGCTAGTGCAAATTTCAGTGATGTAGCGATGTTGATTTTTATTTAGTGATGTAAATTGAAATCAAAACTCGACAAACCACGAATGTGCTAAGTGTTTCATTTTTGTGAGGAGTGATTTACCGCGATATTTTTACCGTGTTGTGGGGGATGAAATCGATGAGCTAGGTCATCGACGATTTAGTCACCTAAGTGCCGACGATGAGCACAAATCACACATGTTCATAAAAATGTATCACCATGACGACGCTTAGAAACAACATGCGCAGCAACCCGCGCCTTTCCTTGTAGTACCATTCTATCCCTACAAGTTTTCTGAACGACACGGCAGAGACGGCTCCGAAAATAACTTTCGTATTTTGCAGAAACTATGGAACCACACAGCAGAGATGAAATTGAGGAAAATATCCTCGAGGATATAATCTGCGGCGATGATGAAACAAGTCACTTTCTGAACGACTCCGGTGAGGGGGATGAGTCTCTCAACGCCTAGAACGAGGCCGAACTCGGCATCTCCGATGAGGGAGAAGCCGACAAGGCAGAAGCCGGCGGCTCCGGTGCAACATTGATTATTACAAACTCCGACGAGGTGCATATATATATTTATATTAATTAATTTAGCCTCTGTTGTCCATATACACATATTAACGGTCTTTCTTCTTTTAGCCATCCGGATCGAGCAAATCCTCTATGAGGACGAAACGAGGCCCAACCAAAACGTTGCAGGACAATGTCCGCTACAGGATCGAAGAAGTCGGTGCAGACGGCGAACCCATTGCTCCAATTGATGTTAGACAAAAATTTGTGAAGCAATGCGGTGTTATTGTTAGGGACTACGTCCCGATCACCATCCGAGAATGGAATAAGCCAAGGGATCCTAAAGTTAGCTATATCGGCCCCGAAGGCAAAAGACGCCTTTTTCAAAAGGTCATGGTTAATTTCACATTGCCGTTGCCAGAGGTGGATCCAGAGGAGGGGGAGCCACATGAGGAGGAGATGGATGCCCGAAAAAAAGCTCTAGTAGATAAAGTCAAGGCGTGGGCTCTTAAGAAGATGGCCGAGCTATTCAACAAATTTAAGAAAAGATTGGTCACCGACTATATCTTGAAAGATAAAACTCCGGATTTCGATCACGGGTATGAGAAGATAAGAGACTACTGGGAAGATTTTGTGAATTACAAGAAATCAGAGGAAGCTCAGTTAAAGTCTGCAGTAAACAAGGCAAATGCTGCTAAAAAGAAGTACCACCATACTATGGGGGCTGCTGGCTACGCCTGTTCCATGCCTAAGTGGGACAAACTTGAGGCCGACCTGCTGGCTAAAGGGATCGTTGCAGAGCCTATAAAAGAAGGATGGACCGAACGGACAAGAAATTGGTTTTACGGGCATGGGGCACATTGGACGCAGAAGGAAAGTGCATATATACCAGAAGACACAAGGATAATCCCCTACTACCCATCGAAGAAATTAGGAAAGCATACAAGGATGTTGAAGAGGGACGGTTCCGTCCCGATAGAGAGGATGACGAGCTTTCACGCGCCATTGGGAATAAAGAACATGAGGGACGAACACGAGGCACCAAAGGCTCCAAGCCGTGGGTACATGGGTTTCCCGTGGAAAGGAAAATATTTCCCGATAAAAGTCATCAGAGGAGAAAGGAAAGGGAGGCAAGGGAAGCAATCGCTGCTGCAGACCGGCTGCGTAATATAGAAGAAACAATTAAGCGGCAGCAGGATCAAATGAAGCGGCAGCAGGATCAAATTAACGAACTTAGCCAGCAAGGCACTGTCGGCCTATCTCAGCAGCACGTTGTAGAAGCTGCAGTCGATGCTACCGACCCATCATATCGGAAAAGCAGCGTGGCTTCGAGCATGGTCCCGGCACGTGATGATGATGCACTGACGACGGATGCTCTTCGTCGCTACCCAGTGGATGATATCACGGAGAGCACACCTTGTGAGCTACATGTGAAAGTGTTCAACATAACCATGAAGGTGGCGGTCGGCTATGCCGTACCAATTGGAACTATACCAACTTTCCATGGCTCCCCGGTCCTCATGGCTACGCTATTGTCGGGGTGGATGAAGTTAGTAAAGGATTTGAGGAGCTGAAGCTGGAACACCCTGCAGGTGAAGATGGGGAGGTGGTTGAACTTGGAGAAGCCAGGAAAGGGACTATTCTATGGCCAAACGAATTCATTGTGCTTCCAAACTGGCCGCCTCCGCCGCCTCACCACTCTCCACCGCTGCCGCCTCACCACTCTCCACCGCCTCCGCCGCCTCACCACTCTCCACCGCCGCCGCCTCACCACTCTCCACCGCCGCCTCAGCCGCCTCACCACTCTCCACCGCCGCCGCCTCACCACTCTCCACCGCCTCAGGCGTCGTCTCCGCCGCCTCACCACTCTCCACCGCCGCCGCCTCAGGCGCCGTCTCCGCCGCCTCACCACTCTCCAGAGCAGCCGTCTTCGCCGCCGCATCAGTCGTCTCAGGCTCAGCGTACCACTGCTGGTACTACAAGGAGTCGTAACCGATCACCGAAACGTTCAAGGTCACCCCTCCCAAAAGTACCTCATAAGAATCTTGCCAAGAGACCTTATGACTATACGGTGGAGGAAAATAAGGCGATCGCAAAAGGGGAAACGGATAAGTGGTTTGCTAACTTGAAGGTAAAGAAGGCGAAAGCGCCAGAGTTCCCCGACACCCCAGAAGAACATGCCGCTGTCGTGAAAATGCTGAAAAATCTGGCCCAACCCCCGCCAAAGCTGACACCAGACTATGACCGCTCTATTCTCAAGTCGGTTCGGGCAAATAAACAGCGGTCGAAGAGTATTAGTGCAAGCTGGAAGACAGTTGCCCAGCTAGGAGAACAGCAAAAACAATCGTGCCCCCCGCTCAAAGTGTTTTCCGATACCAAGGTGGGGTCGAGCAAACCTGCGGTCGGCATCGATCCTGAGTTTGTTGCAACGTACGGAGAAGCAGCCGCTGCTCACGGCTTGTCTATTTCTCAGTACTTAGACCAATTACAATTCCACGAAGAAATAATTCCAAAATACAAATACCGGCACGGGCATCCTCTCGTCAAATCTCAGTTAGTCAAAGATCTACCAACAAAAATGCGAAGATTGCATAGTTGGTACATGGCAGCCTCAAAGAAAGGGGAAAGTTGGATCTACGTGGGATATAAGAACGAGCATTACGGGCATGGAGATGACCACGTAATGATTGAATTTTGTGAATTATTTCAGTTATACCAACAAGAAGCCCTTGACAAAGCTATCATCAGCGCCTATTGTCTGTAAGTATTATTTCTGTAGTTAAGTCTCTACCTAGCTTACCTCGTTCATTGCATTTATAATCTTACTTATCACTATATTAATTATGCAGAATGAAGATTCTCCAATGCAAAAGAGGACAAATCTATGATATTGGGTTCGTTGATCCAAATACCGTTCATGAAAAAAGTCTCCTTGATTTTTACGACGAAACCGAGAATAACTTGGTAAATGCGTTACGGTTCAACGAAATCAAAAGAGAAATATTATTTTCTTACAACTTCAAGTAAGTGTTACTGTCTTCTACATATTTTATTTCGTTTAATTTCTCGATGTTAAGTGTATAATTGATGACTTATGCGTGCGCAGCTTCCACTTTATTTTGCTAATCATTATGCCTGACAAAGGAGTAGTACAAGTCATGGACTCCTTACATAAACCCCTTGAGAATTGGGCGGACATGCAGGAATGCCTCCAGAGGTAATTTCAATCATTATGGCATTATCGGCAACTTTCCGTTCATTTACTGATAGCAAGTAATTAATATATAACTCTTTTATTCATTTTCTTTGCCGGGCAGGGTTTGGAAACGATTCACCGCCAGGGCTAGGGGTGAATGGGCGGAGAAGCTTACATTTAAACCAATAAATGTAAGTACTACTATCTAGATCCGCGCATCTCTTTGATTCTAGTTCAATACCATTACCATTCTTGATTATTATTTTGATTACGAACCGGGCAGGGCTTGGAAACGATTCACCGCCAGGGCTAGGGGTGAATGGGCGGAGAAGCTTACATTTAAACAAATAAATGTAAGTACTACTATCTAGATCCGCGCATCTCTTCGATTCTAGTTCAATACCATTACCATTCTTGATTATTATTTTTGGAAAAAGTAAAATCTGACGGGACAATAGTCCCGGTTCGTATTATGAACCGGGACGAAAACCCCGGGCTTTCGTCCCGGTTCGTAATACGAACCGGGACCAAAGCCTCCGCCCCTGCTGCCTGTGGCCGGGCCACGTGCCCCCCCCCCCCCCATTCGTCCCGGTTGGTGTCCCAACCGGGACTAGCATTCGTCCCGATTGGATTGTCCCGGTTGGGGAACCGGGACCAATGGCCCAAACCAACCGGGACGAAAGGGGGTTTTTCCACTAGTGATATACAGCTGAATCCTGGGGATGCTTGCCGTGAGATGATTGAACCTTTCTGCCGCCAAGACATCGGCCAAACACTTTCGGGGATGATGGTGTAAACATCACGCACACAACCCTCAGCAGCGAGCATTGGTGCTGCTCTGGCAGCGCCAACGTCGTCTCCACCGTTTCCACGTCGAGCTTCTCCGCGGCTTCATGCCGCACATCTGCATCATCTTGTCCAGATCGAACCAGTCCGCAGTCACCAGAAGGTGTTGTGTCACGGCCAACTTCAATATCTTAATCAAAGCAAATACAAGAGGTTATGACTATCTCGAAGCATTATAGAACTGAAGCGAATATATTCATGTCCTTTTTAACGAAACAACATTCAGCTAATGATGCATAGAAATGTAAGAAGTTCGCAATAAAATTTTCTTTAAGTGTGCACGCATTATCATCATGGCTGTCTATTCAAGAAATGCGGTAATTGTGCTAAAATATCAACAACGTCTAGCTAGCAAAACAAAACCGTTCACACCATGACCTTCCGAAGTAGTGGCTAGCTACTAAAAATATGTAGTCAGGTCCATGCACATAAGATAGATGATTTCAGTTCAGGTTCTCATAATCACTTATTTGGTTCAGGTTCTTATAGCACAATAGTAGATAACCTCCACACTCTTAAAAATTCAGATCTCTTAAAAGGTAAGCTGATATTAGTGTACTGGGTGTAAGTGTAGAGTGCAATCAGACTCCAAGAAAATAAAACAGTGATAACTAACCTGTTATTTCTTTCTTTTCTTTTTATTGAGCAGAATGTAGTAGCTCTACTTTCTCATTAATATAACTTGTCTTTCTCTCTAGGCAGCAACCTGTCAAAACAACATAGTTTGCCAAAGAAAGTAGCAAACCTGGATCCACTACTGGAAGCGTTCTATTCACTTTCTTTCACACTTTCAGAACACATGATGGTCTAGCACAAGCTTGTGCTATTTATGGAGGAGAGCTTCCGTTTACTATTATGCTAGTCAGACTTGGAAATTCGTTTGAATAGTTGTGTTATGTGTGCCAGTATAATTTGGAAAGAAAATGTCACTTAACTGAAAATTAAGTTCATGTTGACAATCCTCCGGTTGCTTCCATTTGCAGTACCTTCTTTTGAGAATAAAATATGTCAAATAACTAATCTGTACGTGGCGGACAGATAGTGTAATTGTGTAGATATCACACCAAACCCTCATCTTATCTGTAAATTTAATTAGATATAACACCAAACCCTCATATATTCCTAAAGTACATCAAAAGAATTGATTAAACCGCTAAACATAAGAGTATTAAACATTTATGAGGGTTACTATGGGAAGGCTGCCGTTTCTTTACATATGTACAAACTTCGGGAGGCTTATAGTGGATGAAGTTATAGAAGCTCACTTGTCCCTGAGCTCCTCTGGACTACCTGAAAGAAAGGGACTGCAGGATGAAGGCTGAAGAACATACACTGCTGCATGTCATTCATTTGCAGGAACAACTTAATGATGCAATAAAAAACATTAAAATAAACAGTTATATGTTGCATAAACCTCTAATTTCCAGTGCTTCAGCAACAAAGAGAGAAGAGGCATGCATGGCCAATATCCCGATCAAGCTCGCCAACGATGCTACGGATGCATGAGGAAATCGCCACCTCGATGGTGGTGAAGCCGGTAATGGTGTAATGGGTCATGCGATTGCGGCAGGGCTCCCGTGACCGTCAGCGCCGAATCCACCTACTTGCATAGCTCTAACCACACGAGACTGGAGGTGTACAAATCTCCAGTCTACGGTATACACAAAAACAGTGTGTAGACAGAATGAAAAATGACTATTTACAAAAAGCAATTGCACAAATGCGACTTAGGTGCACCTAAATCCTAATCACCAATATGCACCCGGCTGTAATCTTTTGCAGATTGATAGGTTCTTTCGTCAGCAGAAAGCATTGCATATATATTAGATCAATGTTTCACCCTCAAATAACACTCCATAGAAAGTCAAATTTGTTGGATTACATGTGCATCTAAAAAGGACCAGAAAAATAAGCTTCTCCACCATACGTTCAGTATTCATCTCAGGATAAACCTAGTGTGCCCGGAACGAAGAGCAGATAGTATTGTCTACCTCATGTAATGCCTCGTCATGTCCAGGGAGCACCACTACAGGAGTGTCACCGGCCTAAATCATAGGCCTCTTGTAAACGGACAGCTGCTTAACTGACCATCTACACAATTACAATAAGGAGGATAGGCTTCATTGGCTTATTTTGGAAAACTGAAGCAGCAAAATACAAGTGAGCCTCACCTAGGATTTTGGCGGCTGCCTCGGGTCTCTTCCTCTACTCCGTTTCCTTGCTGGCGCTGGCGGCTCGCAAGAGATGGGAAAGGATGTTGCGAAGCCTAGTCGTGCGGCGGCGACCTGGTTCGCGGTGGGGAACACAGGGGAGCCGTCAGCGGGGGTCCTGGCCGGCGACACCAGCGCCGCCACCTTGCCGCCGTCCCGGCGATCCTCCCGACAGCCACCACCGGCCTCTCCTCTCTCCCCCGCTCCTAGCTGCCCTCCGCCTCGCCCCGTGTCTGCAACGCCGCCTCCGCGCCAGTAACGCCCGAGGATTGGGGGCGGCGCACGGCCGCTCGAGGTAGGAGAGCAGCGCGAGCCGCGAGAGGGAGAGGATGCGTACGAGGATAAAGCGAGGGAGTGCGGGTTGATTTCTTAAAATAGGAGGGGGCAATGTAAAAACTATCAGTACGAACCGATCCCAATTTAATACTCCCTCCGTCCAAAAAAGGATGTCGTTTCTTTTTTGGGCCCGAGGTAGTAGTTTAGATAGTTTAGATAGATAAATAGCTGCATGTGTATCTTAGCGTGTAGTAGGGACACTGGAGGATTAGAAACAACGCGGTATCTAGAATAAAACGAACCTAAACTTTATGACAGGAACATCAGTTCGGTTCCTTTTCAACTACAAGACGTTCAGATCAAGTCAGCATACTTGATCTGAGGGGATATGTAAGGAAATATGCTCCGTTTGAGAGCTCCGTTTTTTATAAACATCTGTTATGATCACCTTGTTTTGGGTAATGTTTGAATATGAAGGTACCGGATATTCTCATGGTCTAAGGATGTGATTATACGTTAACACTTCTATGATTATACTAACAACATTGTGATGATGTAATCTCATATTATATCATTTAGTTGGGTTTGTCCAGCACCATTGTTCCATCAACAATGTCCACACATTGTTATCGGCATCCTTGTTACTTTAATATTTCACATGATTAGGAAAACAGATCAATCATGCAACACATGAGCTAGTCTTAGAGGCGAGACTAGTGAACTTCTTTGTGTTTATATTTCCACACATACTAATGAGTTTTACTCTGAATCTCACATTCAAAATACCACCATAGCACATATAAATACAAATATTAGTTATGAACACGGAAATCGATAATAGCACTTAGTATATTTCTCTCGTGAGTCGTGAATTATTTCGACACGCCCCACTACTCCGTCTCATGCCACAAGTCTGAGCTGTGGAAACAATGCCATAGGTGGACGATGTGAAAGTTGTATTTTGTTAGATAATTCAGTGCAGTTTGCTCATTTAGTTTCAGTTTGTTTTAGTCTGAATAATGTTCAGCTAGCAGGTGTCTGTACTTGCTAGTTCTGTCAGTAGCTAGCCGTTTTCTTTCAGTCGTTAAAGACTTAGTCTAGCGCTGCATTAGGGATCGTGGGGATGGACACGACTCGACTGATGCAGCGAAGTAGTAGGGGTCGTGGACCAGAGCAGTGGTGGGATGGCGCCACTCAGTAGGCTCAGTCTTGAGATCCTAGTTTGTAGGAGTTCAGTTGTAACTCTGAGAATAAAAGGTGAAAAGCAACAGAAAAGCTGCAGTTCGTGTGCGCAGCAAAAAAAACCACTCGCCTCTCTTGTGTTCTTGATTCCAATCCATCCAGAATTGCCTTGCTGATTGATCCTTCCAGGACGTCAATTGGTATCAGAGCCTTAGGGCAAGGCAATGTCGAACGGCGGCCAGCACTCCGGCGCCACCCCACCGCACCGATCCGTGACCCCAGGAGCCGCGCAGCGACGGCGCTCGCCAAGCCGCGGGCGTAGCAGAGTTCGGCGAGGGGGCGGAGAAATCGTGGTGCACCGGGAGGTGGTGCGCGAGGCCGGCGGCGGCGCCAGCCTCGTCTTCCCGATGCTGAAACGCGGGGAGTACACGAGCTGGGCCATGGTGATGGAGGTCAACATGCAGGCCGCGTCCTTGTGGGACGCGATCGAGGACGACGGCGTCTCCCGGCGCGAGGATAAGCAGGCGCTCGCCGCGCTGCTTCGGTCCACCCCGGCGGAGATGCACCCGATGCTGATCGGGAAGGGAAGCGCCAAGGCGGCGTGGGAGGCGATCAAGTTGCAGCATCAAGGCAACGACCGCGTGCGGGACACGCGCGTGCGGCGACTCCGGACGGAGTTCGAGACGATCTCGTTCAAGAGCGGGGAGCGCATCGATGAGTTTGGCCTGAGGATCACAAACCTCGCGGCCACGCTCCGCTCCCTCGGCGACACCTGCGATGAGGAGAAAATCGTAAGAAAATTTCTCTCAGTTGTCCCTGGTCGTTTTGTACAGATAGCCTTCTCCATGGAGACCATGATGAACCCGGCCACTCTCACGGTGGAGGAGGTCGTGGGGCACCTCCGTGCGGTGGAAGAGCGTCTGAACGAAGAGCAGGGCGGCTCGAACTCTGGCGGCGAGCTGCTGCTCACCGAGAAGCAGTGGGCAGAGAAGAAGAGACAGAGCCGTGGCAATGGCTCTGGCTCAAGCGGGAGCGGCGGAAAGGGTGCCAAAGCGCAGCCCAAGTCCACGCCTTCAGCTGATGCCGGCGGCGAGGTTGATCGTAATCGTTGCCGCTACTGCAAAAAGAAGGGGCATTGGGAGCGCGAGTGCCGCAAGAAGCAGCGCGACGAGGCCGCTGCGGCGGCGCACTTGACCCAGGAGGAAGAAGGTGGGGAGACGGATCCCTGCCTGCACATGGCCACCATCGTCGAGCTCTCCGATGCCACGCCATCTCCCGCCGGCTCGTCTGCAGCAGAGGGCACGGCGGCGCTGCTCACGGGGGAGCAGGTGTACCTGAACGAGGAGCGCGCCCGCGCCGTGCTCAAGCGCTCGCCGCGCGACGTCGACGCGTCCTGGTACCTCGACACCGGCGCGTCGAACCACATGACCGGCGATGCCTCTGTCTTCTCGGAGCTGGACAAGAGCGTCTCCGGCAAGGTGCGCTTCGGTGATGGCTCGGTCGTCGACATCTGCGGCCGCGGCATCGTCCTCTTCGCCATCGACGACGAGCGCCATCGTGAGCTCGCAAGCGTCTACTGGATCCCGAGGCTCAAATCCAATATTGTGAGCATCGGGCAGCTGGACGAAATCGGGTATCCCACCCATATCGAGGGTGGCTTCATGTCTGTCCGTGACCAAGACAGGATCCTGATCGCCAAGGTGCCCCGAGCGAAGAACCGCCTGTACATCGTCAAGCTCCAGATAATGCAGCCAATCTGCCTGTCCGCGCATGCCAATGATGATGCGTGGCGCTGGCATTCACGGTTCGCGCACCAAGGCTTCGACAGCCTGCAGAAGCTGTCAAGGGGGGGACTTGTCCGCGGCATGCCCACCATTAGCCATGTCGAGCAGCTCTGTGAGGCCTGCATCGCCGGGAAGCATCGTCGGGCTCCATTTCCGGCAACGGCCAAGTATCGTGCAACGCAGCCCCTGGAGCTCGTGCACGGCGATCTTTGTGGCCCAATCACGCCGGCGACGCACGGCGGTAAGCGCTATTTTCTGCTCTTGGTCGATGACCACAGCAGGTTCATGTGGCTGTCCCTGCTCCGGTCCAAAGACGAAGCGGCGGCAACCATCCGTCGGTTCAAGGCGCAGGCAGAGGCAGAATCGCAGCGAGCTCTGCGCGTTCACCGCACGGACCGTGGCGGTGAGTTTACTGCAGCAGAGTTTGTAGAGTGGTGCGCAGATCGTGGAGTCAAACGCCATCTCACAGCCCCTTATTCTCCACAACAGAATGGGGTAGTGGAGAGGCGGAACCAGACCATCATCGGCGCCACGAGGTGCATGCTCAAGGCGATGTCTGTACCTGCTGAATTTTGGGGAGAGGCAGCATCAGCAGCTGTCTTCATTCTGAATCGCTCGCTGACAAGGAGTTTGGAGGGCATGACGCCGTATGAAGGATGGCATGGCATCAAGCCCAGTGTGCACTTCCTCCGAGTATTTGGGTGCAGGGCATATGCAAAGGAGACTCGCCCTGGCTTAAAAAAACTCGAGGACAGAAGCCGCCCCATGGTGATGATCGGTTACGAGGAAGGGAGCAAGGCCTACCGCCTCTATGACCCAGAGAAGAAGCGTCTCGTTGTGTCTCGAGACGTTATCTTCGACGAAGGAACCAGCTGGGATTGGGGGGAGCACACCAGCAGTAACACACTCACTGTTGAGAACTGGACTCTGTCGCAGCCGTCGCTAGGAGCAGAGGAGAAAAGGAAGACGACAGCTTCGTCAGGCTATTCTCCAAGTCCTACCTCGTCTCCACCTGAACGGGCTGCATCTGCCCCGAGTGGGCCGCCATCCATGGCCCGGCCCACTACCTCTGCCTCACCATCAGCCCAGCCCACGCGCTTCGTCTCTCCACCAGCAGAAGGGGGAGAAGAGCACCTGGACGCGAGCGTTGACCCACAAGGCCACATCCGCTACCGTCCCGTCCTCGATCTGATCGATCCCGACGCGGCGAACCCAGGGCAGGCAGAGCGCCTCCTCCTCACTCCCACCGGCGAGCCTGCCACGCTTGCCGAAGCCGAAGGCGATGAAGCATGGATGCAGGCCATGCGCGACGAGCTCGCATCCATCGAGGAGAACCACACTTGGTCCCTCTCCGATCTGCCGCCGGGCAAGAAGCCGATTGGGGTCAAATGGATCTACAAGCTGAAGCGCGACGCCGCCGGCAACATCCTCAAGCACAAGGCCAGGCTGGTCGCAAAGGGCTTCGTGCAGCGACCGGGCATCGACTTCGACGAGGTGTTTGCCCCCGTCGCGCGCCTGGATTCCGTACGCCTGCTACTCGCCGTCGCCGCCCAGTTCAAGTGGGAGGTCCACCACATGGACGTGAAGACGGCCTTTCTCAACGGCGAGCTGGGCGAGGAGGTGTACGTCTGCCAGCCTCCAGGTTTCATCGACGGCAAGAACTCCAGCAAGGTTCTGCGCCTCCACCGAGCGCTCTACGGGCTTCGTCAAGCCCCTCGGGCGTGGAACACCAAGTTGGATGCCGTCCTGGTGTCACTTGGGTTCGCACGCAGCGAGTCAGAGCACGCCGTCTACACGCGAGGAGAAGGCGAATCACGGTCTCTTCTTGGGGTATATGTCGATGATCTCATCGTCACCGGAGCCAGTGTTGATGCCATCATCGCATTCAAGAAGGAGATGAGCCAGCGCTTCAAGATGAGCGACTTGGGCCTGCTCTCTCTGTATCTCGGCATCGAGGTCAGTCAGGAGCCTGGCCTGATCACTCTCAAACAGAGTGCGTTCGCCACCAAGCTTCTGGAGAAGGCGGGCATGGCGGGATGCAACCGTGTCCACGTGCCTATGGAGCCTCGCCTCAAACTGTCGAAGGTGAGCTCGAATCCAGCTGTCGACGTCACGCTCTACCGCAGCATCGTCGGCAGCCTCCGCTACCTGGTGCATACATGGCCAGACGTGAGCTTCGCCGTGGGCATGGTGAGCCGGTTCATGGAGGCTCCCACCACAGAACATATGAGCGCCGTCAAGCATCTACTCCGCTACATCGCCGGCACAATCGACTACGGCTGCGTCTACACTTCTTCGCCATCAGGTGCAGACCTGACTGGGTTCAGTGACGCAGACATGGCCGGCGACATCGACGACAGGAAGAGCACGTCAGGTACTCTGTTTTTCTATGGCGATTCCCCAGTCTCTTGGCAATGCCAGAAGCAAAAAGTGGTTTCCCTATCGTCCTGCCAATCGGAGTACGTTGCTGCATCAACTGCAGCATGCCAGGGTATCTGGCTTGGTCGTTTGCTTGGTGATCTTCTGGGATGTGCTCCTCTCGTCGCCAAGCTGTCCGTGGACAATATGTCTGCGATACAACTCTGCAAGAATCCAGTGTTCCATGACAGAAGCAAACACATCGAGGTGCGGTATCACTTCATCAGAGGCTGCATCGAAGATGGAACTGTGACTGTCGATTTCATCGGCACAAATGATCAGCTCGCTGACATCCTCACCAAGGCCCTTGGGCGTGTCAGGTTTCAGATGCTGCGCGAGAAGATCAAGGTTGTCGAGGTTAGCTGAGTAAACTGCACCTCTTTAGGGGGAGATTGTTAGATAATTCAGTGCAGTTTGCTCATTTAGTTTCAGTTTGTTTTAGTCTGAATAATGTTCAGCTAGCAGGTGTCTGTACTTGCTAGTTCTGTCAGTAGCTAGCCGTTTTCTTTCAGTCGTTAAAGACTTAGTCTAGCGCTGCATTAGGGATCGTGGGGATGGACACGACTCGACTGATGCAGCGAAGTAGTAGGGGTCGTGGACCAGAGCAGTGGTGGGATGGCGCCACTCAGTAGGCTCAGTCTTGAGATCCTAGTTTGTAGGAGTTCAGTTGTAACTCTGAGAATAAAAGGTGAAAAGCAACAGAAAAGCTGCAGTTCGTGTGCGCAGCAAAAAAAACCACTCGCCTCTCTTGTGTTCTTGATTCCAATCCATCCAGAATTGCCTTGCTGATTGATCCTTCCAGGACGTCAATTATTATCACCAAAACGAGCACGAATTCCGGCGCAAAGACCCAGCAATCACAGAGAAAGCGGCACTCATAATAACAGTCTACGGCAGGAAGCAGAATATCAAATTTTTACAAGGCAATCTTCAAAAGTGCGCGACATAACAAGGTGAATAATGTGGCAGGACGGTTGATAGTACAGAACGACAGTTACACCCGGCATTCCAGGGAGACAAATAAATCAGGCAGTAGCGGCATCAGTGGCACCAGCGGCGTCGCCGGCTCCAGTATCTTCAACTGGCTGTGGCGCCGAAGACGGTTCAGCCGGAACAAGCTTTGTCAAGTCCACCGCCTCGGCAACTCGCCCTGAGGCCATGGCGATTTCCGGACGCAGGCTCGCGAGAGATGTTCTAGTGCAGAAGCCATCCAACAGCCTGCTTATCTGCACGCCAGGATACCATGACTTCACCACGGCCAGTGCCATGTCGGTGCCTCCGCGCGCCGCCATCTCCACCTGCTCGTTGATGCCAACAGGTGCCCCTTCAAGCCGGGCGGACAAATCATGGAGAGCAGCGGGCAAAGGAGCATCCGGCCACAGGTTCTCAAGCACGCCGCCAGCTGCTTCTTTCAGCCGATCGAACTCCTGGCCCAATCGAAGAAGACGGGAGACGGCTGTCGAAGGAGACCTAGCAACAGCATCAGAGGACTCCGGTCGGGAATGAGCCCGGGCAGCATGTCTTTGGATTTGCGCGTCTACCTCGGGATAGAGGCCTGCATTTCAAACCAGTGAGGCCGAGTAGAAGACCCCAAGCAAGAAATCAAGGAGAAAGGAGACCTCACTTACCGAGGATCAGTTCGTTCACGCGCTCGACCTCCTTGACCAGGCCGCCCACCAGCCGCTCATGCTCGAGCTCACGTGCCTTGGCCGCCTGGACGATCTGGTCGTTGTTCTCGACGGAATCCTTCAGCAGAATCCTCAGCTCGGTCGCATTCTCGCGGAGGGATTCAATCTCGCTCTGTTTCCGACGCTCAGCTTCCCGCAGTGTCGCCGCCTCCTCGCCCAGCCGGACAACCTCGAGGTGGCGCTCCTCCGACGCCTTTTCCGCCGCCTGGAGATCGGCCTTGGCCAAGGACAGGGCGGCGTCCTTCTCCTTCAGCTGCTTCTCCAAGCCGGCGCGGGAGGTGGTGTCGCCTGTGGAGATCGGATCATCGTCAAACCAAGACATGCAACAGAAAATGCAGAACGACAAGACAGTGCGAGCAAGAAAGAAAGCTAGACCTTTAGCCGCCTTGAGCTCTCGCTTGAGTAATGCCGCCTCCTTAGCCGCCTCGGCGAAGCCTTGCTCGACGGAGGAGCAGAGCAACGTTATGTTGGCCAAGTTCTCCCTGGCCGTCTGCTCCGCCAGCGCGGCAAGGGGAATCCTCCCCGACGCGTCGGGCCGAGCCGGCACCGGCCCAGAATATGGCGGAGAAGACACCAAGATCGACTGGCGAGGACCAGGGAGCGAAGCCGTCGCCCCCTCAATGGCTTTGTCCTTGGCCGTCTCGGCCACCGACGAGGAAGGAGTGGGGAAGGCGAGATACCCGGCCCCGGCGCCGGGCCGGAGGACTATCTGGAAGGCGTCTGCCGACGCCTCACCAGCACCAGCCGAAACTGGAGGGTTGGGGTCGGCCGCGGGAGGAACGGTGCTTGCCGACACCGGGTCGACCACTTCCACTTCCGCCGTCGCCGTCGCCGCCTCCGAAGGCGGACCAGCCGCCTGCGCCACAGGGGTCTTGGTGACAAGCACCGGGGCCGATTCCACCACCGCGACGGGTGCCGTCTCCACTATTGGAAGCGGCGCTCTACAAAGCGAGAAAAGCGTCACCACCAAGTACAAGTAGCAAGATTTCTACCACAAGACAAAGGCTTACCCGTCACACGAGCCCAGGACCCTGGCTGTCCTCCTCTTCAAGCGCTTCGGTGGGGAGACGACACATCATCGGACGGGCGCTTCACGCCTCCGGAGGGCACCTCGCCTCCCTTCGTTGGAACAGCGGAGTCTTCATCCGGCCGCTCCGCGCCGGCCGGCACTACTTCAGCCCCAGCACCGGCCTCCACGGTCTTGCGGGCATCTGCGCTCGCTCCCGCCCTCTCCTCAGTCGCCTTGGCAGCCGCTGGTTGCTTCGCGGTCGCCTTGGCATCCATCTCCGCCCGGATCGAATCCGCCTGCGCCAGCTCCGCGTAAACAACTTTCTCTATATCCTCGATACCCGAGTCATAACCAAGATCAACAGGAAGAGAAAAATTAAGCACCTGGGCGCGGGTCCCGTCGGCGACATGTTCCACCCTCTCCACGTCCGCCGCCTTCGTCCTCTCCTCGTCCTCCTTCGATGCCAGCAGCTGCTCCACAGTCACACCAGTGTCAGATGTCCCCAAAGCCAAAACCGTCTGCGTCGTTTGAGCATAAAACTCCCTCTCCAAATCACCCGGGTTAAAGTCATAAATAAAATCACCACCAGGAACGTGACCAGTCACCTCATTGTCGACCCCACCAGTGGGGGCATCCGCCTTCTCCGCCATCCTGGCGTCAACCTCGGCCCTGACCTCGGCCACGATCTCGTCCGCCCGGGCCTCCGCCGTTGTTTTCCCGGCGGGCATCAAGCCGGCCGTGGTGGGCCGGGACGACGAAAGAGCCAACTTCTTGGCGGGCAGCATGCCCCGCTTCTCGAGCGCGCCCTTCCGCTTGGGCGGCACGGCATTCGCATCAACATCGGCGGCCGACTTCGACCGCCTCTCACTCTGGATCCACTGGGGAAGGACCACCTTCTTCCGCGCCGCCGCCTCCAACTCCTTGGTCCGGCGGGAGGACGTCGCCGGCTTGGAGGCTGGCACGGAAGAAGAACCTTCAGAGTCCGGCTCGGAACCGCTGGAAAGATTCACTACCACGCGCATTACATCATCAGTTTGCCCGGCGACGCCGGGCTCGGGAGACTTACCGCGAGGCGGCAAGACGGGAGGAGGGACGTCGCGCTCAAGGTCCTCGCCCCGGTCGACTACCGGATCGGAGTCGGAACTGGCGGAGGGGACAGGGCTCGTTGCGGTGTGGGCGGCGTCGTCATCGCCTCCGCCCTCCTCATCAACATCGGCGCCCCCACCAGACGACTCGGTGGTGTCGCCGCGCCCATCCGGGCCGGCACGGGCGCCACCGCCCGATTCATCTTCGGCGGCGACATGGGCGTCACCGCCCGATTCATCTTCGTCGGCGGCGTCCGCGTCTCCTTCCGCCTCTACGTCGGCGGACTCCTCCTCCTCCAATAACCTCGTCAGTGCCCTGGTGAAGGGACCACTGACGTCGGGCTCGAAGATGACTTCGAAGTCCTCAACCTTCTAAAGCTCGCAAAGCTGCGCGACAGGCCGGCTGAATCAGGCGGCAGCCGGACGAAAAAATCGAAGACAGACGAAATTACAAGGACTAACCTTGGGGCACGTTCCTCACGGGTGAACGGCTCGAACCCGAAATCCCATTCCACCTCGACCCGGTCGGTGATGAGGCGGGCAGCCCACTTGCGGAGGCCCTTCTGGCCTGGCAACTCCAAGCAGGTCCGGCTGGGATCCCGGATGCCGGAGTAGAAGCACATCTTGTGCGGGCGCGCTTGTAGCGGATACATCAGCCTCGACAGCCACGTCAGGGTCAGGTCCCTGGACATTAGGCCGCCCGCCACCAACATCTTCAGCCGGCTAAACAAGACCTTCTCGAGGGCCCTGTCCATAGGCGGCTTCCGGAGCCAAGACTTGGACGCCGGCAGCGAATTGGAGAAGGCCGGAAGGCCGATCCGGTCGGCGTCCGTAAGATTCCGGACGTAGAAGTAGGTACCTTGCCACTTCTTGATGGAATCAGGCAGGTTGATCTTGGGCAGCGGCGTATTCTTCGCGCTGATGGAGACGCCACCACAGTCGCGCTGCTGCCCGGCGGTCGTCTGAGACCGCAGGAAGAAGAACATGCCAAAAACCTCCATGCTGGGCCAGATGCCCAAGTACGCCTCGCACAGCACGATGAAGAAGGACAGCTGGGTGATGCAATTTGCCCCCAGATGATGGGGCTGCAGCCCGTAGAAGCGCAGGAACTCCGCGAAGAAGGAACTCACCGGGAGCCCCAATCCCCGCTCCAAATGCGCGGAAAATACGACGACCTCGTCCTTTTTGGGCGACGGAGAAACTTCCTCTTCAGGGGGAGCGCGAGCTTCCACCTCGCCCGTCGTCCCCAAGAACATCCTCCGACGAAGCTCCCAGATGAAATCATCATCCACGGTGGAGCCCATCCATGCGCCTGAGCTCGCCATTGAGGATCGGTTCCCCGTGTTGAACGAGGCAAATGCAGGAAGAGCACGAAAGAGAGAGAAGGTGGGCGAGAGCTAGAGTGCGCAAGAATCGAGGAGGAAGACGAAGCGAGAATGGGGAACGGTAACCCCGGCCGTTCCCCCTCTTTCCACTTTAAAGCCGAAGCCGAGCGGAACCGCCCCGCTCGTCACGCCGCGTGGCGGGCAACCGTGCCGCACTTTCCGCAGACGATCCCGCAAGCAAGTAGTTGCCACAGAAAATCCAGCCCGGAGAAGCCGAGGCGACGTGCGCCAGGCCTCGGGCAGAACACCAACGACTCCTCAAGGCGGTAGGTCGTGGCTGACGTAGGCCACGACCCGAGTCTTCGAGCCGGCCAATCCAGACCGCAAAAATCTGCGGATCCCACACCGTGAAGCCGGACTATTCAACGATAACTTCAACGGCACACAACCAAGGACAGGAGCGCCCGTTGAGCATTCCCCACAAGCAAGCTTCGGTTCCACCCGGAGCCGGCTCCAACCTCGACATTTCATTCACAACGATTCAAGACAAAGGGGAGAAGATCGAGGAGTCTTCCCAGCAAGCTAGCAAGGCTCCACGATCTCGGGGGCTAGTGTCGGGGATATGAACCCCGGATATCCCAAGGAGGTCCATTTCTTCAAGGCTCCAAGTGTCGCCTGAAGCCAGCCGCCTGAAGCAGGCCGCCTGGATCTACCCGGATGCAGACATCCGGCTGGGCTGGAGCCGGACGCAAACAACCGACAACTCCGTACGGGTGGGCCCGGATCGCGTAACCGCTCCTGGTGAACAGTACTCGTTGTCGGGCATCTCCTGTACCGAATCATGACAACAAGCTCCAGCCGGCTCGAAACCGTAGTGATGTCATAGGGGCAAACATGTAACTTCCCTGTAACCCAAAACCCTAGCCCGCTGCCTATATAAAGCGGGCTAGAGCCTCCTGCGCGGGGCAAGTGCTATGCAACCGAGGCACGTCGATACAGGCAGGCATAGCATCATCTTCAACCTCCAGCCGGCTAGGATCTCCAGCCGGCTGCCACCCGAAATAGCTCTAGGAGCACCTTTGTAGCCCGATTCTGTGATCAAGCAATAAGAACAAGAAGAGCAGGATGTAGGGGTGTTACCTCCACAAGAGGGCCCCGAACCTGGGTAACTAGCGTGTGTTTGCGTGCTTGTTGCCCAATCCCGCGCGAGCATCCATCGTCGCCTGCCCCACAATCTTTTCCATCTCTGATGGATATGCCGTGCAACCCACCACGACAACGCCCGCACGAGGTCGGCGCATTCCTCCGCCATGGTGAGCTCCTCCTCGGCGCACTGGGCCTCTAGCCCATCAAGCGCCTCCCTCGCCAAGCGAAATGCGGAGCTGCGGCGAGTTGCGCTCCGGTGTTGGCCATGCAGAACCAGGGACCGCGCGCCGTCGAGGGGCCCGGAGGCCTCGATGCTTGCCGAGGGTCCCGAAGCGTGGCGCCTCGGACTTGGAGTGGACCCAAGTTGCGCCTGGGGGCTCTCTCGAGAGCCTACTCCCGCTTCCGCGCCGGGGGCTTCTCGGGAGCCCACGATGTCCTCGCCGTGGGCCTCCGCGTCCACTTGCCCATGGGGCACTTCCTGCTGTTCGCCTGGAGCAGCTTCGGCCTGTTTCGCCGTGGCCGCTCCCTCCGCGGCCGCGAAGTCAGCCGCAGCCACCTCAGGGCCCGTGTCTGGCGGAGGCGGCTACGCAGTGGCCTCCTCCACCTCAGCATCGACGCGCCCCTCCATCGACGTCGCGGTCTTCGTCACCGCCTCTTCCATCGCCTTCTCCTGCTGCGAAGGGGGGCTGACGGGCCGCGCCGGCGATGATCCCGTCGCCTCAGTCTCCTCCTCGCGGCGCTGATCCGCAGGAGGAGAGGATGCCACAGCCTCGGGCTGTGGCACCCCAGCCGCAGGCGCTGCGGGCGCCGCCGCAGCACCAGGGCTCTCTCCGACCCTCCGAAGTCGGCGACGCTTTGCCTTCACGGGGCGCCTGACAAGAAAACAAGAAAAATCCCTCAAGAGGTGAATTCGAGAACACAACATAAAAGAGCAAGGAGGCGGAACTTACTCAACGGTGTCTATCCACCTCTTCGCCGGCCGCCGCGGCTGCGAGGCGCTCGCCCCCGTTTCCTTCTGGGGCGCGTTCGCCCCCTCCTCGCGAGAAGTGCTCTTCGGGCTCCCAGCAGGTTTGTCATGGAGCTCCTTCGTGCGGGGCTCGCAACGGCCTCTCGCAGCCTCCTCGTCGCTGCTCTCCTCCTTGGTGCGGCGCGAGGGAACAACGCGGTACGGGTCGTCGCTGCCTGAGGAGACCTCATGGACCTCAGTTTCAGGCGGCGTGGCCCTCGAGGAACTCGCATCCCCTGCCGAGGGATTTGGGCCTCCTGAGGCACCGTCAGCGTCCACGTTCGACGCCGCGAACGTCTCTGCCGTCTCTCCTTCGCCATCGACCGGCGCTGCCTCCGAGGCCGATGCCGGGTTGTCGCGGGGCCCCGCATGCCCCTCAGGCACCATGCCCCACTGGTCGAACTTGGGCATCATCTCCACATGCCCAAGTCGAGAGTCGATGTCGAACGGTGGAGCGGCTATGCATAGTGAGACGCCGGCCTCGGGATGGACGGAGCGGTGAACAGGATCTCCATGATGCCATCCACTTCCCCCCTCTGGAGGAGGGCGGAGTTCAGGCGCATGCTGTCCTCCGGGCCGGAGTACATCCACATCGACTCCGAATGCGCCTGGAGCGGAGCGATGCGACGCTTCACGAAGTCCTTGGCCACCATCTGGCCGGTGAGACCAGCCCGACGAAGCTCCTCCAGGCGCTGGACCAGGCTGCCAAGTGTTGGGCCCGCGAGACTCTCGCTCGCCCAGCATCTCCTCTTCGTCGGGGGCGCATCAGGCAACTCGAAGAATTGGCTCGTCCTCTTGGCCTCCACGAAGAACCACCGCTAGCGGAAGTCGTCCACCTTCTTCGTCACGCTGGAGATGGCGACCTCGCCGTTCCACGCGATGGGAATGTAGACATTGCCCATGCCGTCAGTGATGCGAAAGGAGAGAGACGCACCCCGTTCGCTCATTGCGCGCCGTGAACTGGAGCGCGTAGAAGCTGCGGAAGAGGGCAATCGAAGGTGGAACACCAATGTACGCCTCGCAGAGGTAGGCGAAGATGGAAACAATGAGAAAGGAGTTGGGGTGGAGGTGAAGAATCTGGATCTGGTAGAACTCCAGAACCGCCAGGAAGAATTCGGAGAAAGGGGGCACGAGCCCAGCGAAGAGAGTGTGGAGGAAGATGGGGTGGAAGGTGGAACCGAGCTTGCCGAGGTCGCTCACCGGCTTGAGCACCGTGGCCTTGTGATCATTGGTCTTCGAGGCTGCCATGTGGCGCACCTTGTCCAGTTGCGTCACCGTGCCGAGGCGGTAGCCCACCAGCGCCGGCTTGAGGTCACCATCCTGCTTCATCGCGGCAGGTAGGCTCCTCCACCTGTATCACCGCCTTGTCCTTCTTCGTGGCCGCAACTTTTTTGGGCGCCATTGCAGCCGAGGCGTGGAGATGGGAAGCTCGGAGAGGAGGTGTGCTCTGGAAGGAAGGAGGCGAAAGGGGATACGAAGGAGTTATGAGTATCTGCGCCACGCTCGCAGGCTTTATCGCCCCGGCGAGCAGTTACCAAGGCGTAGTGGGTCCCGCCACTACGCCCGTTATTGTCCAGGAGATCATGGCTTCGTGGGTGTCCGAAGGTCGCCACGTGTCTCGGTCCAGGCAGGCTTCTTTGGGCCCACGACGCTTCGCCTGCGTCCACGAGACTCCAGCGCGCCCATCGCGGGCCCGGGGGCTACTGTTGGCCCAGTGGAAACCAGGGTACCACGGGCCGGCCTGCCACAGCCCTCGACACTCTGCAGAAGATTCTGCTAAGGACCAGGCGTCCAGACTAGTGAGCCTCGCGAGGAGCTTTTCCCTCGCGAGGGCTTCTCGATCGAGGAAATATCACTAAGTCCTGGCGCACATCTGCGCCACCCTCGCGAGGCCTAATTCGCGAGGCGTCAAGTACTCCACAGCCTCGGCGAGGCCTCCCTCGCGAGGCGTCGGCGTATTCGAGGTCCCCGGCGAGGGAATCCACCCTCGCGGGGTTCCTTCAAGTGGAAGCAAGCTCTGCCCCAGCCGCTGAGCGCACATGGCCTCTGCGCCCGCCGCAGAGTGACGTGCGCGCCTGCGCGCCATGACGACCGCGCCGCAGTTGCCATTCCGGTGATTAAAGTGGTCAATAAAGCAGCGCCAAGCAAAGCGGACTACGAGAGTTGCTATACTGGTGCTAAGGGGACAGTTTGCCGGTACGCTCCAAGCGGACGTCACGCCACAGGCCTTCCTACAGCGGGCACGAGCTTTCTACCATGGACCAAGTCAATGGACAGCCCCGCAGCCGTGCATCGTCCTCCTCTTTCGTCGCCATGTGGTAGCCCTTCCCGCCTAAGGTAGTTGGGGGAAGAGGTCCGAGGCACCTATATAAGGAGACGGTGTACGGCCAAAGCGAGGGATCGGTTATTGGAGCTAGCCACGCTACCGCAGGGAAGAAGACGAAGCTCCTTCTTCTGTAGTTCCACCATAGCAAAGCTTGAACCTCTACAAGCTCACTTGTACTGTAACCTCCACAAGCAGTGCAATAGAACATAGCAGGACGTAGGGTCTTTACACCTCACGGTGGGCCTGAACCTGGGTAGAGGCTGTGTTTTCTCTCTGCAGTGATGTCCTTCAGCGAGCTCGACGAGCACTGTCGCCGAGGTAGCTGAGGGTTGTTTGATTGTGTGTTCAGACCCCTATCGATTCCTGGCTTCAGTGAGACATACCCCTAGTTCCTGGGACTAGTCTCCGACAACTTCAAAAATACTTTGGTACCAAACATAGTAATGGTGCGCTTGGGAGCGAAGTTTTTTTGAAGTGTTCTAAGAATACTATGGTTTCTGAAAATACCATGGTTTTTAATATTTTGAGGTGTTTGGCTGAGCAAAAACGTAGTTTTATATACTTCAGTATTGACGAAAACTACACTGATTGAAGTATATAAAAAATAGGTTTGGACCTCTTTTTTCAAAACTGAAGTATTTGCTTGCTAGGCTTAAAAATACTACAGTTTTCGAATACTTTGTTTTCAGAAATACTTCGCTCCCAAGCTAAGCAAAAGGTTTTATTTCTGTCTGGTTTTACTTGATTGGTTGAGTAGATGGAAATCTGAACCAATTATTTACGTGAGTTGTTACTGTGTTGTTAACAGAGATAAGAATTTCTGCAGCCGAAATTTGTAAGATGGTAATTTTGCTTTCCCGATCATATGTCTCGTTCTATTGCGTGCTTTGATAATTACGATCAACCAATTGTGTTCAGGTGTTGTTGTACGTTGCATCAGCAAGCAACTTAATGAATTAGGGAAGACTAGCAAACAACGTGCTAACTCCTTCCAGAGGTTTCAAAGATCGGTCAAATAGAAAATTATTTGACAACTGGATTTTGAATTGGAAGCATACACATATATGACTCCTGCAGGAAGACTACATACTAATAAAAAATTCTTTCGCATAGTGAAAAAATTGTATGGTCTTATAGATGTGTGCAAGAAAAACATGAAACTGCACATCTTTTTCTTCTTCTATGTAAACCGAACCAAGATCAGGTCATCGTTGTCGCTCTCCTTAGTACTGAGAAGATCTCTTGGTTCACGGATCCTTCACATTTTTCTTCTTTGCCACTTGGTATTTCAACCCTTTCTTGTCACCGGTAGAATCGATGGAGATTGTTGATCCTTCACTGGCTTCTCCATTGACCAACATCTTGCAGATAGTTGTCATTATGTTCTTTTCTATCCACCTTTTTATGGGCCTTGCACCGTATGACTGAAAAGCCAAGTAATGTTTGTTCAGTAACATGGGTAAAATGGATCTCTATTTGAGCTAGATGGTTTGATTACTTTTGAAAAAGAAAGCACTTACTGGGTTGTGTGATTCTGATAAAATGACATCCAACACGGCATCACTTAGAACAAGAGATATCCCCTTG
This sequence comes from Puccinellia tenuiflora, assembly GCA_012064385.1. Classification (NCBI taxonomy): domain Eukaryota; kingdom Viridiplantae; phylum Streptophyta; class Magnoliopsida; order Poales; family Poaceae; genus Puccinellia; species Puccinellia tenuiflora. The sequence continues at coordinate 1,784,841 of QRDG01001689.1, read as the reverse complement.
CCAGCTATTTTAGTAAGGGTGCTCTTCATTTGGATATTCACGATCTCTTTCAGTTGATCGTGTGAAAGGGGCTCAAATACCACGATCTCACTTAATCTGTTGAGAAATTCGGGCTTGAAACATTTTTTAACCTGCATCAACAAAAAATATAATGAATGAATGGGCAGCTGCTTAATAAATTATATTCGTTATTCACAAACCTGTTTCATGAGAAGGTTTCGCGAAGCAGCCGTTGTCTTTTCTCCAACCATTTCTACATTTAAGTGCTCCGCCCCAACATTTGAAGTCATTATGATAATTGTATTCTTGAAATCTACATTATGCCCTTTACCATCAGTCAACACACCATCATCAAGGAGCTGAAGAAAAACATCCAACACCGACGGATATGCCTTCTCCACCTCATCAAAAAGGATAACACTGTATGGGCGTCTCCTGACTTTCTCGGTAAGTTGTCCACCATTCTCATGACCATGATAGCTTTATGATGTTATGAAAGAGAAATTCATATAAGTAAAATTAAATAATGTGATATAATAATATAATGGTCCAGAAAAGTATGTGTATTATAAATGAAACCTTGGGGGCGCTCCGACGAGACGTAGCACGGATTCAGGACTAACATACTCGGACATATCAAAGCGAAGCATCATTTTCTCGCTACCAAATATTTGTTCGGCGAGAGCTTTTGCAAGCTCTGTTTTTCCAACACCCGTTGAGCCCAAAAAGAGGAAGGAGCCTATTGGTTGGCCAGCCTGATGAAGGCCAACCCTGGAACGCAACACTGCATCTGCAACTAAATTGACGGCCTCATTCTGCCCAACCACTCTCTCATGCAATCTGTCGGCTAAGTGGATTAACTTGACGTTCTCCTCTTGATCAAGCGTAGTTATAGGGATTCCAGTCCATCCACTCACAACCTTCAAATGGAAAACCTAGTTCAAACATGCACATTTTGAAATAATAGAAAGTGACATATATGTTTGCCTACCTGTGCAACATGATCCGGCGCAACAACTTGATTTTCTCTTCCTAGCTGCTCTATTGTCGTGCAAGCCTCGTCGAGGAGATCGATCGCCTTATCAGGAAACTGACGACCTACACATATATACACAACAGCAATGAACTCGGCTCAAGAGCAAGCAGACAAGCAAATTTTGACAGTCTCGAAACAAAAATAACGCAGCTATAATCACTTTACCTGAGATATAGCGGTCAGCGAGGTGTACGGCAGCATCAATTGTAGCATCAAGAATTTCCAAGCCATAATGCTTTTGGTACCGGGGTTTAAGCCCCTGGAGGATGTCAATGGTTGAATGCGTGCTTGGCTCCTTAACATGCACCTTTTGGAACCGCCGCTCGAGTGCAGTGTCCTTCTCGATATAGTTGCAATACTCCTCATCAGTAGTGGCGCCCACACATCGGATATGGCCACGCGCCAAAGCTGGCTTCAGCGCGTTGGCCATGTCCATGGTGGGGCAGCATGCGGCGGATCCGGCGCCAAGAAGCATGTGCATCTCGTCGACGAACAATATCACCCTGCCGTGTGTAGCCTCCAGCTTCTTGATCAAGTTGTCCATACGCTCCTCAAACATCCCACAATACATTGTACCAGCCACCAACGCCCCGATGTTGAGCTCAATGACACGCGCCCCGGCAAGCTTGGGCGGGACCTTCCCCGCGACTATGCGCTGGGCGAGGCCCTCGGCGATGGCCGTCTTGCCGACCCCGGCGGCGCCGACGAGCGCGGCGCAGTTCTTGCTCTCCGGCGACAGAGGATGCGGATGACGCGGTCAATCTCGTCGTCGCGCCCGATCACCGGGTCAGCCTTGCCGGCCAAGGCCGTCATGTCCCGGCCGTAGGTGCGCAGGCATGTGCTTTTCCGGTAGTACCTCCACCCCGCGCGGCACAGGGCCGCCAATGCTCCGATGCACAGAACTTGACCTGCCGACAGTTCGATACGGTGGATTTCGCCATCACTATCGCTAGCCGGAGTCCCTCTCCCCAACATCCCATCCAACCACGACCAGGCCATGGCTGATTTTAGAGCTTGCGAGTTTCTTCCGCCTCGATGTAATTTGAAGTTCCTTTTCTTTGATTTGATGCGCGCTCTCTTCCGGCGATCACCGTGTATATTTATATGCAAGAACTGGTTTGCATCGAAGGTATGTGCTCCCTTCAAATGGAAAATATTTGCTCGTAGTATTAGTTTGCAATTCTGAATCCTTGTTTTGTTTGGACTGGTTGGAACTTTCCCCTTGAGAGAAGTTGGTTTTGGTGGCAACATGCAAAAGGCCGTGGATTTGGTAGCAAAAGGCGGTTTGGACTTTGGACGGCCTGCCCTCGTGCCGCACCGCACAACACTCCGTCGCCGTCCCCAAAGCGAACTCCAACCCCGTGAGCCGTGACCTTGCCAGCTTACGCCAACCAGTCCAGGAGAAGCCGATGGCAGTGTCCAGCCTAATCGGGATCCTCCTCGCAGCCTCCGTCTGGTGATACCACGGAGGCCGTCCTCGACGGAACCGCGCGCCGGCTTTTGCCAGTGCACGCGGCGCCGGCGAGGAGAGCCACCGCAGCTCCCGAGCCTCAGTTTCGCCTGTCTCGGCCCCTGGCGCCGCCGCGCATCAGCTCCTGCGCGCCGCCGGCCTCGGCTGCTCGCGCACGTCCTCGCGCATAAGCCCAGCGCATCAGCTCGCCGCCGCCGCGCCTAAGTTCAGCGCCCGGCCGGACTAGTCCTGTGCGCTTCACTGCCGCCACGCTCGTGCCTAAGAGCATCTCCAGCAGCGGCGCTAAAATAGCGCAGCGCTAAAATAACTGATTTTTTCCCACACGCGCTGTATCCTCCTCCAGCACAGGCTGTACAGTTTCGCGCGCTGGAAACAAATACCGCGACGCTGCATTCTGCGCAATCCGGCGCGGGAGTTTTGGTGCTTCTTCTCGCGCGCGCGCTTTCGCTGGAGACGCGCAACCACTGTGAAATTTCCCTCCCGCGCCCCCTTTCCCCTTCCGTGCGGTCGCCGGCGCAACTCCGGCGATGGACGGTTCCTCCGGCACCCCTCCAACCCCTCCCTATTCTATCCCCCCCACTATCCGCGGGTGCAAGGCGCGGCGCGCCGACAACGACGGCGGCGGCAGAGCCCAAGCGCAAGGCACCGAGGAACAGCGCCGCGGCTCGCCAGACAGGCGCATCCCAAGCTCCTCCCACATCCTCCGCTCCGCCTCCACCACCGGCTCCTCGACGACCGACGCCAACCGCGGGCGCCGCCGCCGCGCGCAACGTGCTCGATGAAATGGCGACAAGGTAAAATCTCTTTTCTTTTGTTGTTTTTTTGACATGGATGAAATGTTTACTAGTAGGATTGTGACATGTGCGTAAATTGTAGTGTTGATGACGATAATTTCTTGGAGACTATGGAGATTGGCGGTTCATCTTTTGCACATGAAAACTATGTGCATGAGGAGGTGGAAGAGGAGTACGCGGAGGTGGATGAGGAAGGCGAGGGCATGGTGGGAGCTCCGACCGGTAGGAAGATAAACTACACCGTAGATGAGGATGTGTTGCTTTGCAAGACTTGGTTAAAGATTGGCATGGATCCGTCGATTGGCACCGACCAAACTAGAGACACATATTGGATAAGAATGAAGGAGTACTTTGATGCCAACACCGGTGGAGTTGATCGCACGAGCCGCTCTCTTCGGTCTCGTTGGTCGGTCATCAACCAAGATTGTTCAAGGTGGGCAAGTGCGCAAAAGACGGTTGATGATATCAACCCAAGTGGCACCAACGATAGTGATAGAGTAAGTTGTTCTATTGTGTTCTACTATTTTGTTGACATGTGCATATCTAAGTTTTCTTTACTCATCTATTCTACTTAATTCACAATGTAGAATACCATGAGTCAAGGCTTCTTCCGAGATGAGGGGAAGAAGGACAAGAAGGGCAAGAAGCTCCTCGGAAAGACATTTACATTGCACCATTGCTATGAAGTGCTCAAGAATGAGGAGAAGTGGACAAACCGTGGTAAAGTGGACGTTTGGCGCGACAAGCAACCGCAGAGGCAACCATCATTGATGATGATGTATCAAGTGGTGGCGAGGATAGGAAGAGAAGCTCTACTCCTCACTCGGTTGCGAACACAAGAAGGCCGGAGCTTGGACGGAGGAAAGCCAAAGAGATGAGGGGAAAGATGTCCGGGATGATGACATAGCAATAGCTATGGAGAACATGGTCAAAGCAAGAAAGGAGTACAATGAGGACAAGAAGGAGGCCGAGGCGCGGCGCGTGGCGTTGGAGGAGAGATTGGCAGCCGTCGAGGAGAGGAGGATGGCAATGGAGGAGAAGAAGCTTGCCTATGAGGAGCATCAACGTCTATTGGACGAAGAGAGGAAGCGCTTTTTCATGGACACCTCTAACATGGATGAAAGACAAAAAGAGTACATCAACCTTGCTCGCAATGAAGTGTTAGACAAAAAAAGAAAGTTGGCAAACCTCATGAAGGCGCAAAATGAAGGAATGAGTGTCCCGGGAGGCTTTGGAAGCATGGGAGGCTATGGAGCACCACCGGGAGGCTATGGATTCATGGGACAAGCACCGATGGGGTATGGAGGCATGGGTGGCTTTGGAGTCATGGGAGCACAACCGGGAGGCTTTGTAGCCATGGGAGCACAACCCGGAGGCTTTGGAGTCATGGGAGCACAACCGGGAGGATTTGGAGGCTATGGAGGCATGGGTCTTGGAAGCATGGGTGGGGTGAGTGGGCAATCCGCCATGGGTGGCATGGGTGGGATGAGTGGGCATGCCGCCATGGGAGGCATGGGAGCACCGCCGGGAGGATTCATGGCTTCTTTGGTTGATCCATCTCCGTCTACCAATGAAGCACATGGAGATTCAACTCCCAACACCATCGTGCAAGACTCCGAAGAAGATGGATATGGAATTTATCATATTGACAAATGAGGCGAACTTTGTCAATATGTATGAACTTTGCTATTTGTCCATCGTGTTTGAACTTTGTCCATCGTTATTGAACTTTGTCCATGTGATGAACTATGTCATTTTATGTTTGGTTAAACTATGCTATTTGTTGAGCCATTTGTGCTTGATTATTTTGTGTTTGTTTGATCTAGTAGAATGTATGCATATGTTAGATTGTTGTTTGCGCTGGTCGAGCGCGCGCTACTATGCAGCGCCTGGTGAAGTGCTGCTTGCGCGCTGCATTGTCCAGCGCCGTTTTGGAGCTTCCGTTGAAGGGCTCGCGGGCTCCGCGCGCTGCATGCGGATACGGCGCGCTGGTTCGCCGTTTTACAGCGCGCAGATATAGCGTTGCTGCTGGAGATGCTCTAAGTTCGCTCGAATGTGCTGCAGCTCTCAGCTCTCGCGTGCGGGAATGAACGGGAGAAAAAGGAATGGGGAATGAGATTAGGGTTAGGTTTTCCTGCCGGCCGATTTTGTTCAGATTGGAATCATTAGAGACCGTCCGATTTCGATCCGACGTATAAGATTGCACCGCTCAAGCCAGCCACCTTAGTAGGCTATCAGCGCTATTTTGGGCCGAATAGTTCTATGGGCTGTTTTCGATTGTGTCTCAAGTTTTCATATTTTCTGTGTATTTGTTTCCTGGGCCAATTCAGCTGCGCAGAAAAATGCTTAGTCTGTTTATCTTTTAACCTTTAGTCATTTTTGATGTTAATGAGCTGCTTATTATTTGGTGTTTAAGCTGAAATCAAAGTATGATTAAAATGAAACCAACGTGAAGTTTTAATTAGATATTAAATTTTGCATGTGATTATAATCTGACCAAAGTTGTTTATAATCATGTGTCATCTTAGTTTATTTCTTTTCTATTCCATTTTCTGCCCAACGGTGATTTTGGAATAGAATTATTTTATGAGCATGCATTTAATCATACCAACGTAAGGTTATTTTCATGCTTTATTATGATTCTCACTAAGTTGTGATTTGTTTCACACTACTAGGAAACTAGCTATAGGTGGAATGATGTTTTGTGGCGCACCAAACAAGCCGTGTGCCACTAATAATATTCTGTGGCGCACCAATGAGGATGCGCCACAATATTCTGTGGCGCATTCCCAGATGGTGTGCCACTAAATATCATGTTTCTGTGGCGCACTGGAAGGAATGCGCCACAAATAGTTGGTGGACCCCACCACCACCGGCTGGGTGGGGTCCTATCCCACTTTTTCTGTGGCGCATGGTACAGGGTGCGCCATAGAAACATGATTTTTAGTGGCGCACTGTAACACATGCGCCACAGAAATTCATCTTTCTGTGGCGCATGGAAGTGGATGCGCCACAGAAAGTTGAATTTCTGTGGCGCATGTGTTACAGTGCGCCACTAACAAGGCCCACCACCGCCGCACCCTCCTCGATATGTCCTCTCGATCTGCCTCCGCCGGCGCCGACGCCGGCCTCCCCATCCCACCCGCACCGCTCCGACGTCCAGACATGTTGTTGGATAAAATTACAAAAAAACTGCCACCACACCACTGTATATATATATACTGTGCCTCTCGGATGCATATGCTCCTTTTATGCAAAAAAAAATTGAAATGTAAAAAGAACTCAGAAAAACATGCATATATCTCCAGCACATTCTATGCCTCATGTAAAGTCTAGCAATAAACTGACATTGTATGTGAGCTGTGCAAAAGAAATTTGGACAGTCGGATTGAAATCGGATGGAGATGAAGGGCCTAAAGTCGCAATGTGACTTCTCCTTTTCCTCTTTTTTTATTATATATTTACTTCTTTATATTTCCAACTATTTATTTTAATTCATACCTTTTGTATAAAATAAACATTTAAATTAATCAAATCATTTGATTTTGATTATGTATTTACTTTTTATATTTCCAACTATTTATTTTAATTAAATAGTACCTTTTTAAAAAAAATAAAAATACCTTTTTTTGAAAATAAAAATACTTTTTTTAGAAAATAAAAGGTCAAAACAGAACACGCCACTCCACCCGCACCGTTCCTCCACCTCCTCCACCCGTGCCTCGCCGCCACCGCTCCCTCTCGCTCGATCCCCCCACCGTGCTCCTCGCCGCCACCGCCGCGCCGCCGCGCCGCGCCCCGCCGCGCCCGAGCCGCGCCCGAGCACCGCTGCGCCGCGCCCCGCCGCTCCCTGCCGCGCCCGATCCGCCGCGCCGCGCCGCGCCCCGCCCGCCCGATCCGCCGCGCCCGAGCACCGCCGCGTCGGCGACCTCCCCTCCCTCGGCGACCTCCCCTCCCTCCGCGACCAAGGTGAGCCACCTCCCCTCCACCGGCGACCTCCCCCTCCCTCGTGCACGCAAGGTGCTCGACAAAATGGCTGAAAAAACTATATGGATTAGCCCACTTTGCATGCAAATTCTGAAAAATCGGCTCCACCAAAATTTGTAAATTTTATATCATTAGAAAGAGCTAAACCTGTAGATTCATAGGCATGAATTGTTTGTCAAAATTAATCACTATAACACACTAAATCATGTAGGCCAAAATGCTATATTTTATCTGTTTTCTGAGAAACGTGAAAAACTGCTAAGTCTGAAAAACAGTGTAGATTAGCCCCCTTTGCATGCAAATTGTGGGAAACACCAAAATTTGTAAATTTAATATCATTAGAAAGAGCTAAATCTATAGATTCATAAGCATTATTTGTTTGTCCAAATTAAACACTAAAACAGACTAAATCATGTAGGCAAAGTTGCTATGTTTTATCTGTTTTAAACTCTTAATAACATATATGTGTTATGTTTTATCTGTTTTCTGAAAAACTGCTAAGTCTGAGAACATGCAAATTGTGAGAAATATGCTCCACCTAATTTCTGTTTTATCATGTAGGCAGTCCGCCGCCTCCGTCACCACCGGAGGTGCTAGCTCATCGACAAGTGGTGAGAAATGTGTTGATGAATATATGTGTGTCCACGCGACCATCGTGTCGGTGTTGTTTGTGCTCCGACCATCGTGTCGTCGAGATGTGGTTGATCCGAGATGCTTGTGCAGGTACCCGTGAGGCCCTTGAGATTGCCGGAACGTCGATTAACTTCCGTTCCGGCAAATTCGGGTACTCCATATGTCCCTTTTTTAGCAAAGGTCATGCCGAATTTTTTCGTGAATTTTGGCATGACTTTGCTAAAAAAGGGACATATGGTGTATTGCGACTAATGCATGGGCCGGGGTATCTTACTACTTAATTAATTGATTTTTTTCTTATATTTGTTATACTAACTTTGACGTTTTTTCCTTATAGGTGCGAACATGGCTGACAATAACGAGGCCGGGGGTTCTCGAATAGGAGGCGAGGAAGACATAAGGACGGTCATCTCACAAGCAGTGACAAAGACATTGACGTCGCTCTTTCCTGCTGCCTGTGAGGGTGTCAGGGTTTGGATTGAGGGAGGGAAAAAAGGGCCTCCTCCAGTGATCAGCTTCGGCTCCGTCAATTACTCAATCGATGTGGCTACAGAAGATGCACCACCCACAGCATCCCCGGAGGTAAAGAAGAAGAAGCAGAGGAAGAGAAGCAAGCCAGCTCCTAAGATGACTATCTCGGGGTATGAAGACATGGTATCACCACGAGACGATGGCATGTCCCGTGTTCATGAAGCTGGTAGACTGATCCTGCCTCAGGAGCTGCTCCGCCTCGGAGAGGGATGCATGTTCTCTTTGCAAGATGCTATCTTGAAGCTAGAGCGCAAGCTTCTTAAAGAAGAGGATCCAAATTACCCGGTGTTCACTGTCAAGGTGCCAAAGTACTTGGCCGACTTCGTCCATGAAGCCCCCGCGGATTATTTCTTCATATCGTACGAGGACGTCTTCAAGCTGTTTCACTATAAACGGCTGGACTATAACTTGGTCCGTCTCTACGCGCTCAACCAGGCAATGAGGATCAGGAGAGATAATACCCCGTACGTCAAGGTAGTGGATCCCTACTACATGCGTGACAACCTGTTGGTGGAAGGATCAACGACACGGGCCATGGCCACGGAGTTCCTCCAGAGACTCATGCTGAACAACCAGGATAAGAACGGCCTTCTTTTGCCTTTCTTTTCCAAGTAAGTACACATCCGGTCGCCGACGTCGTATGTTATGCTTTCTTATAGATTTCTTCCGTTGTTGATCCTTTCCAACATTCTGTTCCAATTGTGTTGTCCTAAGCCCGAGGTGGTCTATTGCCACTTATTTCGACTCGGGTAGTCTTAAAGACTACACCAAAATAAAGGCTGTTCTCGATGAGGCTCTCGAGGGCTATGCCCAAAATGGAGGCCACTTCGACGTAGAAAAGAATGGGGAACGTTTCTCGAAGGAGAAGAAGCACATTTTCAGCCATGCAACCACGTTCCATTGCATCAAGCATGCGCCTGACAGCGTGAAGGATGCCTTCCACGTCCTCCATCACATTAAAGGGCTTGTCCGGGATGCAGAGCTAGCGAGGTTGCCATCTAGTCTCCAACAATGGACCAAATTTATAGGGGATATCTCCGACGCTGATCTTAGAGAGGAATTCCATCGCATCCAGATGCAGTTATCGCACATCATCAAGGAAGATGTCATGACAGAAGGAGGGTCCTTACACAACTCCAGAGGTAATTTGTCCATCTCCCAAATATATATCCCAATCCACTCAATATATTATTAACAAAATATATATCCCAATCCATTTGCAGGGTTGTCTAAGTGGGAGATCGAAGACCGCCTAGACAAGCAAAATGACATTAGGACGTGGCTGACAAAAGAGCGATTTAAACCGTTCCCGGAGCCGATCAAGAAGAAGCCTCAATCCTGCAGCTACCAGTGGAGCTAGACGTGTTCTCCAAATTCACTGAAGTCTTTTCTTTTTTAGTCGCTGCTGGGGCCCCTAAATTCGGCACTTGTAATTGATGTGTGAAACGATGAACTTAATTTGTATCATGACTTGTGTGAAAATTATGTATATCATGCTCTAAGTAATTAATATAATCTGTTTTCGTATACCGTGTCAACTATATTATTGTTTCTATCATATTTGTATAAATTCCTGTATATCTGTATAAACCCTGTATATATACCTGTATTTATACAGCGCTGTATAAATTGTGTATACAGCAAAATATATCAGTGGCGCATGTTATAATGTTTTTGTGGCGCACCATCTTCTGTGGCGCACGGATACACAATGCGCCACTAATATATTTCTGTGGCGCACGGTAGCTGGTGCGCCACAAAATAGTGATATTTCTGTGGCGCACTCCCGCGGTGCGCCACAGATATATATTTTAGTGGCGAGACATCTGTGGCGCATCCTTATATGAGGCGGATGCGCCACAGAAAGGGCAAAAAGGTGCGCCACTAGTAGCCTATTTCCTAGTAGTGTCACCCATTGACACCAACAACATTTCCCATACCCTCAATGGGATTGAGCCACTGAATGGAACCAACTTCCATCAGTGGAAGGAGAAGGTCATGATCAACCTTAGGGTCTTAAATCTCGACCTCGCTTTACGTGAGGATGCTCCTGTTGCTCCTTCTAGCTCAGCCTCAGATTATGCTGATAAGAAGAAGGAGTATGATGCTAAGTGTGAGAAATGGGGACATTCTAACCGGATGTCTCTCATGATCATTAAGAGCTGCATCTCAGTCGGAATTAGGGGAGCAATTCCTGATTCTGAAGATGCTAAGAAGTACATGGCCTCAGTGGAGGAGAAATTCAAAAGCTCTTCCAAGACTTATGCTAGTACCCTGATCATGAAGATATTGACCACAAGGTATGATGGCTCACGTGGTATTAGAGAGCATATTATGACCATGTCTGACATGGCCGCTAAGCTGAAAGGGATGGATATGGCCATTGGTGATAACTGTAGCACCCCGACCCCAGAACTATACAGTGAAGCTTTGTGCAACCGGTCATGCTACACAATCGAAGGTTACTGGGTTTACCAATCCCAGGCCAAAACCTTTGGCAGGCGTGCTCGGAATGGTTCATCGGCACACAACACTTCGATAATGCCATAAGCTCAGACATAGCTATCACGTATAGTAGAGAGATCAAGACTTGTGGAACAACTGGCACATCACAGACTCTACGACAAAAAGATTCATATAGCAACTCATATATGAGAAAGATACAAATTACACACAAAAGGGGTCACAGACCCATCAGTACATCAAGCGGAAACGAGGTAGTGTTGTCTAACAACAAGATGCAAATATGGCCTAAGAGGCCTACAGATAATAATCCCAGCCAGCTTGTTCCACGGTCCCAAGCTGCCACCTGGGAACCCCAGACTACTAGTCGACGTCCACGAAGAAACCACCTAGCTGCTCGGTGTCGTCCTCCTCTGAAACAAATATAAAGGCAGCAAAGAGAGACTGAGTACGACGTACTCGCAAGTTTAGTAGGGCGATATAGGCCCAATGTTGACGGAGGCTCTAAAGCTGTATAATGTAGCTATTTTGCATAAAGCTAGATTTTCATTTAAAAGATATAAAAGACCCATGGCATCGACTACTCAGAATATTTTCTGGAAAAGGGATAAGAGAGTAACATTTTCCTTCGGTTCTCGTCGAACCAAGTAGTACCAAGAATCATCTCTCATCATCACCAAGGCACTCCCCGAATCACCCTCGAGGAAGTGAACCTTTTGCCACACATTGTAATTGCAACCTCTAGCTGCCAAGTTTTAATTAGGTTAAAGTTGTTTATGATCCCGTAAATCCATTCCCAAGGCGTCCATAACCGTGGACACGGCTTTTCGAAAAGATTAACCCTGCAGGGGTGTACTAATTTACCCATTGGTACCGTCCGGCTCACCTGATTGGCCCTCTTCCGGGGAAGGCCGGCGAGTGGGCGCGGTTAAATCTTTACCTCGCGTGAGACTATCCAAGAGTCATCTGTGGCGACAGGGCAAGTTTACCCAGCCTATTTCAGCCCCTGCCCCCATCGCCACGTCCTAAACACAAAATCCTCCGCAACATTTCTTTTCCACTCACACGCAAATGGAAAATCGAACTAGAGGACCCTTGTATACGCCCGCACAAGTTATTCAGTTAGTAAGGAGCCCATACCCCCACCAATGGAAGAACGCTCAAACCTTGAGTCCGAAGACAGGAACTCGCACCTAGGGGCAAGAGTGAGGCAAAACACCATCCCCGATGGCAACTCACCCAAGCCTTTTACGCCAATTAATTAAGTACCAACAACAACCACCATGTCCGAACATTCCATCATCATTCATCAATATGGAAATTAACCAACGGACATGAATAGATGAACGACTAAGCATGGCTAAGCATAGCTAAGCGTATATAACAGCACTTATATCTTGTTTCCGGCCAACACATCAAACCTAGGTTTCATAGGAAGGGAAGCATGTGATGGTTCAGGGGGAAGAACATGCATACATAGGAGATTCTAGCATTGACCAAAACTTGTCATTGGAATCGCATGCCATATTATGGTGGATAAAATAAGTTTATAAAGCAATAGGATGCTAGATGCCAAGAAGGTTAGGTTATCTCTTGCCTTGCTGCCGGGGCGTGTAGTACGGCTCGTCGGGGTAGGTAGAGGAACCCTCGACTCCGGAGTCTATCGATACCCAAAAATAATACAAAAGAACAAATAAATCACTCGAAGAAAAAGTGCAATGCATATTCACATGATGACATGACAAGATTATGCAAAGCTATCATCATAAGATTTATCTAAGGAATTAAATGGAGCTCCAAAATAATTAGTCCAATTATTTGGAAACAACCCCATATTTATCTTAGTGACCACATTATTTATAAATTATTATAGTACAAAAGATGTGGCTTAAATATGCATGAACATGACATAAGTAAATAGGTTTTGTTCTTCCGATCATTTTGGTACCTCATTTTTGAATTTCCAAGTATCGATGATTAAATTGTGAATTAAATAATTAATTGAATTTAATTCCTTTAACCAAATTATGAATAACATCAAATAAATATTTGTGACCATGATGTGATATTAGCATGGTTTTTATTCATAAATTTTGGCTAGATATTCATCGAATTATGATTTTCCCCAAATTAGGTATCATTTATATCATTTTAGGAATTATGATTTCAGTTGTTCTAACAGGTAGAGTTTGTTTTCCTGAGCATTTTGATATTTGATTTGCTTAATTTGAATCAATCTTTAAAAAGATATTAAATGTTTTAATTCATTTTATTTCCTAAAATGAAAAACCCAAATTGCAGGCAGGCCGGCCTCAAGCCGACTAGGCCGGGCCCAAGGCCGGGCAGTAACCCGAGGCAGCCGGCCTGTGGCCGGCCCAGGCTGGGCAAACGGCCGGGCACCAGCCCGAAGGCTCCGGCCTCAGGCCGGCCCAGACCATCCCCAGGCCGGGTACGGGGTTGACCTGGCGACGTGCCATGACCGTCGCGTGCCGGCGCGGTGACCACGACACGGTGGCGCTCGGCTGCAGCGGCGGGTGCGCGAGGGAGCGAGCGGAGGGAGAGGAGAGAGAGGGCGTAGGGCGAGTAGCTCACCCTCGAGCAGTTGGTGCTCGTGGCGGAGACGGGGTAGGCCGGACACGGCGGCAAGGCATCGTCGAGTAGCGGCCGGATGCGGGGAAGAACCGGGACGGCGGCGAGTCTGGGCCTCCCGCGACGATTCCTCGCATGGGGAGGACGAGGACGACGCGGCGCAGCCAATGGATGGACTCGATCTGGACGGGGGCGATCCCAATCGACGCCGGCGTGCTCGGCATGGTCGCGGCCATGGCGGGGGAGAGAACGGGAGAGAGGGAGGAGAGCAGGGGGCAGGTGAGCGTGGGGGAGCAGGTGGCGACCTCGTTCGCGTCCTTGACCACGGAGAGGGGGGCCTCGGAGTGGGGCACGGCGGCATGGGCGCCGGGGCATGGCGCCAGTGGCGGGTGCGGTGGCGTCGCGCGCGTCGTTGGCCGTTCGGTCGCTACAGGGAAGATGGTGACCTTGCGCATAACCCCCTGGCTTCTTTTAGGTTAAATACCAACAGGTCCAGCCGACATATTAGGGATTTAATTTGAGTCTCTTAAACATTTTTGATAATTCTGAAATTATTCTAGTAGCCTCCCAATGACATTTATAAACTACACAAAAATTGGGGGTGGCAAACTAAATTGTTTTGAGCAACATTTGTTCATAGGAGTTGAATAAGGCAATTTTACTAATTTCCAAAATATATTTATTTGGAGCACTTAAGCATTTCCAAAAATAATGAAATTTTTTATGAAGGCTCCCAATATATTAAGGAAGCTCCCCATAATTTTATTTTGAATTTTCGGAAAGTGTAATTTGGGTTCAAAATTAGGATTTGATTTGAATCAATTTGGATTCTCAAATTTATATCTTTGCTTGTCAATAATTGGATTTTTACAACTGGTTATAACAATTAATGTTGGCACAATGGAAACCAGGGTACCACGGGCCGGCCTGCCAGGGCCCACGACACTCTTCAGAAGATTTCGCTAAGGACCAGGCTCTCCAAGCCTGGCGAGCCTCGCGAGGGACCTCTCCTCGAGAGGGCATCTCGGATGCTACTTTCGATTCTGCCAAGGATCAAGCCAAAAGGCTCGGCGAGGCCTCCAGCCTCGCGGGGTTCCTTCCCCACGAAGCAAGCTCTGTCTCCGCGACAGAGCGCACATGGGCTCTGTGCCCTCCGCAGAGTCACGGGCGCGCCTACGCGCGGTGACGACAGCGCCGCAGTTGCCACTCTCGTGTATAAAGCAGTCAACAAGGCTGCACCAAGCAAAGGAGCTACAAGAATTGCCATTTCGGTGATAAGGAGACCATCTGCCGCTACACTCCAAGGGCGACGTCACCGTGGGGCGCATCCCGAGCCCCAGCAGCGCCAGCCCACCGTCCTGGCTGGACGGTGGCTTTTCTAGCTTTGGTGACGCCGCTCCCTACCATGGACCGCGTCCATGGACTCTACCTTTATCGTGCACCCGACCTCCTCCTTCGTCGCCATGTAGTAACCCTTCCCGCCAAGGTATTTGGGGGAAGAGGTCCAGGACACCTATAAAAGGAGGGAGAGCACGTTCAGGTTGAAGGGTTGGAGAGTAGAGAGAGAGAGATAAGGAGAAGGAGCCAGGATCTGAGATCCGAGGCTCCAGTGCTGTTCTAGCGATAGCCATTGTTAGCCACCTCGAGCTCCCGAAGCTCTCCTTGTACTGTAACCTCTACAAGCAGTGCAATACACCCAAGGCAGGACGTAGGGGTTTGACCTCTCCAAGAGGGCCCTGAACCTGGGTAACATCGTGTGTTCATCTCTGTAGTGCCGTCCCACAACGATCTCGATGAGCGCCGTCGCCATGGCACGTTGAGGGTTGTTTGATTTCGTGTTCAGCCCCTTACTCGATTCCTTACTTAGTGAGAAACACCCAGTTCCTGGGACAGTTCTCCGACATTTGGCGCACCAGGTAGGGGGCTGAGGCGCATCTTCAACCTCGACACAGCCATGGCCGGCTCTCGCGCCGAACGTCTCGCTCGCCGGACGGCCAGCACCGCCACCGCTCCTGCTGGCAACCCGCACGGCCGCCCACGCGGAAGCGCTGCTCCGGAGCGCCACGTCGACCCCGAGCCCCGCGTCGAGCATCTAGAGGACAACAACAATGACCACACCGAGGACGACCTCGGTGAATAGGAATCTTCCTCCCTGCACCCGTCGCGGGACCGTGCTGCCTCCTCGCTGGGCCGCCCTGCGCCCAGCCCAGCAACTGCGCTTCTCATGGCGCAGGAGCTGCTGCAGTACCGCCCCACGCCGGAGGCTCAAGAAGCCTGGCTCAACCGCCTCTCTGAGATCGTCGGCGCCGCTCGCGTCGCTGCTCCTGCACCGTCTCGTTCGCTGGTTCCCTCTGCGCGCATGGGGGACGTGGCGCACGGCGCACCTCCTACACCCCCTCTTCATCCCTCTCCCGCTCCAGCTCCACCAGTTCCACCGCAACCTGCACCAGCGGGGGCTCCTCCTCGCGACAACCGCGTTGCGTCGCACGCGTCGTCACCGCATGACTGCCAAATCGTGCAGCGAGTCCGGAGGACGCACGCATGAGCATCGAGCGCGGGCAGAATCGCCACAACCGCGCCGTCCAGGACGTCGCCACCGCGGGGCGCCACCTCCGCGCCACCCTCGCCAACGGCGTGGTCACCTACGGCACGACGGCTGCGTTCACTCGCACCCTCCGTCGCGTCGTTTGGCCGGTCAAGTTCAAGACGGATCTTCCTCCGCGCTACGATGGCAAGAACAACCCCCTGGAGTTCCTGCAGCTCTACACTTTGGCCATCCAGGCCGCAGGGGGCGATGACAGATTCATGGCGAACTGGTTCCCCATGGCCCTTAAGGACTCCGCGTCCTCGAGGCTCATGAACCTCCCCGCTGAGTCCATCAACACCTGGGAGGATCTCTGCCGGTGCTTCGTCGCGAACTTCAAGGGCACGTACGAGCGTGGCCTTACGTACAACGACCTCCATGGTGTACGCCAGAAGCCTGGCGAGAACCTCCGCAAGTACATCCAGCGCTTCAGCCAGGTGCGCAACAAGATCCCCAACGCCACCGATGCGCAGGTCATTTTGGCCTTCCAGGCTGGAGTCACGGACGTGCGGATGCTCGAGAAGCTTGGATTCCACAACAACATCACCACCGTCGTCAAGCTCTTCGACATGGCGGACAAGTGCGCCAAGACTGAGGAGGGCCACTTGTTCGTCAAGGACGAGCCAGGGGACCCTGCCGAGGGATCCAAGAAGAAGAAATCCACCAAGAAGTGCAAGACCACTGTGGTCCTCGCAGCTGAACCTGACGCCAAGCAGCCTCGCGCTGCCGCTCCAGCCGCGGGCCCCGAGAAGAAAGATGATCGCCCCTTCTGGGTCTACCACAACAGGCATTCCATGCCACCGAGGACTGCTATGACCTCAAGAGGCATCGCGAGGCTTGCGAGGTCGCGGCGGCGGCCGCGGCGGCCGCGGGGGGCGACGCTGGAACAACAGCAACTATGACGACAACTACCAGCAGAACCCTCAAGCCAACGCCGTCCACCCCGCGAACGACAACCTCCCTGCCGAGACTCCTGAGGGCTACCAGGTACCTCGCGGGGCCGCTTGCATCCTCGGCGGGGCTCAGGCCCCCAGCTCCAACCGCCACTTCAAGCAACTCGCTCGCGAGATCGCGGCAGCGCTTCCCGGGGTTGAGGCCTCCAGGCCCTCAAGTGGTCACAGTACCCCATCACCTTAGACTCCGACGACCACCCCAAGTCCACTTCGACTGTTGGCACCATCCCGCTGGTCTGCACCCCCACCATCAACAACATCGCAGTCTCTAAGACGCTCATCGATGGGGGTGCAGGCCTCAACGTCATCTCTGTCGAGACCTTCGAGAAGCTTCAGGTGCCTTACGAGCGGCTCATGCCCACCAGGCCCTTCTCGGGGGTGACAGAGGGTCTCACGACCCCTTTGGGGCAAGTGAGGCTCGCGGTCACCTTTGGCCTGCCCTACAACGCCATCCTCGGCTACCCCGCCCTCGCGAAGTTCATGGAGGTGACCCACCACGCCTACAACCTCGTCAAGCTTCCTGGCTCAGGTGGCACCATCGTCATCCGCGGCATGGTCTCAGACGCTCTGTACGCTGCGCAAGCGGCCTACAAAGCTGCCGCGGTGGCGTCCCCCGCTGACGAGGATGAGGAACCCCTCCTGAGGCCCCCCGCGAAGAAGAAGCAGCTGTTCTCTCAGGAGAAGGCCGTGACGAAGCAGGTGCCTCTTGAGGCAAGCGGCTCGGGGGCTAGCGTCACCATCGGCGCCAACTTGCCTCCCAAATAGGAAAGCGCGCTCGTCGCCTTCCTCAGGGCAAACTCTGACATGTTCGCATGGACACCGTCAGATATGTCCGGAGTACCGAGGGAGGTGATCGAGCACCACCTAGCCGTGTGTCCAAACGCACGCCCCGTGAAGCAAAAGGCGCGGCGCCAGGCGCAAGAGTTCATCGTTCAAGAAGTAGAGAAGTTGAAGAAAGCTAGCATCATCAAAGAAGTTGTCCATCCCACTTGGCTCTCCAATGGTGTGGTCGTCCCCAAGCACACCGGAGGAAGCCGCCTCTGCAGTGATTTTACCGACCTCAACAAAGCTTGCCCCAAGGACCCTTATCCCCTCCCGAGGATCGACCAGATCGTGGACTCCACTGCCGACTGCGAACTCCTCTGTTTTCTGGATGCCTTCTCAGGCTATCACCAGATCAAGATGGCGAAGGAGGACGAGGAGAAGACAACATTTCTCACCCCTCGTGGTGTGTTTTGCTACGTCTGCATGCCTTTCATCCTGAAAAATGCCGGTGCCACTTTCTAGCGCCTCATGAGGATCGCCTTGGGGGCTCAAATGGGAAGGAATGCAGAGGCCTACGTCGACGACATCGTGGTCAAGACCCGCGAGGACACGCTCATCAAGGACCTCGAGGAGACCTTTGCCAACCTGCGCAAGGTAAACATCAAGCTGAACCCCGCCAAGTGCGTCTTCGGGGTCCCTTCAGGCAAACTCCTCGGGTTCCTGGTGTCTCATCATGGCATCGAAGCAAACCCCGACAAGATCAGGGCCATAGAAGAGATGCAGCCTCCTCGTCGCCTCAAGGACATGCAGTGCTTAGCGGGATGTATGGCCAGCCTTGGCCGGTTCATCTCCAAGTTCGGCGAGAGGGCGCTGCCGTTTTTTAAGATCATGAAGAGGTCCGGTCCTTTCAAGTGGACCCCTGAAGCGGCAAAGGCCTTCGAGGACCTGAAGAAGTATCTGGCGAGCCCACCCATCATGGTTGCCCCACGCCCTCGCGAGCCTCTGAAGCTGTATCTTGCAGCCACTCCTCAGACGGCAAGCGCGGTCTTGGTGGCTGAAAGGGAAGAGCCAGTCCTCGCCAAGCAGAGCTCCGCCTCGCCAAGCCCAGAACTCCACGACAAGGAAGCAGCCTCGTCAAGCCTCCAGCCTCATGCTGAGCCTCTACAAGTGGGGCCTCAAGACAACCTCGACAAGGACTCCACCGAGCCTCGAGAAGAGCCAACCGCTGCCACGTCAACAACCACCCTCGTCGAGCATCCCGTGTACTTTGTCAGCACAGTGCTACGGGACGCTTGCGAGCGCTACCCCATGCAGCAGAAGCTCCTTTTCTCGCTCCTCAGCGCCTCCAGGAAGCTACGCCACTACTTCCAGGGTCACCCCATCAAGGTGGTCACCTCGTACCCCCTGGAGCAAGTCCTACGCAACCCAAACGCAACAGATCGCGTCGCAAGCTGGGGCATCGAGCTGCAACCCTTCGAGCTAGAGTTTGACACCACAAGGGTCATCAAGGGCAGGGCGCTGGCTGATTTCATGGCTGAATGGACGGACACGCGTGAAGAAGAGCCTCAAGAGGAGGAAGCTATAGCCTCAGGAGGGACGGAGCCCAGCTACTGGACCATGCACTTCGACGGCGCCTTCGCGGCCCGGAGTGCAGGGGCTGGTGCTGTCCTGACCTCACCAACAGGCGACAAGCTCTACTACGCCATCCAATTGTGCTTCAAGGACAACGACAAGGTCTCAAAAAACATTGCTGAATACGAAGGCCTCCTCGCTGGGCTCAGAGCTGCCATTGCCCTCGGCATCAAGCGCATCCTCATCAAGGGCGACTCTCAGCT
This sequence comes from Puccinellia tenuiflora, assembly GCA_012064385.1. Lineage (NCBI taxonomy): Eukaryota > Viridiplantae > Streptophyta > Magnoliopsida > Poales > Poaceae > Puccinellia > Puccinellia tenuiflora. Next base: position 1,765,200 of record QRDG01001689.1, on the reverse strand, counting down.
CCTCGTCAACTTCCCAACAAGAGCTACACGCCTAAGGACACCTACATGGTAGCCTACCTTGATGAGGTACGCAAACTCGAGGAGCACTTCAGGGGCATGGAGCTCAAGCATATCCCGCGAGGGGAAACCAATAAGCAGATGAACTCGCCAGGCGAGCGGCAAGAAGGGAAGCCCAGAAGCCTGGAGTGTTCGAGGAGAGACTCGCCAGGTCCTCGTTCAAGCAACCAGCGGTCAACATGAGCATCAATGAGGAGCTCCCACCAGCCCCATCAACTGGAGCACCAAACTGCGGGCTGCCCTCGGGCGATCGCCTGCTGATGACCCTGGTACGCCAAGACACTGGTTGGATCGACGAGATCAAGAGCTACTTGCAAAATCGAGTCCTTCCTGAAGAAGATGCAGAGGCCGAGAGGGTTGCTCGCCAGGCCAAGTCCTACTGCCTCCACGACGGAGACCTGTACCGTAAGCGCCCCAATGGGGTTGCGTTGCGGTGCGTCCCTGCCGAGGAAGGCCACCAGCTCATCAACGACATCCACAGCGGAGAGTGCGGCCACCATTCATCCTCACGCACCCTCGCAGGCAAGGTCTTCCAGAGTGGCTTCTACTGGCCTTCAGTGCTTCAAGATGCAGCCGCAATCGTCCAGTCCTACGATGCCTGCCAATTCCACGCCAAGCAAATTCACCAGCCCGCGCAAGGACTCCAAACTATCCCGCTCTCCTGGCCGTTCGCGGTCTGGGGGCTGGACCTTCTGGGACCTTTCCCGCGAGCGCTCGGGGGCTACCGCTACCTCTACGTCGCCATCGACAAGTTCACCAAGTGGCCTGAGGTGGAACCCGTGCGCACCATCCCGGCGAAATCAGCGGTAAAGTTCATCAGGAGCTTGGTCTCCCGCTTTGGTGTGCCCAATCGCATCATCACCGACAACGGCTCGCAATTCATCAGCGGCACCTTCAAGTTCTACTGCGGCAGCCTCGGCGCCCAAATCTGCTATGCCTCGGTGGCTCACCCACGAAGCAACGGGCAGGCTGAGCGAGCCAACGCCGAGGTGCTCAAGGGCCTCAAGACGAGAAGCTTCAACCGCCTCAAGGCCAGCGGCAAGCACTGGATCGATGAGCTCCCCTCGGTGCTCTGGTCCATCCGCACCACGCCAATGAAGCCCACTGGCGAGACGCCGTTCTCCCTCGTCTATGGTGCTGAAGCTGTTCTCCCCAGCGAGATCACCCACGGCTCTCCACGAGTCTTGGCCTTCAAGGAGGCTGAGCTGGACGAACTCCGCAACGACGACCTGCTGCTGCTCGAGGGGCTCCGCCGCAATACGGCCCTAAGAGCGGCAAGGTACCAGCAAGAACTCCGTCGCTACCACAGCCGCCACATCCGCCCGCGCACTCTCGAAGTAGGAGACCTTGTCCCGAGGAGAATCCTCTCCAGGGCAGGCCTCCACAAGCTCTCGCCAATGTGGGAAGAACCCTACAGGGTCGTGCACATCGCCAGGCCTGGCTCCGCGCGGCTCGAGACGAAGGACGGCATTCCTGTCGCCAACCCCTGGAACATCCAGCACCTGCGCAAGTTCTACCCCTGATCATCTTCGACGAGCAACTTTTGCGTCAAGGGAGAGCTTCGCGCCATCATCCTCCATGAGGAAAATATTCGAGCTCCCCTCTCTACTATACGTTGCCGCGGCCTTTCGAGAAGACTCTCAAGCCACCACGCCTCGGCAAGGTGACTTCTTCAAGCACCATGCCTTGGCGAGGTGGATCCCCATGCCCAGACATGGCGGACCACAGGCTCTACGAAGCCACCCCCGCATAGGGGCCCCCTCTGAGCTCTCTCTACATGCGTCACCTAGGGCCGCGAGAGTCTCAGCCACTCCATGTGGAACCCCATGCCCAGACGGATTTTGCACTTCTGGCCACGCCAGTGTAATGAACCCTTGTTTCAGGTCACTTTGAACCTTTGCGCTTCGTGCCAGCATATGTTGTTGCTTCGGTAAGCAATTATATTATTGCATTCATCCTTGCTCGTATGATCGCTCCTGTGCATCTCGCGAGCGGGGGCTGAGCATGGTGCCTGTGCCTCGGGAGCATCCCAGCAGCACCTCAAACCCAAGGGATCCGAGCTCTGAACTCACGGGTCAGCTCTCATGTACGTCAACTCCCAAGGAGCTATGAACTCATGGGCCAGCTCCCGTGCACATCAACTCACCAAGGACCTTGGTGCCTGTTCTCCTCGCGAGACACACATGAAGGAACCTACGACGCGCATGAGTTATCTAGCTATGTATTGCTTGTGGGTATGCCTATCTGTCCAAGCGCAGGAAAGCAGGTTCAAAACAAGCCTCAGG
>QRDG01001689.1:1576568-1760399 GCA_012064385.1 Puccinellia tenuiflora | reverse complement strand
GAGCACGCATACGAGAGTTTGGTCAAAAGCCGCGACCGGCGCGAGCACGGCGGTGACCGCGGCATCGGCACGGACGCGCACGGCAGTGACCGGCACGCGGGGACGCGATTCTGGACGCGGTTCGACGCGCCGTTCTAAGGGGGAGTCCACGGGCGGCGATTTGGACCAATAGGTCGTCGGGATGCGCACCGGCGACGGCTACGGCGGCGTCACGGTTCGGTCATCGGCGCCAGGACAAACGAGAGGGAGAGGGAGAGTGCAAGGAGCACGGGGAGCACGGAGAGCTCACCCAGAGCGTGTTGGAGGGGTCGGCTGAGGCCCGGGTGGCCGGACGGCGACGCCACGATGCTCGACGAGCGGCGGCCGTCAGTCGGACGGAGGCGGGGAAGGTCGGGCGTCACGGCCGCTCCACGGCGTCCCTCGTCGATTCCTTGGGTGGGGAGGAGCAGCACGGCGAGGCGGTGAGGTTGGCATCATCCACTTGCTCCGGGACGTCCTCTGCCGCCGGCGATTTGGAGGGGACGGCGGCGGCCCTTTGTAAACCTAGAGCTCGATTTAGGGTGTTGGGGTCGCACGTGGGAGAGGAGAGAGGGCAGAGGAGGTAGAGGGGAGAGGCAGAGCGTAGGGGGGGCTCTTGACCACGCGGGAGCAGGTGGGCGGCGGCATGGCTCGGGGCGGCATGGCGCCAGCGCCCTTGGTCGCCACAGTGAAAGGGGAAAGAGAGAGAGAGGCACTGACAGTGGGGGGCCACTGTCAGACATTTGATCTTTTTCCATTTTCTTTTCTGATTTTTGCATAACAACAGGTTTGAGCGATTTAAAAGAGTCATTTAAACATTTTCAAAAATTATGTAAAAATTCATGTGGGCTCCCTATGTCATGGGTGATCTCCACAAAAAATTGGGTAGCAAACTAAATTGTTTTGAGCAACCCTTGCTCATAGGGTTTAGTTATAGCCATTTTTGGTAATTCCCAAAATAGAATTATTTGGAGCACTTAAACAACTCCAAAAATAGTGAAAATATTCATGGAGGCTCTCACAATAATATTGAAGCTCCCCACGATTTTAGTTTGAATTTTTGGAAAACTTAACTTGGTTCCAAAATTAGAAATTGAATTAAGCCAATTTAAATCCTCATATTTATTTCTCAATTGACAAAGTTGGAAATTGAGAATTGGGGAAAGAAGCAAATTTGGAACTTCCTAAAAAAAATTGGAAGTTCAAGAATAAAGTATTTTGCCCACTTGAGCTTTGCATTTGGTTTGGCCATTTTGGGCAATGCATTTAGTTTGGAAAAGTGAGGAAGGGTTTTTTTGCTTCCCTAGTTTTTAATTTCCAAGTGTTGCTTTATTTAGAATTAGCAATTTTTAAATATGTATGCCATGATGCAATGCAAAACAAAAGCGAAAATTTGTCCCATATTTTAGGGTACCAAATTAGGGCTATTACAATTCTACCCCCTTACAGGAATCTCGTCCCGAGATTCTAGAGTAGAAGTAGGGATGAGGGAACATGACAACACACATCTTCCTCATTGCAGAGATTTCGCTAATTAACATGACATGCCAAAAAGGCGGAAAGAACAGGAGATTACTTGAGGTGGTAGGACAAATGACTCTTGCCCAAACCATAAGCCATTGAGGAAACTAGGATCGATTTGATCAAACAAAGGTCGAGCTGAGGATAGTACGACCTATCACTTTGTTCAGGATATTGGTCCAAGACAAGGACAACACTTCAAACCACCAATAGGTGTAGATCATGTAAACTTGAGCACCATGAGGAGAAAGGACACCTTTTGGACCACACGCTGTTGCCATACCACAGGTTTCCATAAGGTTTGAATCTCGGCCCTAACGGAACTGATGAATTGACCCAACGTCCGTGGGAGTGGGCAAAACCTCGATTTCACCGAGGTGAGAAGGATATGGCACTCGATCCACAATTAGATATAGAGGTAAAACCCCATAACGAGGGATAGTGTCACAAGATAGATGGAGTAGAAGGATGGGACCGATAGATAATTAGCAACTCCGTAGTGAGGTTCTCCTTGAGGTTCTAGATATCGCACTCCGGCTTCGGAATTAGCCTTCATTCATTCCTCAAGCGAAGTCGTACATGAGATAGAGAATAGACCATACGGAAAAACTACCAGGTAAGTAAATTACACATTACCCTCAGGGATAGTGGTTGAGGTTAAGTAAAGATTTGAGAGATCTTGTCAATAGGCCTTCGGTGAGGTGAATGAGCCACAACACCGGACTTGTCGGGTTACTAGTAGGCTTAGGTCATGCTCTTGACGAACTCCAAGCATCACTTTTGCTTGAGATTCAGTGTTGGTAAGGTTGCAGATACTTCAGGCTTCAACCGATCTGAAGGGGAGATTGCGATGTTTAACAGAAGGTAGCGTTCACTAATTTCTCAAGACATGGCTACAATTTGTAAACGCTAAAATACACGAGCTAGATTGGGCGTTCCATTGGTCACAAGATTACGAAGCGGAAATTGAACCAACATGGACTCCAAAGCAAGGAACCCAAATGATTTCGTGATGGGGAACCACCGGTAAGTGATGAGATTCTGACATACTATTCTTATTTAGGAACGCACTCGGTCAGGCATTGGTGTGCACTACATGGCTTAATCAGAGAACGGAGGTGTAAAAACCTACCAGCTCAATAATGCACGTAGCATTAACAACTTGTGTTTTTAACCCTGAGGAGACTAAAGCAAACTTCACTCGGATCCCATAGCGAACAAAAGTCACTGGTCTGCGAGAGAAAACTGACATTTCAAGGAAAAGATGCTGGTCTTAGGAGTTTCGACAATGAATCTAACTCGTTGACCGGAGGTGTGCATCTGAGTGAAAGGGAATTGGAGCTCCGTCAATCAGTCTTGATACCCTAAGTGAGTGCCATCAAGATCCTTGGATTTCAAAGCAATAACAATTGCCAAGAATATCCGATTACCACGACGATTACATCCTCAATACTCTCGAGCCCGAAAACTCGGAGGTAGATGGATAAGGAAGGGTAGGAGCATCACTTCATCCAGTACGTCATGAGACTAAGCACGACCTCTTGATATAAAAGAGTGTGACACTCCAAGATGGAACGGAACAAAAGCTAGACAAGCTCTTACTCCGCGAATCACAAAACTTTGACCTTTTCCGGAAATGGAAGAGGTACCGAGTTTGTTTCTCCTGACATCCCGAAATGGCATGCCTTGACGAACCACAAGAATAACATGCATCAGATCACCCCAATGCACGATACACTTGACTATCCGCATGCAGAGAGAGGCTGATAACAGATTTGGAGTAAGAAACGGGCTAGCAACAATCTCAAGATAAAGACGAAACCCTTGTTAGCACTCTTCCGACAACTAGTGCCGAAAGGGTTTCAGGAACGGTCGTTACCGGAGGAAACACAATTATTGATGGAAGGCTCGCTAAGAGCAATCCCGTCGTGATTCAGATGGTTCCCTGACAGCGGTCTAGATAAAGCTAGTGACAAAGAAGAGCATGGCTGAGCAAGACAATTACGGCTGCAAGCTTGAGCTCGAGGATTAACTTCAGATTTTTGCCAACCTGATGTAGGGTTCAACCATTAGCACCAGGTTTCAACGGAAAAGATCTTGGGTTAAAGATCAGCTCATGCACTGGGACCCAAATAGCATAATGCTCACAGGGTGACAACCCTCATGAATCATACACCGGAGCCCTAGCACAATCCGGGACCTTCGTTCAAGATCTTGGGCTAAAGCAACGGAAATCTTGACGACCACATACTTCCTTTCTTCGATGTTTCGATTTGGCATAGGAGTAAGGATAACTAGTAACTAAAGTAGAACCCAAACCCGAGATCCTAGAGATTTAGAGTTGCCGAGAATCAGAAGAACCGTTAAAAATCAAATAGAGGTAAGATGACACCGAGATCAGAGTGAATTGGATAAGGAGTAAAAAGAATCCTAGGAAGGTTTTCACAACTCATTTTTAGGTTAAAAATAATTTTCACGAACTAGACTCGACATCGACCAATAGAGAGGGTTTCCTACAGGCAGTCCTGCTCTGATACCAACTTGTAACGCCCCGACCCCGGAATTATACAGAGAGGCTATGTAATTGGCACAACCATCAAAGTATAACACAGAGATCGAGACTTGTGGAACAAACTGGCACATTGCATGACTCTACGACACAAAACATATGGCAACTCATATAATGAGAAGAATACAAATTACACAACAAAAGGATCACAGATCCAACAAGTCAACAAGCGGAAGCGGGTAGTGTTGTCTAACAACAAGAAGCAAATATATGGCCTAAGAGGCCTACAATAAACATCACCCAAGCCAGCTTGTTCCACGGTCCCAAGCTGCCACCTGGGAACCCCAGACTAGTAGTCGATGTCAACGAAGAAACCAACTAGTTGCTCGGTGTCGTCCTCCTCTGAAATACAAAATCATAGAGGAAGCAAAGAGAGACTGAGTACGATGTACTCGCAAGTTTAGTAGGGCGATATAGGCCCAATGACTGATGGAGGCTCTAAAGCTATATGTGTTTCTTTTGCATAAAGCTAAGTTTCATAAACAGAAATATAATTGACACATGGCATTCGTCTACTCAGAATACTTTTCAAAAGGGGTAAGAGAGTAACATTTGTCATCATTGGTTCTCATCGAACCCTTTTGTAACCAACCACTCTCATCTCCACCAAGGCACCCCCTCGAATCACCCTCGAGGAAGTGAACCTTTATCACACGTTGATTATGCAACCTTTAGCTGCCATATCAATTAGGTTAAAATTATCTATGATCTTATCGTCTATTCCCAAGTTGTCCATAACCGTGGACACGGCTTTTCGAAAAGATTAACCCTGCAGGGGTGTACTATTTTACCCATTGGTACCGTCCGGCTCACCTAGTTGGCCCTCTTCCGGGGAAGGCCGGCAAGCAGGCGCGGTTAAACCTTTACCTCGCGTGAGACTATCCAAGAGTCATCTGTGGCCACAGGGCAAGTTTACCCAGCCTCAGCCCCTGCCCCATCGCCACGTCCTAAACACAAATCCTCATCAACATCATCTTTCCACTCACACGCAAATGGAAAACCGAACTAGAGGACCCTTGGATACGCCTGCACAAGTTATTCAGTTAGTAAGGCTCCCATACACCCACCAATGGCAGCACGCTCGTCTTGGTTCAAGAGGTAAAGAACTCGCACCTAGGGGTAGAGTGAGGCAAAACCCATCCCGATGGCAACTCACCCAAGCCATCTTAGCATTTTAATTTAGCATCACATTCATCCACCATGCCCGAATCATTCCATCAACATCAATAATTATGGAATTTAATAACGGACATAACTAATATTTCATCTAAGCATGACTAAGCATAGCTAAGCATATGAATACAACAATTCTATCTTTATCTCGGCCAACACTTCAACCCTAGGGTTCATAGGTAGGGATACATGTGATTGGCTCGGGGAAGAACATGCATTCATAGGATATTCTAATATTTTCCAAAAAAGACATTTCAACCGCATGCAATATTATGGTGGATAAAATAATTTGAATAAAATCATAGGATGCTAGATGCCAAGAAGTTTAGGTTATCTCTTGCCTTGCTGCCCGGGCGTGAAGTACTGCTCGTCGGGGTAAGTGGAGAGACCCTCGACTTCGGAATCTATCGATACCCAAAAGAAATACAAAGCACACATAAATCACACGATCACAAGGTGCAATGCGCAAACACATGATGACATGTCCAATTGATGCAAAGATATCATTATAATTTAAATAGCAACATTAAATAGGGAGCCAAATAAGTAGTGCAATTATTTGGATACGACCCCATATTTATCTTAATGACCGCATTCTNAAGATGCAATGCTCAAACATGATGGCATGTCAAGAATTTATGCAAGGCCATTATATAAATTTTAAGGCATAATTAAATGGGGAGCCAAATAATTAAGGAAATTATTTGGAAAACACCTCATATTTATCTTAATGTCCAATTGTTCATAAAGATTCCATTATTTTAGAAATTGCTCAAATATGCATGAAATGACATGATTGAAGAGGTTTGGTTCTTATGTTCACTTCGGTGCCTTATTGGTAGTTTTCGGAGTACCGATGGGTAATTAGCAATTTCAAAAGGTTATTTGGACTTATATATTTATCCAATTCAAGATTAATATCAACGTCCAAAGTGTTGTCATGAGGTGGTATTAGCATGTTTAGATAGCATTTTAACACTGATCAAATTGGTATACCCTCTGCAAGAATTAGCGAAAAGAGGCTACAATACAAAGTTCACAAGTTTTCAGCTAGGTTCGGAATTCATCCGGATTGGTCCGGAAATTCCGGATGGTCCGGAGTCATCCGGGCTCATTCCGAGCCAAATCCGAGGTGACCTCAAAATCTTTCGGTTGGGGTTTCGGAATTCGTCCGGAAATGTCCGGAAAATTCCGGTCTACCCGGAATCGATCCGGAATAATCCGGGTGATTCCGGACGGCTCGAATCAGGGCAGAAAACGACGGCGGCGGCGGGAACTCGCTCGACGCGAGCAAGAAGGAGAGGGAGAGGTAAAACGGGAAGGGGCCTAGGGGATACGGGGCTCACCCTGGACTCGCGTGCGTGACCGGCTAGGCAAGGGGAGGCCGGGGGTGACCGAATCGGGCCGGCAGAGCTCGGTCGTGGCGGATGGTGTCGAAGATGCCGGCGTTGATCCGGCCGGTCCGGGCCGATTCCTTGGCCAGGGAGGGAGGAGGGGATGCGGCGAAGCTTGGGGTGGTCGTCGATCTACCCCCACGCTCACTCAAACGACGGAGGCGTGCTCGGCTACGGCGGCGACAAGGGGCTCGGCCTCGGGGAAGAGAGGGGAGCGAGGAGAGCAGGGAAAAAGGGGGCAGGTGAGGTCGTCGGCTTTGTGACAAGCTTCTTCGACTCCTAGAGGGGCCACGGCGTCGAGGGCAGGTGATGCCACGGCGGAATCGGCATGGGCGCGAGCGGCATGGCGCCAGTGCTTCCTGTCGCCACTGTGCTTCGTCCGGAATTTTCCGGATGGGTCCGGAAAATTCCGACTGGCCCGGAATAGATCCGGAAATTTCCGGGCCATTCCGAATGACCACTGATTTTGCAGAAAGGCCAGCTTTTGAAAGGCATTGTACACAAGTCCACAAATAGGAAGCTCCCACCCAATTAGGAAGTGCCTTGCATAACAATTGAAGTTTGAGACTTGGAACAAAACTAGAGTACAACCCATTTGGTTTCTTGAGCATCGATGGAACTTAGGTGAAATTCCTAGACCATAAGGTCACTGCCATGACAAGGGTTACACCATAGTTTGCATTTCAAGAGATAAAGGTTTTGGGAAGTTGGCTTCCCTCTTTTACTTATATCCCACAAGGTAACTTGTTAACATTTGCAACTTAGGGGCATGCCATGATGCAAACAAGAATGCAAAAAGTGGAAAAATTCTTCGTATTTTTCATTACCAAGCTAGGGATGTTACAAATCTACCCCCCTTACAGGAATCTCGTCCCGAGATTCTAGGCTTGAGTGAAGAAGGCGGGGTATTCCTGTCGAAGACTAGTTTCTCGCTCCCATGTGGCTTCTTCCTCGGAATTGTTAGACCATTGGACCTTGAGAAACTTGATGGACTTGTTGCGGGTTTTTCCTCTCCGCTTCATCCAAGATGCGGATAGGATGCTCGCGGTAGGTCAAGTCCTCTTGGATGTCCAATGCCTCATGATCAACCCCACGGATGGGATCCTTGAAGCACCGGCGGAGTTGGGAGACATGGAAAACATCATGGACATCCGGGAAATTGGAGGCAACTCAAGTTGATAGGAGAGATCTCCTCGCTTGCCTAGGATGGTGAAAGGCCAACAAAGCGAGGTGCCAATTTGCCCTTGATTCCAAAGCGACGAACGCCTCGGAGAGGAAGACTCGAAGATAGGCCTTGTCACCAATTTCATAGTGGACCTCTTGATGATGCTTGTCATAATAGCTTTTCTGACGGGATTGAGCGGCTTTGAGGTTTTCCCGAATAACACGGACCTTCTCCTCAGCTTCATTGATCACATCAGGACCGAAGAGTGACCTCTCCCCGGTTCTGACCAATTGAGAGGAGTCCGGCATTTCCTCCCATAAAGGACCTCAAAGGGAGCCATTTGCAAACTGGCTTGATAGCTATTGTTGTAGGAGAACTCGGCGAGAGGGAGGTATTTTTCCCAACTCTTGCCGAAAGAGATGACACAAGCCCGAAGCATATCCTCAAGAACTTGATTCACCCTTTCAGTTTGACCATCGGTTTGAGGGTGATAGGCGGTGCTGAAGTTGAGACGGGTCCCAAGCGCCGTTTGGAAACTTTGCCAAAACTTGGACACAAATAAGCTTCCACGGTCGGAGATGATCCGCAAAGGAACCCCGTGTAAAGGGACAATCCGGGCCATATACAAGTCGGCAAGTTGGCTAGCTCGAATATCATCACCGGACCGGAAGGAAATGGCAACTTTTGACAAACGGTCGATGATGACCCAAATAGCATTGTTGCCCTTTTGTGATCTCGGAAAGCCGGTGATGAATCCATACCAACTTCATCCCACTTCCACTCAGGAATGGCTATGGGGCGAAGGGTACCGGCTGGCCTTTGATGTTCAGCCTTCACTCGGCGACAGACGTCGCATTCCGCAACATACTCGGCGATCTCGCGCTTCATGCAAGACCACCAGAATTGAGGGCGCAGATCTTGGTACATCTTTGTGCTACCCGGGTGAATAGAGATGGGTGACTCGTGAGCTTCAGAGAGTATCAACTCCCTCATATTTCCACTCTTGGGCACCACTAGACGATCACCAAATAGACCACAACCTGGTCATCAACCAGGAAACAATTGGCCTTTCCATTAGCGATCTTCTCTTTGATCTCAAGGATTTCAGGATCATTTTGTTGGGCGGCCTTGATATCATCCTCGAGAGTGGATCTGATCTCAAGGTTAGCTAGAAAACCCGAAGGAACAATTTCCAGGTTCAATTAGCAAATTCCTCGTGAGGCCGGGTGCGCCTTTTCAACCATCACTGTATTGCAATAGGCTTTCGGGCTCAGAGCATCCGCCACGACATTTGCCCTTGCCGGGCTGATAATTGAGATTCCATCTAGTCCCTTTATCAATTCCAGCCATCTCCTCTGCTCAAGTTCAGATCCGCTGGGTGAATAGATATTTCAGACTTTGAGGTCGGAGTAGATCTCGCAGGTTTGCCCAAAAGTAGGGCCTCCATTGCTTCAGAGCATGTACCACGGCGGCTAGCTCCAAATCATGAGTTGGATAATTTTGCTCGTGTGGCTTGAGTTGACGTGAAGCATGGCGACCACATGGCCCTCTTGCATCAAGACACATCCCAACCCTTGTAGAGATGCATCGCAATAGACGACGAAGTCCTTGGCGGTATCGGAAGGACAGTACCGGGGTGGTGTGAGCTTGACCTTGAGGGTCTGGAAACTCTCTTCAGCCTTGTCTGACCACACAAATGGTTTGCCTTTCTTTAGGAGTTCAGTCAGCGCCTTGGCTATCTTGGAGAAACCCTCGATAAATCGGCGGTAATAACCCGCCAATCCAAGGAAGCTTCGGATATCTTTGACGGATTGGGAGTTGGCCAATCCAGGATTGCCTGAATCTTGTCGGGTATCACCGCTACTCTCGGCAGCTGACACCACATGACCGAGAAAGATGAGCTCCTTCAGCCAAAACTCACATTTAGAGAACTTGGCATATAGACGGTGATCACGGAGCTTGGCCAAAACAAGTCGGAGATGCTCAGCATGTTCGTCTTCGGTCTTGGAGTACACAAGGATGTCATCGATGTAGATGATGACGAACTTGTCGAGGTACTCGTGGAAGATGGAGTTCATTAGCCTCATGAATGTAGCCGGAGCATTTGTGAGGCCGAAAGACATGACGGTGTACTCATATAACCCATAGCGGGTAGTGAAGGCCGTCTTCGGAATATCCTCCTTTCGGATTTTTATTTGATGGTAGCCTGACCTTAAATCCATCTTGGAGAACACCGTGGCACCAGCCAGTTGATCGAACAAGTCGGTTATTCGAGGAATTGGATACTTGTTCTTGATGGTCACCGCATTGAGAGGGCGGTAGTCAACGACCAGTCGAGGAACATTGGTATCCCTCTTCTTGACAAAGATCACCGGGCAGCCCCAAGGTGAGCTACTCGGCCGGATGAATTCTTTTTCCAGCAGCTCATCAAGTTGCTTCTTCAATTCAGCTAGCTCTTCCGTTGCATACGGTAGGGCGTCTTGGAAACTGGGGCGGTTCCCGGAACCAACTCAATCACAAACTCCACGCTGCGATCGGGTGGCATGCCGGGCAATTCCTCCGGAAAGACATCGGGGAAATCACACACAACAGCGACTTCAGATATATCAGGCGGGGTGATTCCTTCCAGGAAATAAAGACTGATCTCCGGCGAGAGAGGAGTAGCCGCGGAAGGAGTTGCAGATGTTGGGGACCAATAACGCACTTCCCCATATCTTGGGTGGAACACTGTGACAGTCTTGGCAGCACAATCCAGGTTGGCCTGATATTTCACTAGCCAATCCATGCCCAGGATAACATCGATACCCTCTGACCTCAGGGCTATCAATGAGAACGGAAAAGGGACTGACCCTACGGCTATTTGAACATCGGGAGATATCCAATTGGTACGCCAACTAGAGCCGGGTGTCTTGACCACTAACGGAGGATCCATCATCACAAAAGGTATTTGATGGTTGTGTGCATATGCTATGGATATGAACGAATGCGAAGCTCCAGAATCAAATAGCACTGAAGCTGGATAAGTATTGATTTGAAGCGTACCCATAAGAACTCCGGGGTCCTCCTCAACGCCTTCAGCCGAGACGTGGTTCAGGCGGCCACGGCTGACGGTGGTAGCCTTGGCGGCTGGGGTAGAGGGTGCTGGTGCAGGTGCTGAGGTAGCCGGTGCCTTCTGGGGACACTCTCTGGAGTAGTGCCCCGGCTGGCCACAAGCGAAGCACGTGACTCCCGGTGGTGCAGGCAGTCGGGGCGAAAACCGCCTCCAGCCGCACCCAAGGTCGAAGTAGCTGGCCGAGGCGGAGGTGGCAGGTACCCGGTGGGCTTCGGCGCGAAGGGCGCCTTCGGCACGGCGCTGAAAGGCACGAAGACCTTGCGCTTCTTGCCCTCAGAGGAGGAGGAGCTCTGGTGGTCGGTGGAAACGGGCCTCTTAGAAGCCTCTAGCTCCTTCCTACCTTGCTCCATGGTGAGAGCCTGGTTGTAAAGCTCTTGGTAGGAGGTGAACTTGAAGGCAGGAGCTCGTATCGGAGACGAGGTGCGAGCCCTTGCGGAAGAGGTATTGCTTGTCCTCATCATTCGTCACGTCCCGAGGGGCGTAACGGGAGAGGTGGTTGAACTCCCGTCCATAGGACTGGACGTCCATGCGTCCCTGGGTTAGGTCCAGGAACTCCCGCCTCTTGAGCTCAAGGATGGGCTTGGGGATGTACGCCGCACGGAAGGCGGTGCGGAACTCCCCCCATGTGACCACATGGCCCGCGGCGACCATTGCCACGTGGCTCTCCCACCAGGAGCCGGCGGCTCCTTCCAGAAGGTAGGTGGCGAAGTTGACATGTTCTGCCGCCGGAACGTGAAGAGCGGCGAACTTGCGCTCGATAGCCCGAAGCCAATCATCCGCATCAAGCGGCTCCTTAGCCTCGGAGAAAGTGGGAGGTTGGGACCGCAAGAACTGGTTGAGAGTGGTGCAATCCGTGTTCCTCCTGGCCCCTTGCTGGACCAGCTGCTCGAGCAACCGCTCATTGCGCAGACGGTTTTGCTCGATAGCCATCATCACCTCCGCCATTGAGGGTGGCGGCGGTGGGTCAGGGCTGCTATGTTCCCCACGACGGGTAGGAGCCATTCTGAAGAATTGGAATAACGACAAGTTAGTAACCAATTCTGACAGTTAAGATAGATCATTGGTTGCTCCCAAATATAGATATTTAAGAAGCAATAAACACCAAAGACAGATTTAGGCAACCACAGTGACATCACGTCATCGTGGCGATATCAAACGGATATAACGGACTCGAGGTACAACTGGACGGTAAGAACCCAAACCCCGAGAACCTAAACATCGACACCAAGCACAAAACAAATAGAGGTAAGAATCAGAGTAGAGCGAGTTGGATGAGAAGCAAAAAGAATCCTAAGAAGGTTTTCACAACTCATTTTTAGGTTGAAAATAATTTTCACTAGACTCGACATCGACCAAAAGAAAGGGTTTCCTACAGGCAGTCCTGCTCTGATACCAACTTGTAGCGCCCCGACCCCGGAATTATACAGAGAGGCTATGTAGTTGGCACAACCATCAATGTATAAAACAAAGATCGAGACTTGTGGAACAGAACTGGCACAAAGCATGACTCTACGACACAAAACATTTATATGGCAACTCATATAACGAGGAGAATACAAATTACACAGCAAAAGGATCACAGATCCTACAATTCAACAAGCGGAAGCGAAGTAGCGTTGTCTAATACAACAAGAAGCAAATATGGCCTAAGAGGCCTACAGATAAACATCATCCCAGCCAGCTTGTTCCACGGTCCCAAGCTGCCACCTGGGAACCCCAGACTAGTAGTCGACGTCAACGAAGAACCCACCTAGCCGCTCGGTGTCGTCCTCCTCTGAAATACAAAATCATAGAGGCAGCAAAGAGAGACTGAGTACGACGTACTCGCAAGTTTAGTAGGGCGATATAGGCCCAATGACTGACGGAGGCTCTAAAGCTGTATATGTATTTCTTTTGCATAAAGCTAAGTTTCATAAACAGATATATAATTGACACATGGCATTCGTCTACTCAGAATACTTTTCAAAAGGGGGTAAGAGAGTAACATTTGTCATCATTGGTTCTCATCGAACCCTTCTGTAACCAACCACTCTCATCTCCACTAAGGCACCCCCTCGAATCACCCTCGAGGAAATGAACCTTTACCACACGTTGATTAATGCAACCTTTAGCTGCCATATCAATTAGGTTAAGATTCTCTATGATCTTATCGTCTATTCCCAAGTTGTCCATAACCGTGGACACGGCTTTTCGAAAAGATTAACCCTGCAGGGGTGTACTAATTTACCCATTGGTACCGTCCGGCTCACCTGAGTGGCCCTCTTCCGGGGAAGGCCGGCAAGCGGGCGCGGTTAGACCTTTACAATGCATGAGGCTTACTCAAGGACCATCAGTGGCGGAAGGACAGGTTCAGCGCTCCCAGCGCCCTGCCCCACCGTCACGTCCTAAACATCACCATCCTCGTTCCTTTTCCACTCACACCACCCACGCGCAAATGGAAATAGCAAACTAGAGGACCCTTGACAAGCCCCTCACAAATTATTCGGTCGGTAAGGCGCCCATACACCCACCAATGGCAGCACGCTAGTCTTGGTTCAAGAGGTAAAGAACTCGCACCTAGGGGCTAGAGTGAGGCAAAACACCATCCTCGATGGCAACTCACCCTAACCATCTTAGCATTTTAATTAAGCATCTCCGTTATCCACCATGCCCGAATCATTCCATCATCATCAATAATCTCTGGAATTAACAACGGACATAAAGCATTTACTTAAGCATGGCTAAGCATAGCTAAGCATATGAATACAAATAATTCTATCCTCATCTCGGCCAACACTTCAACCCTAGGTTTCATAGGTAGGGATACATGTGATTGGCTTGGGGAGAACATGCATTCATAGGATATTCTAATATTTACCAAAAGACATTTGAACCGCATGCAATAATATGGTAGATAAAATAATTTGATATAATCATAGGATGCTAAATGCCAAGAAGGTTAGGTTATCTCTTGCCTTGCTGCCCGGGCGTGAAGTGGTGCTCGTCGGGGTAAGTAGAGAGACCCTCGACTCCGGAATCTATCGATACCCAAAGGAAAAACAAAGAACACATAAATCACACAACTCAAGATGCAATGCTCAAACACATGATGGCATGTCAAGAATTTATGCAAGGATTCCATTATATAAATTTAAAGGCATAATTAAATGGGGAGCCAAATAATTAAGGAAATTATTTGGAAAACACCTCATATTTATCTTAATGTCCAATTGTTCATAAAGATTCCATTATTTTAGAAATTGCTCAAATATGCATGAACATGACATGATTGAAGAGGTTTGGTTCTTATGTTCACTTCGGTGCCTTATTGGTAGTTTTCGGAGTACCGATGGGTAATTAGCAATTTCAAAAGGTTATTTGGACTTATATATTTTATCCAATTCAAGATTAATATCAACGTCCAAAGTGTTGTCATGAGGTGGTATTAGCATGTTTAGATAGCATTTTAAACACTGATCAAATTGGTATACCAATTGCAAGAATTAGCGAAAAGAGGCTACAATACAAAGTTCACAAGTTTTCAGCTAGGTTCGGAATTCATCCGGATTGGTCCGGAATATTCCGGATGGTCCGGAGTCATCCGGGCTCATTCCGAGCCAAATCCGAGGTGACCTCAAAATCTTTCGGTTGGGGTTTCGGAATTCGTCCGGAAATGTCCGGAAAATTCCGGTCTACACGGAATCGATCCGGAATAATCCGGGTGATTCCGGACGGCTCGAATCAGGGCAGAAAACGACGGCGGCGGCGGGAACTCGCTCAACGCGAGCAAGAAGGAGAGGGAGAGGGAAAACGGGAAGGGGCCTAGGGGATACGGGGCTCACCCTGGACTCGCGTGCGTGACCGGCTAGGCAAGGGGAGGCCGGGGGTGACCGAATCGGGCCGGCGGAGCTCGGTCGGTGGCGGATGGTGTCGAAGATGCCGGCGTTGATCCGGCCGGTCCCGGGCCGATTCCTTGGCCAGGGAGGGAGGAGGGGATGCGGCGAAGCTTGGGGTGGTCGTCGATCTACCCCACGCTCACTCAAACGACGGCGGCGTGCTCGGCTACGGCGGCGACAAGGGGCTCGGCCTCGGGGAAGAGAGGGGAGCGAGGAGAGCAGGGAAAAAGGGGGCAGGTGAGGTCGTCGGCTTTGTGACAAGCTTCTTCGACTCCTAGAGGGGCCACGGCGTCGAGGGCAGGTGATGCCACGGCGGAATCGGCATGGGCGCGAGCGGCATGGCGCCAGTGCTTCCTGTCGCCACTGTGCTTCGTCCGGAATTTTCCGGATGGGTCCGGAAAATTCCGACTGGCCCGGAATAGATCCGGAAATTTCCGGGCCATTCCGAATGACCACTGATTTTGCAGAAAGGCCAGCTTTTGAAAGGCATTGTACACAAGTCCACAAATAGGAAGCTCCCACCCAATTAGGAAGTGCCTTGCATAACAATTGAAGTTTGAGACTTGGAACAAAAACTAGAGTACAACCCATTTGGTTTCTTGAGCATCGATGGAACTTAGGTGAAATTCCTAGACCATAAGGTCACTTGCCATGACAAGGGTTACACCATAGTTTGCATTTCAAGAGATAAAGGTTTTGGGAAGTTTGGCTTCCCTCTTTTACTTATATCCCACAAGGTAACTTGTTAACATTTGCAACTTAGGGGCATTGTCACATCCCGAATTTTGGCCCTATAAAATTTTCTTTGACAAAACCAAAATTTGGGTTTGGATTTGGACCCTTCGATCTTGGCACCTCTATTTTCTTCTACATTTCTAAAACCCCAGGATTTCCCAAAAGAGTTGCCTTTTCTTTAAATACAAAAGGACCTAAACCCCAGCCTTCCAAAGGAGCTATATCAAAGGTGACTTCAAAAATTCCCCAAAAATTCCAGAGTGATCCCCATCTAGCTTAGAACCCATTTATGCAAAAATATTGGGTGACTTGTTAGAAAAATATTTGACATTTTCCCTGATTTATTTTCTACCAAAAATCCCCAAAACCCTAGCTTTCCAAAGGATGTATGACAAGACCATCTTCAAAAATTCTACAAAAATTCATGGAGGACACCTAACCAGTATGTAGTCCAAATATACAAAAATATTCCATACCTTGTTAAGAAAATATTGGAGTTTTTCCCTGTTCTACTTTTCTGGCCTAAACCTTGTCAATTTTGGAAACCCTACTAAAACATTTTCAAAAATTCTAAAAACCCCTAGGTAGATGCTCCTAACCAATATCTACCTCCTGTATTTTTCCTGGCGAAATATCTTCTATTTTAGTTGCCCAAAACCCAATTCCCCTTTTCAGCCGAAGGTGTTCGATGAAATTTTCTCTTCTCCCAACTTGCAATATAGCTCGAGCACATAACTAGACTTGGATAGAGTTTCAAATTGTGCACCTTGTGACACGATTACTTTTCTGTTTTGGTGCCCTATGGTGCCAATGGCATGACCATGCCGGTCATGGCATGCCCTGTGGCATGGCCACCACGGGCATGTTCATGCCAGGAGGACGCCGCCGGTTTGTGGTCGTCGCCGTTAAGCCTCCCCCGCTGCTTCCCTCGTGCCCCAGCTTCACCACCTCCCCCCTCGACCACCCCATCGGCCAAGCATCGCCGCCACTGCTCCCCGTGCGCCGTCGGGCACTAGCCGACGCGCCGCTCGAACAGTGACCGCCGCTGGACCCCTCCCCTCACCTGTGCCGGCACTGCTCCCCCGTGTCGTCGATCCTATCCGTAGCCGCGAGTTTTCCGTCGTCCAGCTATCGGCACGCCCGCTCCGCGACGCGCCGCCCGCTACACCATCGACGGAATGGCCGCCGTCCCGCCTCCGCGGCCGGACACCTCGCTGTCCCGAACCAGTGCATCGCCACCCCGTCCCTATCCACAAGCCGAGATTTCCGTCGATAGCACGACCTGGGAGCTACACCGACGACGCCATCTCCGTCGTCTCCCCCCTGCCACGGCCTCCTCTCTCGACACCTCACCGCGGCCCGCGTCCGGACCCCCACCCCGGAGGGCTATAAAAGGGCCCCCGGAGCAGCCTCCAAGCAACACACCACCTCGCCCTCCCCCTCAGCCTTCCCCTCCTCCAGTATCGGGTCCCAGGGATCCTCGAGTCGCCGGCGACGAGCCGCTTCCGCCTCTCGGCCGTGGGTCGATTCCTCCCTCTAGAGCAACCCCGCCACCACCTCCTCGCCCCACTCTCCAATTAAACCCACCGGGAAGCCGTAGCCGTCCTCGACGAGGCACGGGATGGCCTGAGCCGCCGTCACCGTCCTCGCCGTCCCACGGCCTCCGCGGCCGACGTGGCCGCCACCGTCCCAGCCCACCCCGCTGCCCGAGAGCCCGCCGAGAGCCTCCCCAACCGTCCCGGAGCCCACGGACGCCTACTCCCTGCCTCCCCTCTGCCCCCACGCTGCCATCCGAGCACGGTGAGTTCGCCGGAGAAGAAGACCCCGCCTCCCCTGTTTCCTTTCTTTTTCTTCTTTCTCCTTCGCGCGTACCGGTTCGGTCACAGGGGTCAATGACAGTTGGGCCCCACCAGTCAGATTTTTAAACATAAGCCAACCGTTTTCTTTTATTTTTTCTGTTTTTGGAAAAGGGCAGATTCTAGGTCAAACTTTGGAAGGTCATAACTCTCTCAAAAAAATTCAAAAAAATATGAATCCTTTTGCATTGGCTTTGTTTTGAAATTCTCTATCTAATGACACTGGTTTTGAAATATTTGAAGCTTATTTGCTTGGGAAGTAGTTGAGTAGCTATCGGAAGGTTTATAATGCCTATTTTTGAATTCTCTAATAGATTCCGACCATTTCAACGAAGGAGAAGTCGATCCCACACCCGAAGGCAAGCCATCAGCCCCCAACCATCTGTTCCAAGTCCTCAACGTTTTATTTGTTGCTTGATTGAGCGGTAGTTGCATCTCATATGTCACCCCTATGCTAATATTTCATGCTTATGATTTCATGCAATTTATTATTGTCACTTTTATTTCATGCAATACGATAAACTCATGTTCCGTGAGTTGAGTTCCGGCCGGCGACTAAATACATGTTGGGCTCCGCCCACGTGGATTGAATCTCGTCTACTTTCCGTAGAGTGGGGTGTGCGTATTTATTTACTCGACCCGTGGCTGCAACTGGCCGGAGACATCTCCGTCCTCGCCCGGTTGGTTTTGTTAATTTATCTTTTTACTCAACCCGTGGCTGCTACTGGCCGGAGACATCTCCGTCCTCGCCCGGTTGATTTTGTTATTTTATCTTTACCCAACCTGTGGCTGTCACTGGTTGGAGGAAACTCCGCCATCGCCCGGTTGACCTTAATTTTACTTGCTGAACTACTATGTGATTATTTGATGCTCATGTATATCTTGTGGACTAACGTTTGCTGCTGTCTTATGGCTGAGAATAAAAAAATTGACTAAAAAGATAACCACCTCCGTCGACTAGATTGAGTCAAATAGTGCCACTCGCCAAACACACCCGCACAACCATGCGTCGTTGAAATGGGCAGACCGTAGCTTAGTAGCCTATCGAGCCTCTTTTGATGCTACCCACTTGGCAAGACTAGTCGGATACTGCATAGTTGTGGTCGGGGCTAGTCTTGTGAAGGTTCCGGAGCTAGGCGTTGCTCATGAGTTGGGGACGTGCCGGATTCACTTCATCATAAGACTTAGCCCGAGTGGTAAGTCGGTAGCTATACAAGGAGTGTCTTGGTAGAGCGGACGGCTACGGGGGAATAGGTTTGTGCGGCAGGTACCGGCTGTACAAGCTTAGACCCCAACGCGTGGATAAAAGTTGCAACCTCTCGAGAGTGTCAAATCTAGAATCTAGTATTGTTCCTACCCAAGGAACGGTGTTGGGTCCAGTCACACTAGAGTCAGTCCAGTCGAACACGGAGAAATAAATCCACCAAGCGGTCAGAGTTGGCCATAGTTGAATGAGCTGAAAAGTGGACCATAGTTGGTCAAGAGCTGAGCTCGAGGTGGACCAGAGTTGGTCACGCTTGAGAACCTAAGTATTGAGAATATTGTTGTGTGGGAATGAGACTCGTTCTCATAACCCACGGTTTTCGTCACAGGTAAGTAGGTAAGTTAAGTCCAACCGTTAAGCTTGGACTCGCACCTGCACCCATGCCATGCCATATAGGATCGCTGGTTACGGTTGATTGAGGATTGATGTCTTGCGAGTACATTCCATGTACTCACCTGGCTTTTCATGTGGCCAGATCCTCCTACCCCCCGTCGCCGAGTACCCCTTGTACGAGAACTAGATCCGGTATCCAGGCAGAGCCCTGTGGAGTTAGGCCCTCTTCGTCACACGCTTCCGCCAAACCGCTAACGCCCTCTGATGAAGTCATGTTCGATAAATAATGTACAAACTGTTGTGTGCGTCAGGGCGCAGCCTTATAATGAGACCCTTGTAATCCTTCGTCGGTTCCCGACCCCTTAATAAAGTGGTTATGTTCTGTTATCAAGTTGTCATATATTCAGTGCTCCTGGGACTGATATATGGGGTAACTCGATCTCCGGATCGGGGTGCCACAGAGCTTGGTATCAGAGCCTAACTGCCTGTAGGATACCCTAGTTCTAAACGGAGCCTTAGATAGCGAACGTTGCTTTGCTTGCTTTGAATTGTTTCTCTATCTGTTTGTGTTTATCTAACCTTGCAACTCACATTTTTGGCTTCTACCCTTGGTACAGATGATGTTCGAGCTACCCGTAGAAACCCCCGCCTGGAACGTTCCCGGCATGCCGCAATTCCTCCGCGAGATTTGGGCACACCTCTACCCAACCTCTCCTTCTCCGACCTACCGCGTGCTATGCTCCCGTCGTGATGGGACCCCCTCGGAGTTTATCGCCACCGTCTACTTGTGCGCCTCGCCCGTGGGCCAAGGACACATGTACGCCCTCTCCTCCGGTGTCCACCCCCAGGAGACCCGAGCCATCCAAGAAGCCGCTGCAGATGCCATCGTTCTTCTCCGCACCCACGACCCTATCATGAGGAGGTGCCCCCGCTATGCACACCTCCCAAGGTTGGATTGGGGCAACGGAGATGTCCTCTTTCCCAACCCGAGGGATCTCTCTTCAAAACTCACCGCCCTTCTCCGGTACACATCCTACCACCACCAGTATCTGCACGACACACCTTCTCACGCCAGCATGGCTGCGGTTGAAGCAACAAGAGCACCAGGACTCGATCCTTCCCACCAGATCCCTCCGTACCCAGCTCACCTTCCCCGTACTCTTGACCAGCTGAGAGCAAGACTCGCTTCCACTTCCGCTCGAGCCACCGCGTTCCGTAGTTCTAGCGCCCCTCCTCGCTTCTTCACTGGATACACTCAGGGACCTCAGGCCCAGTGTCTCCGCGTCGACATCGGCACACCCTTCCCCTCGTACACCCCCATAGCGCTGGGAAGGAGCATCAACGGCATCGACATCATCGCACCTGCTACTCCCCTCGAGATGTAGTTCTAGACGCTAGCCTCCGGAGCAGTAGCGCTTGCATCCTAGCTGTGTATCGTAGTCGACGATCACGTAGTCCGACGTGCACGTGAATAATGTAGGAGTAATGGCTTGTCCCTCGCATAATATTGTGTACCATGTGTCATGTAACCCAACTCTCCATTGTATAAAAACACCTTGGTTTTATCTCTTGCTTTTATTTGGATCTTCTTGGATGTTGCATTTCTCTCTCCCCTTATGGAAGCTCATGGCACCCGTAAACCCCCACCTTCAACCAACCAGGATGAGGCCCAACACAGGTACAAGTGGCCACCAAGGAACCCCAATCCGCCGTTCAGCCCGACAAGCCGGCATGGACCCAATGCCCCCACAGCCGCCAACTCCACCGGAACCAACTCCAAGCCAGCTATTGTTGATGATGGATGAACGCCACCAGCTGTACATGACTCAAATTATGAGAGAATTTGGCACCTACATGCAAGCACCGAACGCCCCTCGCCCGACCCGGTCCAAGCTGCAAGACTTTCAGCGCACTCGGCCACCTCAGTTCTCGCAGGCCACCAACCCACTCGAAGCAGATGATTGGATCCGTACCATGGAGAAGAAGTTAGAGATCGCCCGCGTTGATGAGCAAGACAAGGTACCTTTCGTCACTCACTATCTTGAAGGACCAGCCGATGTGTGGTGGGACAATCAGAAA
This sequence comes from Puccinellia tenuiflora, assembly GCA_012064385.1. Lineage (NCBI taxonomy): Eukaryota > Viridiplantae > Streptophyta > Magnoliopsida > Poales > Poaceae > Puccinellia > Puccinellia tenuiflora. Next base: position 1,739,305 of record QRDG01001689.1, on the reverse strand, counting down.
GATATGAGAGGAAATGGAACCACCATCACCTGGACAGAATTCCAAGAAATTTTCCGCAAAGCCTACATACCCTCAAGCCTTATGAAGATGAAGCAGCAAGAACTCCTAGCACTCACTCAAGGCAACTCAACTGTAAGCGAGTACCTGACCAAGTTCAACGACCTTGCCCGTTATGCCCCAGATGATGTCAACACAGATGAGAAGAAAAAGGACAGATTCCTCCACGGAATGCACCAGGCCATCAAGACTCAGCTCAGCGTCCTACAGTTCCCAGATTTTCAAGCCATGGTAAACACCGCACTGATTTCAGAGAAGGAACACCGCACCATCTATGATTCCCACAAGAGGAAGTTTGAGTCTCGCAAACACCAGCCTGAAGAAGCTCACAAGAAGCCCCGTACCTGGCCACCCAACCCACAGGCCCCTACACCTCCAACTACCTGGACCCCACCCAGAAAGGAAGGGTACCCCCGCAATGAGTTCTACCACAAGCGTCCACTCGTAGATGACTGCAAGAGGGAAAATTCCTGCTTTAAGTGCGGCAAAAAGGGGCACTACATAGCTGATTGCCCATTAACCAAGAACAACAATGGCAGTAACAACAATGGTAACCTCAACAACCCTCCCGCCGGAACAATGAAGCCACCTCAAGTCGCTCGCGTCCACCACATGTCCGCCGAAGGAACCTACGAAGCTTCTGATGTGACGCTTGGTATGTGAACCACCAACGCTAAACTTGCAGTAATTTTTGTTGACCATGGGACTCCCCGCTCTCTCGCCAGAAGGTTTTGTTGCAAGGCACCGTTTTATGTTTCCCCTAGACCTGGACCTAAGCCACGAGTTCACGCGTGAGGAATGTCCCCTCCAAGGTTTGGACAAGCCAGAGCGCCACACCCACAGCAGAATCACAAGGATAAATAAGTAAAAAGAGGACAAACCACCAAAGAGGAAGCCCCTGGAAATGAGAGAATTCTTGAGAGCGGAATAACCCTACATATTCCACGAGCAACTCGAATCTCGGGGACGAGATTCATTTTAAGGGGGGAAGGTTTGTCACATCCCGAATTTTGGCCCTATAAAATTTTCTTTGACAAAACCGAAATTTGGATTTGGATTTGGACCCTTCGATCTTGGCACCTCTATTTTCTTCTACATTTCTAAAACCCCAGGATTTCCCAAAAGAGTTGCCTTTTCTTTAAATACAAAAGGACCTAAACCCCAGCCTTCCAAAGGAGCTATATCAAAGGTGACTTCAAAAATTCCCCAAAAATTCCAGAGTGATCCCCATCTAGCTTAGAACCCATTTATGCAAAAATATTGGGTGACTTGTTAGAAAAATATTTGACATTTTCCCTGATTTATTTTCTACCAAAAATCCCCAAAACCCTAGCTTTCCAAAGGATGTATGACAAGACCATCTTCAAAAATTCTACAAAAATTCATGGAGGACACCTAACCAGTATGTAGTCCAAATATACAAAAATATTCCATACCTTGTTAAGAAAATATTGGAGTTTTTCCCTGTTCTACTTTCTGGCCTAAACCTTGTCATTTTTGGAAACCCTACTAAAACATTTTCAAAAATTCTAAAAACCCCTAGGTAGATGCTCCTAACCAATATCTACCTCCTGTATTTTTCCTGGCGAAATATCTTCTATTTTAGTTGCCCAAAACCCAATTCCCCTTTTCAGCCGAAGGTGTTCGATGAAATTTTCTCTTCTCCCAACTTGCAATATAGCTCGAGCACATAACTAGACTTGGATAGAGTTTCAAATTGTGCACCTTGTGACACGATTACTTTTCTGTTTTGGTGCCCTATGGTGCCAATGGCATGACCATGCCGGTCATGGCATGCCCTGTGGCATGGCCACCACGGGCATGTTCATGCCAGGAGGACGCCGCCGGTTTGTGGTCGTCGCCGTTAAGCCTCCCCCGCTGCTTCCCTCGTGCCCCAGCTTCACCACCTCCCCCCTCGACCACCCCATCGGCCAAGCATCGCCGCCACTGCTCCCCGTGCGCCGTCGAGCACTAGCCGACGCGCCGCTCGAACAGTGACCGCCGCTGGACCCCTCCCCTCACCTGTGCCGGCACTGCTCCCCCGTGTCGTCGATCCTATCCGTAGCCGCGAGTTTTCCGTCGTCCAGCTATCGGCACGCCCGCTCCGCGACGCGCCGCCCGCTACACCATCGACGGAATGGCCGCCGTCCCGCCTCCGCGGCCGGACACCTCGCTGTCCCGCACCAGTGCATCGCCACCCCCGTCCCTATCCACAAGCCGAGATTTCCGTCGATAGCACGACCTGGGAGCTACACCGACGACGCCATCTCCGTCGTCTCCCCCCCCTGCCACGGCCTCCTCTCTCGACACCTCACCGCGGCCCGCGTCCGGACCCCCACCCCGGAGGGCTATAAAAGGGCCCCCGGAGCAGCCTCCAAGCAACACACCACCTCGCCCTCCCCCTCAGCCTTCCCCTCCTCCAGTATCGGGTCCCAGGGATCCTCGAGTCGCCGGCGACGAGCCGCTTCCGCCTCTCGGCCGTGGGTCGATTCCTCCCTCTAGAGCAACCCCGCCACCACCTCCTCGCCCCACTCTCCAATTAAACCCACCGGGAAGCCGTAGCCGTCCTCGACGAGGCACGGGATGGCCTGAGCCGCCGTCACCGTCCTCGCCGTCCCACGGCCTCCGCGGCCGACGTGGCCGCCACCGTCCCAGCCCACCCCGCTGCCCGAGAGCCCGCCGAGAGCCTCCCCAACCGTCCCGGAGCCCACGGACGCCTACTCCCTGCCTCCCCTCTGCCCCCACGCTGCCATCCGAGCACGGTGAGTTCGCCGGAGAAGAAGACCCCGCCTCCCCTGTTTCCTTTCTTTTTCTTCTTTCTCCTTCGCGCGTACCGGTTCGGTCACAGGGGTCAATGACAGTTGGGCCCCACCAGTCAGATTTTAAACATAAGCCAACCGTTTTCTTTTATTTTTCTGTTTTTGGAAAAGGGCAGATTCTAGGTCAAACTTTGGAAGGTCATAACTCTCTCAAAAAAATTCAAAAAAATATGAATCCTTTTGCATTGGCTTTGTTTTGAAATTCTCTATCTAATGACACCGGTTTTGAAATATTTGAAGCTTATTTGCTTGGGAAGTAGTTGAGTAGCTATCGGAAGGTTTATAATGCCTATTTTTGAATTCTCTAATAGATTCCGACCATTTCAACGAAGGAGAAGTCGATCCCCCACCCGAAGGCAAGCCATCAGCCCCCAACCATCTGTTCCAAGTCCTCAACGTTTTATTTGTTGCTTGATTGAGCGGTAGTTGCATCTCATATGTCACCCCTATGCTAATATTTCATGCTTATGATTTCATGCAATTTATTATTGTCACTTTATTTCATGCAATACGATAAACTCATGTTCCGTGAGTTGAGTTCCGGCCGGCGACTAAATACATGTTGGGCTCCGCCCACGTGGATTGAATCTCGTCTACTTTCCGTAGAGTGGGGTGTGCGTATTTATTTACTCAACCCGTGGCTGCAACTGGCCGGAGACATCTCCGTCCTCGCCCGGTTGGTTTTGTTAATTTATCTTTTTACTCAACCCGTGGCTGCTACTGGCCGGAGACATCTCCGTCCTCGCCCGGTTGATTTTGTTATTTTATCTTTACCCAACCTGTGGCTGTCACTGGTTGGAGGAAACTCCGCCATCGCCCGGTTGACCTTAATTTTACTTGCTGAACTACTATGTGATTATTTGATGCTCATGTATATCTTGTGGACTAACGTTTGCTGCTGTCTTATGGCTGAGAATAAAAATTGACTAAAAAGATAACCACCTCCGTCGACTAGATTGAGTCAAATAGTGCCACTCGCCAAACACACCCGCACAACCATGCGTCGTTGAAATGGGCAGACCGTAGCTTAGTAGCCTATCGAGCCTCTTTTGATGCTACCCACTTGGCAAGACTAGTCGGATACTGCATAGTTGTGGTCGGGGCTAGTCTTGTGAAGGTTCCGGAGCTAGGCGTTGCTCATGAGTGGGGACGTGCCGGATTCACTTCATCATAAGACTTAGCCCGAGTGGTAAGTCGGTAGCTATACAAGGAGTGTCTTGGTAGAGCGGACGGCTACGGGGGAATAGGTTTGTGCGGCAGGGTACCGGCTGTACAAGCTTAGACCCCAACGCGTGGATAAAAGTTGCAACCTCTCGAGAGTGTCAAATCTAGAATCTAGTATTGTTCCTACCCAAGGAACGGTGTTGGGTCCAGTCACACTAGAGTCAGTCCAGTCGAACACGGAGAAATAAATCCACCAAGCGGTCAGAGTTGGCCAGAGTTGAATGAGCTGAAAAGTGGACCATAGTTGGTCAAGAGCTGAGCTCGAGGTGGACCAGAGTTGGTCACGCTTGAGAACCTAAGTATTGAGAATATTGTTGTGTGGGAATGAGACTCGTTCTCATAATCCACGGTTTTCGTCACAGGTAAGTAGGTAAGTTAAGTCCAACCGTTAAGCTTGGACTCGCACCTGCACCCATGCCATGCCATATAGGATCGCTGGTTACGGTTGATTGAGGATTGATGTCTTGCGAGTACATTCCATGTACTCACCTGGCTTTTCATGTGGCCAGATCCTCCTACCCCCGTCACCGAGTACCCCTTGTACGAGAACTAGATCCGGTATCCAGGCAGAGCCCTGTGGAGTTAGGCCCTCTTCGTCACACGCTTCCGCCAAACCGCTAACGCCCTCTGATGAAGTCATGTTCGATAAATAATGTACAAACTGTTGTGTGCGCTAGGCGCAGCCTTGTAATGAGACCCTTGTAATCCTTCGTCGGTTCCCGACCCCTTAATAAAGTGGTTATGTTTGTTATCAAGTTGTCATATATTCAGTGCTCCTGGGACTGATATATGGGGTAACTCGATCTCCGGATCGGGGTGCCACAGGCATGCCATGATGCAAACAAGAATGCAAAAAGTGAAAAATTCTTCGTATTTTTCATTACCAAGCTAGGGATGTTACAGTGGGCGCGCTGGGCGAGCGCGGACTTCAGGGGCTCGAAGCTTGACGCGGTGTACGAGTACATCCGTCACATCCGCGAGGCAGGGGTCACCGGCCAGATGGTGGCGAAGGATTTCACCAGGCGCCGCATCGCTCCCCTCCAACAGCACGCCGAGCCGGTGTGGCGATACGACGGCAAGGACGATGCAATGCGGCTAAGCAGGGACGGCTTCGAGCCTGATGTGCTCCGCCAGATTATGGGCGTTCTCTTCATGTCGCCGGAGATCCCGTCCGCCAAGAAAGAGGCGGCCAAGCCGCTCATTGTCTTCGCCGAGGAGAGCATAGAGGAGCAGCGCTCGCATATGCCCACGTTCGACGAGTGGGGAATTGTGCCCGCGGGGCACAGCGGGCCTCGCCCTAACCCGTGGGCAGCGGAGCCGGAGTACATGGATGAGGCTCCTGAGGCTGAGGAGGCCGAGTCCGCCGAGGAGGAGGCTCGAGAAGCGAGGACCCCCTTGGCGAGGACGAGGCTTCGAGGGGCGCTGACCCCGTCGGCGAGGGCGCCGGCTCTTCGAGGAGCGCCCACGCCGAGGTGGACCTCCAGGTGCTCTCCTCTGGCGACGAGGAGGACGCCTTCCGCATCGTCCGCTCCCAGCGCGTCGAGGAGGAGGAGGAGACGAGCGGCGGTGGAAGAGGGCGTTGCGAGCCCCGCTCCAAGGCCGTCCACGACAGGAGGGCCGCAACCGCGGGAGGCACCCCTCGCGCGGGAGACAGGGGCGGCCCGGGAGGAGGCCGGAGCAAGCCTCACCCAGCCTCCCAAGGCGAAGAAAAGGGTTGTGGGTGATGGCCGGCGAGTAAGCCCTTGACTTCTCTTTATCCTTCCATGTTCACTCTGAGAATTCCCCCCTTTGAAGGATTTTCGACTGTCTTCCTTTCAGGCAGCCCGCAGAGCCAAAGAGGCGGCGGCTCGGCGAGGCTGGAGAGACCACCAGCGTTCGCCACGGAGACGCCCGCGGCCGGCGAAGCCGCAGCAGGCAGGTGTTCCTCCCGAGGTCGAGCACCGCGCGGGGGGACGGTGACGGCCGAGGAGAGCGTGGCGTCGCCGATTCGGGCGGCGACTCCTCCAGCGGCGGAGCACCGCGTGGAGGAGGGGACCGCAGAGGCGGCGCCGTCGCCGACCAGGGCGGCGACTCCTCCAGTCCAGCAGGGGACGGAGGAGGAAACCGTGGACGAGGACATCGTCGCGGAGCCGCCTCCAGAGGAGGAGGCCTCGAGAAGGGCTGACGCGCCCGGGGCCGCGGCGGACGCGGCCGTTGCAGAGGGGGCCGGAGGCGCCCCTGTGGAGCAGGAGGCAGAGACACCTCTGGAGCCCCCGAGCGACGGGGCCAGGGGCGCGGAGATACCCAGCCCCCCGAGGGCTCTCGATGCGGGCGGCGAGGAGCCACCCCCACAAGCCCCCACGCCGCGGCGGGGGCCCACAAGTTGGGGCAGGATGCCCTAGGCGCCTCGACACAGCGTTGAGGCAACTGCACCTAGCAGCAGCGTGGAGTCTCCCTGGCGCTGCAAGCGCCACATCGTCAAGCAGCCCATCGCCGGATCGTCCCAACCGGGCGCGGCGAGCGCTCGACGGCTGNGGGCGGCGAGGGAGCCGCCCCCACAAGCCCCCACGCCGTGGCTGGGCCGCTACAAGTTCGGGGCAGGATGCCCTAGGCGCCCTCGACAAACGTCGAGGGAACTGCACCTAGCAGCAGCGTGGGAGTCTCCTTGGCGCTGCAAGCGCCACATCGTCAAGCAGCCCATCGCCGGATCGTCCTCAACCGGGCGCGGCGAGCGCTCGACGGGCTGGAGGAGCAGCTCGCCAAGGAAGAAGACGCCCTGGCGGAGGAAAGGGCAAGGCTTGGCGACGCCTGGATTCTTCTCCACGAGAGGGTGGAGATGTGCCGCCGGCAGGACGCGTCGGCAAAGGCGGCTCGCGAGGAAGCGATCCGCTTCGCCAAAGAGACCCGCGACAGCGTCAAGCGGGAGGCGCAGGAGGTGATGGAGGAGTTCGATGCCGCCAGGGAAGCGCTCGAGGTGGAAACCACCTCCAAGCATGACGAGCTGGCGGCCGCGAAGCAGAAGCTCGCCGCCGACTCCGAGGCCGTCAAGGCCAGCCTGAATGAGCTCCGCGAGCAACTGGACGCCCGCGAGGGGCAGCTGGCGCCTCGCGAGGTCGAGCTGAAATGGCGCGAGGAAGAGCTCGCCCTCCAGGAGAAGGAGCTGCAGCGGCGCGAGGAGCAGATCCAGCTGCTCGTGAAGGACCAGGCCACCCGCGAGGGGCAGTTGGAGGAGCGTGAAGGTCGGGTGGCCACCGACGAGGCCAACCTTGCGGTGGAGCATAAGAGGCTCCAGGAAGAGGCTGACCTCAAGGTCAAACTCGTCCGCGAAAACCTCTCCAAGGAGTATGACGAGAAGGTCGCGAAACACGAGTACCGCCTCAAGACCAAGCGCAAGGAGCTCGAGAAGCGCGTCAAGGAGCTTGAGCAGGAGGAGAAAAGGTTGACCTCTTGCCTCGAGGTCTCTCGGGAAGCCCAGGCGCGCGCTGAGGGGAACGCCTTCGCCCTGGAGAAAGACTTGAATGAGCTCCGGCAGCAGGTGGAACCTGTCGCGGCTCTGGCGGAGCGGGCACGGGACCAGCGCCAAGTTGACCGGCTCATGACGCGCCAGCGCCAGAGCATCCTCCAGAGCTTGGTGAGCCGCGTGCGCGCGGTCGGGAGAGACCTGAGGATCGACGTCCCCCCTTCTCCGCGGCGACCGACGACGAGACCTCGTACTCGCACTTCTTCGAGCAGTTCCTCGGAAAGCTTGAAGGGGTCGCGAAAAGCTTCGACAAGCGTGTCGTGGAGGAGAGTCGCGAACTCCTTGTCGTCGCCGTCACCAACGTCTTCAGCAACCTCGTGAGGCTCCAGCCCCCACTTGACCTTGAGGACGTGATGGCGCCACCACGCGCCATCAGCGACAAGGCGCGGGAGACCGCCACGCAGGCCGCCATCGCGTACGCCAAGAAATTCGACCAAGTGGTGATCGAAGGCGACGACGAGGAAGCCCCGGAAGAGGCGGAAACCACCGTGGATCGCGCAGGCACCTCAGAAGGCGCGACGGCCTGAGCTCCTTGCCTGTAGCTGGACGTGCCGAGGGCACATTTACCTTAGCCATTTTGATTGTAAACTTTGTAAAAAACTTATCAAGTTATATTTGAGTGTGCTTGTGAATGTCCCTCGGGAAGCCTTTGTCCTTCCCCTCATGCCTTTTCGCTCTACGTCTTAGGACCCTCTCTTAGCACTACACCACCGCCGCTTCGGTATGTGCGAGTCAGTGCTCCACAAGTCCGGGGGGTGCATGAGGCCTCAAGAAGTAAGAGCTCTGCGAGGCGCGATGCTTGGGGCTCCCCTTTGACGTGCAAGCAGCCCATGAGGCGTGGGAGAGAGAAAAGAGACTCGAGGGGCAAAAAACCAGCAAGAGGAAATTCTACCAAGTCTTTGTACTTAGCTTGACGGGGCGTTTCCGCCCTGAAGAGGGTGTTGGTTCCCTGGCGAGGCGTTGTTGCCTTGGAGAGGGTGCCTGAGGCTTGGAGAGCCTGTTTTCCTGCACTTGGAGAAACAGGCATACCCACAAGCAGATAGATAGCTAAAGAATCTTATGGTGCTCGTAGGTTCCTTCATGTGTGTCTCGCGAGGAGAAACAGGCACCAAGGTTTTGGTGATCCTTGGTGAGTTGACATGCGCGGGAGCTGACCCATGAGTTCAGAGCTCCTTGGGAGTTGACATGCATGAGAGCTGACCCGCAAGTTCAGAGCTCGGATCCCTTGGGTTTTAGGCGCTGCCGGGATGCTCCCGTGGCATGGCACCCTGCTAGCCCCCGCTCGTGATATACACAGGTGGGATCATACGAGCGAGAATAAATAGTAATAACAGCTTTGCCGAAGTCGCAAAACATGCTGGCGCGATGCGCAAAGGTTCTGAATGACCTGAAATAGGTGTTCATTATACTGGCGTGGCCAGGAGTTTTTCTTCTTTGATGACGGAGTGTTGCTCCTCCGGGAGCGCGCTCCCCTACTTAGGAGGCAGGTTGGCGCCGATGGTGACTCAAGCCCCCGAGCCACTCGCCTCCAGAGACACCTGTTTTGTCGCGGCCTTCTCCTGAGGGAACAGCTGCTTCTTCTTCGCGGGGGGCCTCGGGAGGGGTTCCTCGTCCTTGTCGGCGGGTGACGCCACCGCGACAGCCTTGTAGGCCGCCTGCGCAGCGTACAGGGTGTCCGAGACCACGCCGCGGATGACAATGGTGCCACCCGAGCCAGGGAGCTTGACGAGGTTGTAGGCGTGGTGGGTCACCGCCATGAATTTGGCGAGGGCGGGGTAGCCGAGTATGGCGTTGTAGGGTAGGCCGATGTGCGCGACGTCGAAGTCGATCAGCTCGGTGCGGGTAGTTGGCCTGGGTGCCGAAAGTGACGGCGAGCCTCACCTGCCCCAAAGGGGTGGTGAGACCCTCTGTCACTCCCGAGAAGGGCCTGGTGGGCATGAGCCGCTCGTAGGGCACCTGCAGCTTCTCGAAGGTCTCGACGGAGATGACGTTGAGGCCAGCACCCCCATCAATGAGCGTCTTAGAGACGGCGATATTGTTGATGGTGGGGGTGCAGACCAACGGGATGGTGCCAACGGTTGAAGTGGACTTGGGGTGGTCGCCGGAGTCGAAAGTAATGGGGCACTGGGACCACTTGAGGGGCCTAGAGGCCTCGACTCCAGGAAGGGCTGCTGCGACCTCGCGAGCGAGTTGCTTGAAGTGGCGGTTGGAGCGAGGGGCCTGAGCCCCGCCAAGGATGCAAGCGGCTCCGTGAGGTACCTGGTAGCCTTTATCAGCCTCGGCAGGCAGGTTGTCATTTGCGGGCTGGGCAGCGTTGGACTGGGGGTTCTGCTGGTAGTTGTCGTTGTAGTTGTTGTTCCAGCGTCGCCCCCCGCGGCCGCTGCGGCCTCCGCCGCGGCCTCCGCGGCCTCCGTTTGCCTCGCGAGCCTCGCGAGCCTCGCGAAGCCTCTTGATGTCGAAGCAGTCCTCGGTGGCGTGAGAATGCCTGTTGTGGTAGATGCAGAAAGGACGATCATCCTTCTTCTCAGGTCCTGCGGCTGGAGTGGCAGCTTGGCGAGACTGCTTGGCGTCAGGCTCTGCCGCGAGGACCGCAGCAGTCTTGCGCTTCTCAGAGGATTTCTTCTTCTTGGACCCCTCGGCGGGGTCCCCTGGCTCGTTCTTGACGAACAGCGGCCCTCTTCGGCCTCGGCGCACTTGTACGCCAAGTCGAAAAGCTTGACGACGGTGGTGATGTTGTCGTGGATGCCGAGCTTCTCGAGCATCCGCACGTCCGTGACCCCAGCTTGGAAGGCCGAAATGACTTGCGCGTCGGTGGCGTTGGGGATCTTGTTGCGCACTTGGCTGAAGCGCTGGATGTACTTGCGGAGGGTCTCGCCGGGCTTCTGACGCACGGCGCGGAGGTCGTTGTAGGTGAGGCCGCGCTCGTACGTGCCCTTGAAGTTGGCGACGAAGCACCGGCAGAGCTCCTCCCAGGAGTTGATGGACTCGGCGGGGAGGTTGGTGAGCCATGAGGACGTAGAGTCCTTGAGGGCCATGGGGAACCAGTTCGCCATGACCTTGTCGTCGCCCCCGGCGGCCTGGATGGCCAGAGAGTAGAGCTGCAGGAACTCCAGGGGGTTGTTCTTGCCGTCGTAGCGCGGAGGGAGGTCCGGCCTGAACTTGACCGGCCAAACGACGCGACGAAGGCTGCGAGTGAATGCGGCCGTCGTACCGTAGGTGACCATGCCGTTGGCAAGGGTGGCGCGAAGGTGGCGCCCGGCGGTGGCGATGTCCTGGACGGCGCGGTTGCGGCGTTCTTGCCCGCGCTCGATGCTCACGCGTGCTTCCTCAGGGGCTCGCTGCACGATCTGGCAATCATGCGGCGACGACGCGTGCGATGCAGCGCGGCCGTCGCGAGGAGGAGCCCCCCGCTGGAGCAGGTTGCGGTGCAACCGGTGGAGCCGGAGCGGCTGCGGGTTGGAGAGGAGGCGCGGGAGGTGCGCCGTGCGCCACGTCCCCCACGAGCGCGGAAGAAACCAAGGAACGAGACGGCGCAGGTGCCGCGGCGCGAGCGGCGCCGATGAGCTCGGCAACGCGGTTGAGCCAGGCCTCCTGAGCCGCCGGCGTGGGGCGGTACTGCAGCAGCTCCTGCGCCATGAGGAGCGCAGTCGCCGGGCTAGGCGCAGGGCGGCCCAGCGAGGAGGCAGCACGGTCCCGCGACGGGGGCAGGGAGGAGGCCTCCTCTTCGCCGAGGTCGTCCTCAGCGTGGTCGATGTCGTCGTCGTCGGGGTGCTCGACGCGGGGCTCGGGGTCGACGCGGCGCTCCGGAGCAGAGCCCCCACGCGGGCGGCCGCGCGGGCGGCCTGCGGGAGCGGTGGCGGCGCTAGCCGTCCGGCGAGCGAGACGTTCGGCACGAGAACCGGCCATGGCTGTGTCGAGGATGAAGATGCGCCTCAGCCCCCTACCTGGCGCGCCAAATGTCGGAGATTGTCCCCAGGAACTAGGGGTGTCTCCAAGGTATCGTGTAAGGGGCTGAACACGGAGTCAAACAATCCACAACGTGCTCCGGCGACGGTGCTCGTCAGGCTCGCTGCGGACGTCACTGCAGAGATTGACACAAGGTCTTACCCAGGTTCAGGGCCCTCTTGTGGAGGTAAAACCCCTACGTCCTGCTTCTATGTATTGCACTGCTTGGAGAGTTTACAGTACAAGGAGAGCTTGTCGAGCTCTAGGTGGCTAACAATGGCTACTTGCTGATCTTCAGATCTAGGGTTAGGGTTTGCTAGAGCTGCACCAACCGAAGATCGAACCAGGAATCGAACCCTTTGCTAGGGCGTGCTCCTCCTCCTTTTATAGGCGCCCTGGGCCTCTTCTGCCCAAACATTTGGGCGGGAAGGGCTACCACATGGCGACGAAGGAGGAGGCGCGGTGCACCGTAAAGGTGAGGTCTACCATAAAGGTAAAGATCGTGGACGCGGTCCACGGCAGGGGAACGGCGTCACCAAAGCTGAAAAGGGGCACCGACCAGCTGGACAGCGGGCTGGCGCTTGCCGAGGTGGGAGGTGACCCATAGTGACGTCGTCCTTGGAGCGTAGCTGCAGACTGTTCCCTTGTCACCAAAGAGGCAATACTCGTTGTCCGCTTTGCTTGGCTCCGCTTTGTTGACTGCTTTATACATGGAAACGGCAACTGCGGCGTTGTCGTCATCGCGCGCGTAGGCACGCGCGTCACTCTGTGCATGGCGCAGAGCCCATGTGCACTCTGCCGCGGGGGCAGAGATGGCTTCACGAGGAAGGCGCTCGGCGAGGCGAAAAGCCTCGCCGAGCCCTTCAGCTTGGTCCTTGGCAGAATTGCGGGCGGCGTCGGAGACGCCTTGTCGAGGAGCGATCCCTTGCCGAGGGAAAGAACCCTTGGCGAGGAGAAAAACCCTTCGCGAGGGGAGAAAACCTCGCGAAGCTCGCCAGGCTTGGAGAGCCTGGTCCTTAGCGAAAATCATCCAAAGAATCTTGTGGGCCCTGGCAGGCCGGCCCGTGGTACCCTGGTTTCCACTGTGCCGACAGGAGCTGGAGCCAGAGTCAGCTGAAGTTGAAGCCTGCAGCCGGACGAAGTCTGCAGCCGGACGCAGTCTGCAGCCGGACGCAGTCTGCAGCCGGACGCAGAGCCTTGAAGTTGAAGCCGGACGAAAAGCCTTGAAGTCTGCAGCCGGACGAAGTCTGCAGCCGGACGAAGTCTGCAGCCGGACGAAGTCTGCAGCCGGACACAGTCTGCAGCCGGACGAAGTCTGCAGCCGGACGCAGTCTGCAGCCGGACGCAGTCTGCAGCCGGACGAAGTCTGCAGCCTGCAGACCGTGGAGCCGGCTGCAGAACTGCTGGGCAGGGGCGATGGCGATGTCGAGCCCCCGAGTTTCACGAGGAGAGCGATGACGATGTCGAGCCCCCGAGTTTCGCGGAGAGGGCGATGGCGATGCCGAGCCCCCGAGTTTCGCGAGGAGGGCGATGGCGATGTCGAGCCCCCGAGTTTTGCGGAGAGGGCGATGGCGATGCCGAGCCCCCAAGTTTCGCGAGGAGGGCGATGGCGATGTCGAGCCCCCGAGTTTCACGGAGAGGGCGATGGTGATGGTGATGCCGAGCCCCCGAGTTTCGTGAGGAGGGCGATGGCGATGTAGAGCCCCCGAGTTTCGCGAGGAGGGCGATGGCGGTGTCGAGCCCCCGAGTTTCGCGGAGAGGGCGATGGCGATGCCGAGCCCCCGAGTTTCGCGAGGAGGGCGATGGCGATGTCGAGCCCCCGAGTTTCGCGGAGAGGGCGATGGCGATGCCGAGCCCCCGAGTTTCGCGAGGAGGGCGATGGCGATGTCGAGCCCCCGAGTTTCGCGAGGAGGGCGATGGTGATGCCGAGCCCCCGAGTTTCGCGAGGAGGGCGATGGCGATGTCGAGCCCCCGAGTTTCGCGAGGAGGGCGATGGTGATGCCGAGCCCCCGAGTTTCGCGAGGAGGGCGATGGCGATGTCGAGCCCCCGAGTCGGCCCCACAGTGGGAGCCAAATGTCATCCTGATTGAGCGGCAGCCGGTTGCAGGTGGAGCCAGCCGAAGGAGCAGCCGGCCTGGGGATCCACTAGCCCCCGAAGCTGTCGAGGTCCTGCAGCTCCGGCGGGAGGGCCTCGGCAGGTTTACCCAAGAATAGTTATGCAAGGAACAATGTTAGTCACATATCTTGGTATGTAAATTATACGCTGTTTGGAGCTTTTGTGGGTTTTATGCCAACTCGCTTTTGTCCGAGCCCTTTAGATCATTCGTGTGCACTTCACCGTCCCGGCTTGTGCTCTTGCCGGCTGGTCGACTGGCGATACTGCAGCCGGATGCGAAGAGTTGGCCATGCGGGATCATGCACACTACTTAGACTTCGGGGATTGGGTTCGAGCGAACCAACATTTAAAAGAAAAGACGATCGGGTCGTCCAAGTTGTTTCCTCCTTTGATGTCTTTCATGTGCACTTCACCGTCCATGCGGGATCATGCACACTACTTAGCCGATCTCGGGAAAAAGCGCTTGGGCTAGCGAAGAAGAGAGCATCTAGATTGTCCAAGACATTTCCTCCTTTGACGTCCTTCATGTGCACTTCACCGTCCACGCGGGATCATGCACACTACTTAGCCGATCTCGGGAAAAAGCGCTTGGGCTAGCGAAGAAGAGTGCGTCCAAATTGTCCAAGCCATTTCCTCCCTCGACGTCTTTCATGTGCACTTCACCGTCCAGCGGGATCATGCACACTACTTAGCCGTCTACGGAAAAAAAGAGTATGGGCAGAGCCGGACACGAGAAGCGAAGATTTGAGAAAAAGCAGAGAGACAGCCCCCGGGTGTCTCTCGGGACTACCCACTTACGTTTTTGTTACTTTCTGTAGTCGAAGAAGATGGGCTGCAATCTGGGCAGCCGGCTTGCTTGCAGCCGGCCTGGCAGCCGGGTGAAGTTGAGCCGGCTTGATTTTTTTTTAACCGGCCCGTTCCTCTTTTCTCTTTTCTTCTTCTCTTTCTCTGGACTTGAGCGGCCAGCCGGAGGCGACGAGGGTGCTAGCCAGGCGACGCGGCATAGCCGGGCCTGGAAGGTGGAGGCCTGGTGGAGCCGGAGCCGGCGCAGGCGTGGTGCGGTCGGGAGGAGGCCGGACGCAGAGGGCGCGGCCGGCGGCCGAGCAGCCGGCAGAGGCGGGCATGGGTCCGGCCAGGGGCAGAGTCAGTCGACCGGATGTGGGCGACGGGCACGGGAGCATGCAGGCCGGGGTGGAGATGGGCAGGACGGAAGGGGAACGCAGGCGGAATAGCCGGAGCCGGACTCGGCCAGGCGCGGGTCAACTGGAGGGGGCCGGAGCCGGTCGCGGCCGCGGAGAGGCAGGTGGAGGCCGGCGCGGGCACGAGTAGAACTTGGCGGCCAAGGACGGAGGAGAGGCGCGGGCCTGGCGCTGGCGCGGCGAGGATAGCCGGACGCGTAACCGTGCAGACGTGTAGGAGACGCGGGCGTAGCGGACGCGAGCAGCTCGCAGGTTGGGGACGAAATCTCGAGCAGAGTACGGCCATGGAGGATCTCGAGACCTGAGGAGTAGGCGCGGGAGAGCTTGGGCGATGTGGACTGGGGGATCCCGGGCGCAAAAGCTTTTGGAGGACGTGCGGGAGAGCTCGGGCACGCAGATGCATGAGCGTAGAGGAGCTTGAGGTCGGAGGTGTCGTGCACGGAGTAGCAGATGAGGAGCTCGGGTACGGACGATCTTGGAGCTCTGCCTTCTGATTCATATCCAGATCTTGGCGTGGATGAGGCCTTGGTTTGATTCCCGGCCTTGGATGTCCTCCGCGGTGGTTATGGCGACGGATTGGTGGAGCTTCTAGCTCTGATCGTGGAGGTCATGGAGGTGCTACGTTGGTTGGTGAGAGAAGAGAGGAGAGAGGTTTTCTCAGATCCAGATCTAGATCGGGAGGGTGCCAATCCTAGGGCTCCCTCCTCTGTGGGAAACCAGCCTGCTGCCCTGCTTTATATAGGCAGTGGGTTGGTGACCTAGGAAGCCGGTGGAGTTTGCCTTGTCGCTGTCTTCGGGGTATCCGGGTATGATATCCCCAACAGCGTCGGCGATGGAGTGCTCCCCGGCTCGATTCCCTCGGCGAGGAGGTAGAGGTTGACGCGGCGGAGCTTTTCCGCCACTTCGATTTGCTTGGGGCGGCCCTAGATGACGGCGGCGTGCTCGGCAACCTGGCGGCAATGGAGGAGCTCGGGAGAGAGAGAGGAGGGGAACGGGGAGCAGGTGAGGAGCAGGTGAACCAGGGAGAGAGAGAGGGAGAGCAGCGTCGGGGGCATCCACCTTGTCCACCAGGGAGGAGCAGGGCGGCAGCGTGCAGAGCGAGCGGGTGCGACGGCGACGGCGGGAGCGAGCTCGACAGTGGCTCGGTCGCTACCGGAAAGAAGGAGATGACAATTTGCAAAAAGCCCCCTGCTCTTCTTTTTCCTCCTTTTCTGTTTTCTTTAAACCAGTAGCACTTTAGGGATTTTATTGAGGCCCTTAAACTATTTCAGAAATTATGAAAATATTTGAGTAGGATCCCCTTAACATTTAGAAGCTCCACAAAAATTGGTGCTGCTAGCTAAAATATTTGGACCACATTTGTTCATAGTGTTTCATTAAGTTCATTTTTGATAACTTCCAAAATTCATTTACCTTGAGTACTTAAGCATTTTCAAAAATAGTGGGAATATTCATGGAGGCTCCCAATATATTAATGAAGCTCCCCATCATTTTATTTTGAATTTTTGGAAGTTTAACTTGGTTTCAAAAATAGGAATTGATTTGAACCAATTTCTAATTCTCAAGTTCATTTCTTTGTTTGATAAGAATTTACTTCTGCCAAAAGGTTTTAAAAAATCTTTCCTTGGAACTTCCTGGACAATTTGGAAATTCAAGGATAATTGGGTTTTTCCATTTTGGCAATGCATTTAGTTTGGAATTTTGGGAAGGGTTTTGCTTCCCTTGTTTTAATTTCCAAGTGTTGCTTTATTTAAAATTAGCAATTTAAATGGATGCCATGATGCAATGTTGCAAAGCAAAAAGTGAAAATTTGGCCCATATTTTAGGGTACCAACTGGGGCTGTTACACTCTCTCCCTTGTGCTTCATGTTTATGATCTTATGAGATGGCCTACATGATCAAGATCGACTATTTGTAATGCTATATGATGTGTTTGTTGGGATCCGATGGATTATGAAGTTATGATCAGATTGTGCATGGTTCTTACATGTTAATTTATGTCCTTGCATGCTCTCCGATGTGTGTAGTTGCTTTGGCCAAGTGATTGCTTATGACTCCAAGAGAGAGTATTCATGCTAGATAGTTGGTTCATGCCCCCTCTTGTGCCTGGGCACGAGTGATAGAAACGTTTAAGGACGAGGGTGTGCTGTTGCGACTAAGGGTAAAACAGCGGTGTTTATGTCTACGTGATTATGAATATTGCTTGCATTATACGCTATACTTAATGCAAATGTCTGTTGCTTGCAACTTAATACTGATGGGTGACAAGATGGATAACGATCCCTAGGTGGACTTTTTAGACAAAGATGCGGTTGGATGGCGGTCTTTGTTATTTGTTGTGATGCCTACATGAATATTACCATGAACACTTTGATATAGCTAGATTAAGTTTGTGTCATAATCTTGTCAATTGCCTAACTGTAATTTGTTTACCCATCATATGAGTATTTTATTTATTGGAGAGACACCACTAGTGAACCCATGGCCCCCGGTCCATCTTTTTACATTGTTTACAACCTCGTTTACTTGCTTATCATATTCACTTGCTCGCTGGTCCGTTTCCATAAATTCATTTCACTACACTATACATTTAACCGCTTTGTTTTCAGCAGACCGGGAAGATTGACAACCTTCCTGTCGTTGGGGGCAAAGTAATTGGTTGAGTGTGTGATGATCAGTGATGGTAGCGTTGGGTTGTGCCCCAAGCGAAGGCGTGGATGTAGTAAGTAGAAGTTTCCCTTCGTAAATGAACCGAGGTTTATCGAACCAGTAGGACTTTGAAATCAACACAAAGTGAATGTTGAAGATCTCTGGTGCTTAATCTTCAACAGACGTGGACCTGCACACACTCAACCCATTACTTTGCCCCCAACGGCGGAAAGGTTGTCAATCTTTCCGGTCTCGCAGAAAACAAAGCGGTTAACTGTATAGTGAAATAGATGAAAATATGAAAGTGGACCAGAGGAGTAATGACGATGAAAAGTGATGAATAAAGGTTAAAATCAATGTAAAAAGATGGACCGGGGGCCATGGGTTCACTAGTGGAGTCTCTCAAGTAAATAAAATACTCATATGATGGGTAAACAAATTACAGCTAGGCAATTGACAAGATTATAACACAAACTTAATCTAGCTATGACATACAAACATGATAATATTTATGTAGGCATCACGACAATGAACAAAGACCGTTGAGTCCAACTGCATCTTTGTCTAAAAAGTCCACCGTGGGATCGCTATCCAGCCTGTCACCCAACGGTATTAAGTTGCAAGCAACAGACATTTGCATTAAGTAAAGCGTATGAAGTAAGCAATACTAATATCAAAAGAGACATTAACACCGCTGTTTTACCCTTAGTAGCAACAGCACACCCTCACCCTTAGACGTTTCTGTCACTCGTGCCCAGGAACAAAAGGGGGCATGAACCCACTATCTAGCATAAATACTCCCTCTTGGAGATACACACAATCACTTGGCCAAAGTAACTACGCACATCGGAGAGCATGGAAGAACATAAATCAACATATAAGAATCATGCACAATCTGATCATAACTTCATAATCCATCAGATCCCAGCAAACACATCACATAGCATTACAATAATCGATCTTGATCATGTTAGGCAGCTCACAAGATCATAATACATGAAGCACAAGGGAGAGAGACTACCATCTAGCTACTGCCATGGACCCGTAGTCCAAGGTGGGACTACTCACAAATCATCCCGGAGGAAGGCATGGCGATGAAGAGCTCTCCGGGATCGATCTTCCCTCCGGCAGGGTGTGGGATCAGCTTCAGAATCACCCCTGAGGTGGCGGTGCCTCGGGGTGACTTCTCTGAAAAATAATGGCCGTCTCGACGTTTTTGGGATTAATCTGATTTTATAGGCGTCGGAGGGGGCCGAGGGGACCCACCAGGAGCAAGGGCGAGTCCCACCCGCCGCCCTAGGGCAGGCCGCGGCTGGGGGTCGTCCCTGCCCTGTGGGTGGCCCCCAGGGCTGCCCTCTGTACTGAAACTCCGTCTTGGCGAATAAAAAATCCTCGTAAATTTTTAGCGCATGCTGAGAATATTTCTTGTGGTAAGTTTCTGAAACGAAAAGACAGCAAAAACAGGAAACTGGCACTAGGCATCTTGTCAATAGGTTAGTCCGACAAAATACAAAAAATGATGTAATATGATAGTAGAAACATGTGACAGCATAAAAAAACTAGCATGGATCAATCAAAAATTATAGATACGTTTGACACGTATCAGTGTGTGCAGGTCCACGTTCGTCGACGATTAAGCGCCAGAGATCGTTGACGTTCACCTCATTGTTGATTTCAAAGTCCTACTGGTTCGATTAAACCTTGGTTCTTCACTGAGGGAAAACTGCTACTTGCTACATCCACGCCTTCGCTTGGGGCACCACCCAACTCTACTATCAACACCATCAAGATTGGATTTAAAATGATCAACACACAAAGACTAGAAGGTCTACCAAGTGGGATCAAATGATCTCGTGATATGGTAAGAAATCGTTAATAGAGCTTTGTGAACTAACCCATGATATATGTTCTTGGTATTTCTATGTGGGTTTGGTATCGTTTCATGGGCTTGTATGAAAAGGAAGATTCATAGCCCATGAGAGTATGACATCAAGTGGTGGTTGTCTCTTGAAGAGATCATATGCTTGAACCTTTCTGTTAATTTGACTAATGGACATGTGAAATGTGCCTAAGAGTGTCTCTCTGTAGTGGAGTATGGAGAGAAATTTGTGAGTCTTCACCAAGCGAGCACAATCAAGAAAGGTGTTCTGATTTCAGGCGGACATGATCCTTCATAAATTTTCTATTTTACTGGTCTCAATGTTTTAGCTCCCAACCGGGTTATTGGATCGATAGCCGATCAAGGGGGGTCTCGAGTGAGTAGTTTAATCCTATCGTTTGTAGAAATATCAAACCTTTTCATCCTTCACATCATTTTTATGGTTCTTATTTGAATTTTCTCCATGTGAGGTTTTGGATATTGTCAACATATCCAAGACAAGCTCAACTTTCTAAAAAAAAACGATTTCGTATGAAAAAAATATTGCCTTTTTATATTGGAGATTTTGTAGTTCGTCTCTTATAGAGAGATCAAACTTCTCCTTATGGTTTTATCCTCCTTTGTTGGTATTTAATATTTCTATGTATGCAGAACTGTATCTTCTTGCTAGATTCAAAATGAGATTAAGTTATAGAAATCAGAGTCCTAATGTAAAATATATCATAATTTTCGCGCAGGTGTGTCCGGATTATCTGGCCTGCCCAGATTATCCGAGGTGGACCGGAGTTGATGCAAAATCCAGGATTTAATGTGGGACTCCAACACTACGCGACCGAAACATTTGGACCAGTACAGATAATCCGGTCGACGAGTTTCTACTCATAACGGTTGGATTCAACGGGTTTATCCAAGGGGACATTCTTCTTCAATGGTATTTTGGGCAAATTTTGTTCGCACCATTGTTAAACTTTTGGAGCTTTCTTGCTTTTAATCCCTCCAATGATTTCTTCCATCTTTTTTAGGAAAATGAGAGAAGATGTAGGTCTACATTTTCACCAATTCATCTCTCCTCTATGTGAGGGGAACATTTTGAATCTAGATCTTAGAGTTATTTATTGATCTCCTCATTGTTGTTCCTCTCGTATTACTCCTTTAGCATTAGTTGCTTGGTAGAATTTGAAAGACAAAGAGTTGATCACGTTCTTCTGAGTGATCCTGGGGATTGTAGACTTTTCCTTAATATATTCTTTTTTTTTTTGCGAATCCCTTAATATATTCTAGATATTAGTTATTTCAAAAGGAACATGGACTTACACTTAAAAAAGAAATGTAAACACTGTGCCTGATGATTTATAAATTATTACCTTCGCTAAAACACACACACACATACACACAGAAAAAGCTAAAATCCGTACCTTCGCCTAATAAAAACACAAAAACAAAACTAAAATCCGACGGTGAGGATAGTTCGTGATCCACTTTCGGCGTTTCGGCTCGACTGCGGGTGGGCGGTTGTTGATGCCCATGCCAAGCGCTTGTCCCAAATCCCGGGCGTGGGTCAAAGCCCCGGGACGCCTGCCTGTTCGCTGCCCCATCATCCCTCTCCCATCTCAATCAATAATACTGCAATTTGATTGCAACAGCACCCGACCCGATCCATCCATGAAATAAATAATAAACTGCCGACCTCCCTGAGTGGCCGACGGCGACGGCGACCCCTGCCGCCCGTACTGCGTTCTGTATTCCGCCACCTTCGCTGCACGGCGTGACCAAGCGGAGGGGCTCGACGGCGGGCATCAGCCTGAGTAACAAGGTGGGGGATCGGCGATGAGCTTCGCGGATCTGGAGTCCGGGGCCCTGCCGGCGCCCAGGAAGGGGAGGGGCCCCGACGCCACGCGCGCGCTCGTCTTCCAGATCACCACCGCGGTCTCCTCTTACCGCCGCCTCCTCAACCAGCTCGGCACGCCCAAGGACACGCCCTCCCTGCGCGATCAATTGTCTGTCCTCGACCTCCTTTCCTCGCTTGTGTTACTATCTGCCTTACACATACCAATATACCATATACGGACTTGCTCGAAAAAAAAAACCATATACCTCCCTTTGGATTGCAATATTCAGCTTATGTGCTAGTTTTTGTTTTTGTTTTCTTGTACATCATGTGAGAGTTATTTTAACACTTCTGCCCAATTCGATTTAGGAGCCATTTGTTTGTGCTTTAACACTGGTGTCACTTTCTGAAGTACTTTGTGCTACGGTAATTTCCTTGCAGGCAGAAGACTAGTTATAAAGTTCTGCAATTAGCAAAGGATGCGAAAGATAAGCTGAGAAGTGCTGCTGAAGCAGACAAGAGCGCTGGAACTTGTGTCAGTAGTAATTCACCACCTTTCTAATTATATCCAATTCTTTTAGATTAGTATCAATATTTATGTCTGAATGGGGCTCTTTGAACAAATAAGTTTAGTGAAGATGTATGATTCTTTCCTGCTATATATAGTTGCCTCTGTAGGCTTACAAGTGCTCGGTGTTCAAGGATTTGGGTGTTATCTGCAGAAACAGAAGAGGGCGTCCGACATGAAGCTTGCCAAAGATTTCGCTGCGACGATGGAAGAGTTTAGGAAGCTTCAGAATATTGCAATTCAGAGGGAGGTGGCATATAAGCCAGTTGCTCAACAGAATGCTCACACAAGGTAATGTTTGTTTCATTACACATGAATACCCACATTGCGATTCATCCAGAAGCTTCATCTGTGTGTTTCATTACACATGAATAACCACATTTATTAGTTAAATGAGATGTGCAGTTGAAATATTAGTGGATGCATCTAATTCTAGCAATTACAGGTTCCTAGCATATACCTACATTGTCCTATTATTGGAGAAAGAGAATGGTTTAATATATGGAATAATTGGATCATCTAGATGTTGTTCTGTATGTTAACCATTCTGACAGACCATACCACTCTGAAACTATGACTTGATAATTTTGTAACAATTTTCATCGTGATCATTATTCTACAACCCCCACGAGGGATGCTTTCTAGCTTGTATTGACGTTTTTCTATGATTAGTGGTTTTAGTTTTCCATGTATATTTTTTGCCCGTTCTTGACTTTAGCATTTAAGTAGAGCAACTCGTCCCCTTTTTGTGTATGGAGAAAATGCTCTACGCTAATCTTATTACATTGGCATTTAACTAATCTGAAATGTTCTTTTCTTGTTCTCTATAATTGTCCGACTTTTTATCGTTTACTTGCAATTTTGTTAATGGCTTCAGTCAATGATGTTTTTTTAATGAAAACTTAAGCTCTTTGCTGTGAGATCTGACTAATTTAATATCCCTTGTTATGGGTCATTAACTCATTGTGATACAGCTATTCTACAAATGATGGGAGTGGTGATTCTGGTAGAATATCTGAACAGCATGCATTGCTTGCAGAACCAAACAGGTCAGTGTTCTCGTGGTCCGTTTTTTTCTGCCTTTAGTTTCATGTTTTGATCAGTAGCTCAGTTTTATTTTGCTTAGCGCTATCTTTTCCCTTTTCACATGAAAACTTTCAATTATTGCAGTCGCCTTCCTTTTTCTTTCTCTGTTTGTATTTAATTGTGGTTGTGATATAGCAGGCAATATGAACTTGAAAAAACTTGTAAAAAGTACTGTTACTCCACAGTTTTTCATTTGTGATTTTTTTTAAACATTAGTGAAATCAAAGCTACAATAGTGCCGAATCCAGATTCAGGCCTTTCCAAAATACAAAAAAGGAAACACAAAAGCTGAGCTCACAGCATGAGACCTCCAACAAGCAAAGTTTCGTGTGCTATTACAGTCCATAGAGCCCCACTAAAAAAAGACTAGTTTCCCTTCAGTGCTCTCTCAACCTCTTGATCACTGATTGCCACGCGAACCTTAGACTGAAGACTTCAGAGTTCAGTCACCACCCACGAGAACTTCTTAATGCCCAGCTTCAGTGCTCCCTCGGTCAGCGGCCTTTGAAGTTCATCCCAATATTCCAATCAGTGAGGCAGTGACACACCGAGAAGATCACGTTAGAAGGTTCTTTCAGATGGATGCTTTGAAATAATATGTATTTCTGATTTCCAAATTCTCCAACATAACAAAGCTACTCCAATTGCCACTTGGGATCGTCTCCTGTTTCTGAACTGCACGATCCAGCAATTACAGAACTCATCGAAGGACTGATGGGCCTTGCTGATACCAAAACCACAATACCACGCTCCAAGTAAACTTAGCCACCGGGGCAGATGAAGAAAATATGATCAATGTTTTCCTCGGATCCGCAGATCTCACAGCCTGTGAATCCAACCCAGCCCCTCCTTTCAAGTTATTCCTAGTAAGGATGCTTTCCTTCACCATTAATGACATGAAATACCTTAACTTTATGATGCACTTTAAGGTTCCATATCTGTGAATAGAGCACAGCTGCCTGCCAGCTTTTCAACAAACTGTACAAGGACTTCAATGAAAACTTACCACACTTGGTACGATTCCAAACACACACATATCCTTTTTTTTTGTAAACTGAAAACTTACCGGGCTTGGTACGGTTCCAAACACATTATCCCTTTTTTGGTAAAGAAACACACATATCTTCTTTTTTTGGTAAAGAAACACACATATCTTTCTTTTTTTTTTGGGTAAAGAAACACATCTATCTTTATCATCATTTAACTGGATATCAGAGCAAACTTCTAACGACGTGTGCCACATTTCTTAAGTTTACTAGCGTAGAGCCTTTGAGTTGCTATGATACCACTATAAATCAAAAAAAAAAGTCCTATGGAATTTTTCCTAGTGCCTAAGGTATTGTTTTTCTTCAAAAACAACGAGTACAACATGGACGCACACACTCATAGAACGCCTACTCAAACCTCGTCTTTCACCCCCTTTACATATTAGAGGAGATAAATTTGCTTTTGTATGTTCAAACATTTGTTTGTCGATCAAATATCTATAGCATGAAGCTCTTGATTAACCTTTTGTCATTTGTACTGTGTAATAGTGCAAATCCAAGGGCATCAATTTAAACACATAATGTTAGTCCAATCGGAACATCAATTGCCAGAATAACACATAGTTTGATTTCTAGAGTTTCTTATTCTTTTTTTTTCACAAATTCATACATAAACTACAAGACTTTCTCTGCTAATGAACGCGTCGATGCAACCCTCCCAGGAAGGCCCTCTATGCTCATGCTGAGGTAGTTGAGATACTTTTTTTTGTCGAGACCATAATTGAGTTTTTTTAATGCCACATGATCGTCTTTCGGACTCTGGACTGTGCTTCTTATCATATGGTCATAAAGAAAACCAACGATACATATGAACATAAGAATACGTGGTACTGGACAAAGCCAATCCTCCTCTAATCAAAGAAATAGATATGGACAATGCAGGTCTCTTATACTTCCATACAGAGGGAGCTCAATAATTAATATAGCTGACTAGCAAAGACCAATGGATGTGTCGACTACAACAAGGGCATGGCAAACCAACATTTCTGGAATTTATATGTGAGACCCTTGGCCAAAAGGAAGGATAGCCATGAAAGATGCCTACTTTAGCACTGTGTGAAACTTTATTCTTTATGCTTAGAGGGCTTGTGATTGTGGGCAAAGGGAGCCAGGAGATAATAAGTGGGCTTAGTATGAACAAGAACTTCGTGAGGTCCAGAGATCATGGGTGTCAGCATTTTTTTTTAATGATATACAATACCGGCCGCTCTACAGAACCTGCATTTCAACCAGCTGGTTTACTCCATGCTCTTCAAGCAAACAGACATGAACACAAGTGTCAGATCTGCTCTTTTACCTTAAGGAGGATCGGAAGAGCCTTTGACCGCTCAGAGATATGAGAAGTACGGGATGGGAGTTTCCAAGGGGCGTGTGGGGAGGTTAGGTCGCCGGGGATTTTCCACTGCTACAGGATTCATCCTGAGGGGCTAAGTAAAATGCCTGGACTGAGTTCCTCAGCCCCTTCATTGTCCTACTGGTCTGCGAGTGTACGGATCAGTGGTTGGCGGAGGATGGGGTTGGGTCATCGGAGAGATACAAGAGTGGACGGTGCAACCAGGAGGCAGCAGCGGCTCAAGGAATAGGAGTGGTGGCCAAATCCTGGCCGCTAGGTCAAGTGGCAAGGACGTGGATCGGGAAAGAAGCAGGGTAGGAATTGAGGGTGGGCTGATAAATTCTGTGATTTTGTGCAGTGGTGGAGATGGGTAAATATTTCTAACCTACTATGGCAGTGACATATGTTCATTCGCTGCATGCCGACCATTAGCACCAGATCAGACGATCTGTTGAAATCCGAGCAATTCCTGTGAGATCCAAGAAGTTGTCTGGAGGCAGATGGACCTTCGCTACCAACTCTCTTGTTTATAGGAGTACAGATTTCTTTATAAATCTTCTAAACCTAATACAGTTACAGCCAGAGTTAGAGTCATCTGCCGGCACTGAGACAAACTGCTTCCAAGTTAAATCATATAACCTGGGAAATTGAAAACTTAAAGGTTTACTATGGATCCAATTATGCTCCCAGGAAAATGTTATCTCTCCATTTCCCACTTTCTTAGTACAGTAACTACTAAAGATACCTTTAACCTTCATAATCCCTTGCCAAAAGTGTGACTGGCCAGGCTTGTAACTGCATAGGCGTAATAATGCCTATAATGTTTTCTTTATATATTTAGGCTTGAACTCTTGAAGGTGTACCACTGATGCCATGCCAGTCACCCTCATCATTCCCAAGCTTCCAAATCCATTTACAAAGTAAGCTAATATTCTTAACATCTAAATCCCCCTTGGTCTTTTGGCTGACGAATCCCAGGCCAGTTGACCAGGAGGTATCTCTGTACTCCCTGTCTTCTTACCAAAGAACACGAGCCCTATTCATTTGTCTTCTATACAGTACATTGCTGCACAAGTTATACATGCCTGGATCCTGTTTATATGTTTTCACAAGTCAACCTATACCCGGTTAACAGCCAATCATTCTAATGCTGAGCTACTGAGAGACAAGGGAGGATTCGACCTCCCAGAGTTCAACTCCCACTTTTAACCCATGAACAATATGAGTCCGAAGCTTTTTTGGTAACTCTCAGAATTTCCTCTAATGGCTCTCTTTTGTGCCTCATTACATAGCGAAGCCCAAAGGGGCAGTATACTTCACAGAAGTTGTAGACTAGCAACAGCAATCCTATATATGAGAATAGAAAAGACAAAGTTGTGCCTTGTTGAAACACATGGTGTTAAAATGAGTTCAAATGGCTTATAAACGTGGGCATCAAAACGTTGTCATTGAAACTGATGCCCAGCAATTGGTGACCATCTGGTCCTCTTCCTCCTATGAACGATCGGAGGTGACGGTGATTATGCATGAAGTTCTAGAGCTAAGCCTGAAAATAGCTTCTTTTCTGTTGAACTATGTACCTAGAGAAGCCAACGAACTGGCTCATCTATGTGCCAAGCCACCTGATAGAAGGAGATGCTTATGGATAAACTTACATCCCAACCTTCCTTGATGCCTGTATCAGGAGGGATTGTAATCCTGGTTGAAGTTAATATAGCTTGTGAGTTCTCAAAAAAAAAAATCTGTTTTTGAGCTAAAAAATCATTATTGCATGCAATAATTTGCAGAAGCCAATTTTCTCACCTTTTTCTGATGATCTGCCATGTTACTCTGCAGGCAACAGGTGTTGCAATTGGATAATGAAGTTGTTTTCAATGAGGCTATCATCGAGGAAAGGGAGCTGGCCATTCAAGAGATCCAGCAACAGATTGGTGAAGTACATGAAGCATTTAAGGATCTTGCTACGCTCGTACATGCACAAGGAGTTATAATAGGCATGTTTTACATTATATTTTACACAGTATTGTTCTTCTGCTTACTAGCTAACGCTCACATATTTGGTTACAGAGGAAGTGGACACCAACATAGAAAATTCTGCAGAAGCGACTAAAGAAGCGAAGACGGAAATTGGCAAAGCATCCAAGACCCAGAAATCAAATTCATCCTTGGTATGTCACACTTATACAAATTATCATCACAGTTCTGGTTATTTCTTTACCGTACCAAATCATTTCATGTGCAGATGTGCATGCTTATGGTGATCTTTGGGGTTGTGCTGCTTATCGTGATAATAGTTTTGGCAAGTTGAGACACGAATGCTTTGAGGCTTATCGGAGCTGAAGCATGACCACGCAACATGCAAGATTAGTCCTCATTGTGTGCCGAAGACTGTCCCTGACAGAAGCGTAAATTCTCCTCTTTTCTCTTTTTCTTTCCTTGAAGTTTTGTGGTCACGCGTGAGTCCTTTTTTTTCATGGCTTGCCCTGAGTGAACAGTGATGCTGTTTTGCTCCTACGAAAGGTTGTTTGCTACCTTTGCTTGTGTGAGAAACTTGACATCCTGTAAGTATTTCTACTGAATAAAACGAAACAGAGATAATCAGATAAGTTTCCTCTGTTGTCTTGAATGTTGAAACACTCTTTTTCAAACTTGTTCTATCCAAGATTGACATGCATCTAAGTTGTGAAACGTCTTACGCTGCCCTGGATAACGGGCTACAATTGTTGTCACTTTAGGCAGCGTACTAATGAGTGATTTGCCTGGCGTAGCTAAGGATGCAATGGGTAGGATATGGGCAGGGTAGAACAATACCATACCCATACGGCTATACCCATATAGTCTATGGGTACAAAATTGTATCTATACCTTTACCCGCGGGGATGAAACTATATCCATACCCGGCGGGTACCCGTACTCATTGGGTATCCGTTGGGTAGATTAAATAGTATACAAATTGTTCAAGTTTTATATTCGTTGGTAGCACATTTGACCAAAAAAATCAATCATCTCAATTCAGTAACACATAGATGAATACATGACAATTATCTAACTTTGGAAATCACAATCCCATGGTCATATGTAGTAAGTCAACTGAGTAGAATCCATATGTCACTATAAACGGGTAGGGTACCCATGGGTACAGGGTTGAACCCATGCCCTACCCACGACTTGGCGGGTAGGGTATGGATACTACCCATGGGTATAAAAATGTGTCCATACCCTCCCCATACGGGTACTGCTACCCGCGGGTAGCTGTACCCATGGGTAAAATTGCCATCCTTAGGCGTAGCCCATGCCTATGGACTTGAGGCCCACGACCGTTTCGGCCCACCGTGTGGAGCCCCGAGGAAATAGTACTCGATTACATTCAACGCCCGTTGCGTCGATTCATCGACGC
The DNA here is from genome assembly GCA_012064385.1 of Puccinellia tenuiflora. NCBI lineage: Eukaryota > Viridiplantae > Streptophyta > Magnoliopsida > Poales > Poaceae > Puccinellia > Puccinellia tenuiflora. The sequence goes on along the minus strand of QRDG01001689.1, from coordinate 1,710,660 downwards.
AACGCTTACCCTCCAGTGCTCATTCTCTGTAACTGGGCGAGCTTCTGAGCTGGTTTTCTGGTTAAACGGTTTTCTATTCCTGTCGGATTTTCTGTTTTTTTTTTTGTCTTTTTAGCTCTTTTTTCTGTTTGCTTTTCCGGGTTTTGTTCAATTTTTGGTTCTTTTTTCTGTTTCGTTTTTGTTTTGTTTGTTTTTTTTGTTTTCGTTTTTCTTCTTCTTTTCTTTTTTCTAATCTGAACCATTTTCAAAAAATAATAATTTTTCAAAATCTGAAACGTTCTTTTGAAATGAATATTTCTAAAATTTGAACCATTTTTAAAATGAACAATTTTCAAATATGAATCTTTTTAAAAAATCTATTTTCGGTTCATCGATATATTGGGTTCACTATTATTTTTCGATCATCCAAATTTCAATTTTTTTATTATTATTTTTGGTTCGCCGATATTTTTGATTCACAATTATTTTCAGTTCTTCTGAATTTTGGTTCCTTTTCTGTTCACTATTATTTTTTGGTTCACAGGCATTTTTTTTTTCACTATTATTTTCGATTCAGCCGAATTTTCGTTCACTATTATTTCGGTTCACCCGAATTTTGGTTCCTTTTCGGCTATTAGTTTTGGTTCAACGGTATTTTTGGCTTACTATTATTTCGGTTCGCCTGAATTTTAGTTTTTTTTGGTTCATTATTATTTTCGGTTCGCCGATATTTTTGGTTCCCCGATATTTTTGGTTCACTATTATTTTCGGTTTATCCAATTGGTTCATTATAATTTTGCGTTCACCCGAATTTTGGTTCCTTTTCGGCTCATAATTATTTCGGTTCATAATTATTTTGGTTCACAATTATTTTGGTTCAATTATTTTGGTTCAACCAAATTAAAATTTTAAAAATAAATTGTTCATATTTGAAAATATTCATTTTTGAATGGTTCTGATTTTGTAAAATGGTTCATATTTTTTAAAAAAAATCATTATTTTTGTGAGCTTTTTAAATTCTGACTTTTTTATATTCATGAACAATTTTCAAATTCATGAAAAGTTTTTTAATCCTAAAACATTTTTTCAAATAAATGTAAATTTGTGATTTTTTGTGAATCAGATAATATTTATGTGATTTCACCAAAAAGATAAAACTAAACAGAAAAACCGCACAGAAAAACATAACCATTTTCGTGAGGAGACGAACAGGCGAGCGGCAAAAAAAAAAAGAACCACGCTAAAGGAAAAGGCGAAGGGCGAGCGGTATACTCGGCCGGCCCACATGGTCACGTGCTGCAGGCGTTGCTTCCCTAACGGACGCAACGAGCGCTGTACAGGGGCTCCCGTATTTGACGCTTACATCACCGGCTATCATGGTGACGCCTCAAGACTGCCGACTGGAGGCGGCCCAGGTAGAGTGTTTCTTTTCTTTTTTCTTCTACTACTGTTTTTTGTTTTGTTTTGTTTTGTTTTCATTATATTGTTCTTCTTCCTGTTTCATTTTTCTTTTTTCATTTTAATGTTAAGAAGTAGAGGAAAATTGATGATATAGATAAAAAATAATTATTTACATTGTTTTATATAAAATGTCCATAAGAAGAAAAATATGTTTATTCAGTTCAAAAAAATGTCGGCGAGGTTTAAAAATATTCATACACGAGAGAAAATGTTCACGTGGTACGGAATAATCGTTCATGAGATTCAAAAAGTTGTTCACTTATTACATGATAAAAAAAACTTCATATGAATTTCAAAAAACAAAAAGGAAACAGGAAAAATAAAATAAAACATGAATGGAAAAAATGAAAAAAAAAATCTGGAAACAAAACAGAAAGCAAATAGGAAAAGTAAATCCAGTCCAAAAATAAAAAGAATAAGATAGTGAAAAAGTCCCAAAACAACTGAAGCCTAGATCCCACTACAACTTGGTTCTACCCCCACCAACCCCATACAGGAATATTGATTCCAATTTAGCTTCAAATGAGCAAAAACAAATCCTTACCTAGGGCGGCCCACGACGCTTCTACGCGTGGGCGTCACCATGACTGCCGACACTTTAAGTGTCAAATAGGGTTTGTCCACCCCGTGACAACAAACGAACCGAGAGCTCAAATAGACCCATCGGCTCTTGGCGACGGGGAGTTCGAATAGGCTCATCGGCTCATGGTGACGTTTAAAAGATTCCACCAAGTTCAGAGGGTTTGTAAGTTTCCTCCTTTACCATATGTACATAACTTAAAATAGATGCATTTAGAACTTCAGGAGCCATAGTTGTTGAAACAAAAATAGGAGGTAAATAAAACTGAAAAACAGTAAATACACATTTTATGTTTTCACCAAACTAGCTTACTAGTAGCACTACACTCCCCGGCACGTTGTTAGAAAAGTATCTTGATAACCACAAGTGTAGAGATAGATTGTATTACCTTTCGATAAGTAATGAGTGTGGAACCCACGAGAAGCTGAACGTATAGTTAACAAGTTTGGCAGAACAAGAACAATAAAAGATGAAGTGATTTTTATTTTGTTGTATAGATTGCTAGAATATAAATTGCAGGTAAATTATATTGCATGTAAAATGTAAATAGCTCTTTTCAGAAAAAGCCCAAATCCTCTATGTAGCAAGAGCACAACCCGAGATGTGTAATTATATGTTACAAACGTTGTTGGGGGCGGCATAGATTCACTTAGCACGTTGAATTCTAAATGGAGCATGATAAATATGATGTGAGATTTATTCTTACTGGATGGAGCCTAAGCTAGGTGCACCCGTGTACACGTGTAACTACACCCCTAATGATTGGTCTCAAGGCTTTGCGCAGTCAAGTATTCATTAAGACATAAATGTCCAACATTGCCTAAAGTTTGAGGGTCCTCAATTAAGAATCCCCTATTGCAAACCCAAGAATTGGGACATGGTTTTTGTCATCTCCGACCATCCCTCCTCTCTTCTTTACTCTTAAGGTGCAGGCCTATTAGCCCATATAGGTGAAGCAACATATAGTCGATGTTTGTGTATTACCACCGTAGAACTACATCAAAGCATAAAACTTGATCAAATACAGAACATGCTATATAGAAATCATGGCTAATTCAGCCTATGCCCCGGGAACATGGGGAACTACACACAACGGTGAAGCACAGTAATGACCGGTGGCATATGAATTACAACACAATATGAAAGTGTAACTTCACCACAAAATGATAACGTAGTACCAAGAACAATCATGCACACAACACTAGAAAACTATTTCGAGGTTCCGATGTACACAAATCGTGAGGGGGATGACGCCGATATCGGAGATGAAGTAGGTTTTGCTAGTGAAGATGGTTATGATGGTGATGAAGATGATCTCCCATACGCCAAGGAGGGGTTGGTGTCGATGAAGGCAGTGATATCCCCTCAGCGGCGGCGGCGGGACAACAGGATATGCCCTCTCCCAGAGAAGGAGAATACTTTTGACACCACAACACGCCTCAAAAAATTATTGTAAAAATGGCATATGGTTTTTATCTGAAATGAAGGCTTGTGTAAAAAGGAGCTAGGTGAGCTTCGAGAAGCCGGGGGTGCTACCATGGCGCGTCTGCCCCCTCTGGGCGCGCCATGGGCCCTCCCTGGAGCTTCGTGGATCATCTCGTGGGCCTCCAACTCCCCAAAAGATCACGTGTTATTTTTTCTCGATTTTTTCTGGAGTCTAGAAGGTCCATGAAACAATAAATTACGAAAAAGTAGGTTTCTTCCTCTCGGGATTAACAACAACGCAAAGGGATTTTTGACAAAAATCCCATAAATCATCGAAAAATGGTAAATAAGCAAGATCGATGTCAGGGATATACCAAATAGGGGTATCATCGACATGTACGTATTCCAGTATACTAGGGTGGCCCACTGGTGGTAATGCCGGCAGGCTTACCGGGCGGCCCAGTATGATGAAGCGCAAGGACAAAGCCCAGCCGGGTAAGGAGGAGCCAAGACGGAGGCCCGGCAACCAGCCGACTTGGAGCACAAGACGGAGCCACTAAGCTGTATTAGTCTAGGACTCCTATTTCCTTATGTCGGTAGACTTTCCTTGTAAGCCCTAGGTCCGGACGCCTTTATAAGCCGGCCTACGGGAAGCCTTAGGGCAAGAGATCACGGCCCCATAGCCTACAATCTAGACAACATCTAGATACACACAACATCATTGTAATCGGCTCATATTGCCTTATAGTGATTTATAGCAGCACGTAGGATCACGCCACCGTCGTGTGATCTGAAGCTGGGTAAACTGTGTGTAATCTCGTCACCGGAATACCGCTACGTTCCTCCCCCCACGTCTTCTCTCTACCGTCGGCGTATACCTAGCCGGATGGCACCCCTGTCTCCGCTAGATTTGACAATACCACTACAATCGATGTAATAATATCATAAACTAAACCTATATGGTGCAAAATAGATGATACAAAATGCACGTATCAGGGTTTGGTAGTGCCCTTGAGAGCATCTCCACCAGCGCCCTTGATAGGCCTTCCCATCGACCCAATGGGGGTCCGGACGAAAACCGCCCCTAGCGGGGCCTCCATCGGTCTGGACGGCCCAAAAGTCATCTAGCAACCCGTGTCCGCCCCCAACTTTTGGGGGCGGCTTTGGGTGTCAGAAAAGCCCGGATACAACCACTATGTAGGACTTTGATAGGTGGGCACGACATGCCAGCGACCCAGCTGTGAGATATACATTGTTGCCGCCGAATTCTCCCCTTGCTATCCACATTGCCGCCCATAAACCTTGCCAAATTCTCATCTCCCACACAGACGTCGCTGCATATCATATCTCTCCTTTGATGCCGCCTATGCCCATCCCCCGCGCGCCAACGGGTATGGTTCCGGTCCTACGTCGCCACCGTCGGTCGTCATGGTAAGGACAGAGGAGGAGCAATGAAAATGAGATGTGTTTCATGCGAGGGAGACGGTCTGAAAGCAGATAGAGACCACAAGCAGACTGACTGGCGCAAACGGGCGAGTAAAAGGCAGCTGAAGGGCCTCGCCAACCACCTGGCGGAGCCCCCCGCGGTTGTGATGCCGGCTATGTGGCTGATTTCAGTAAATGCAGCACCGCCGCCGACCCTTCTGAAAGAACATTTCCTAACCCCTATTAGTTTTGTGTGTTAGTTAACAACACTAATGATTATCTAATATGATGCTAAGTGTTGCAGGATTATTGACATATTTTTCCCCTAGCATCATTCACCAAAAAGTGAAGAAATGGCAAAGTTTTCTTGCTGCAGGAAATCTCCTGACCGGAGTCTCCGGCCTGCCAGGCCGGAGTCTCCGGCCCCTGGGTTTTCCTGCCCTTCGCCAGTTTCTGTGGTGCGGCTCTGGTGTCTGTCCGGAGGAAGCCCGGAGTCTCCGGGGAGGCCGGAGTGTCCGGCCTGCGAGACCGGAGTCTCCGGCCTGTCCCGCGTCTTCGACAAGTTTCCGCCCGGGTGCGGAGTTTCCGGCCAACACCGGAGTCTCCGGTCCCCTAGACCGGAGTCTCCGGCCCTTCTATCAAGCGAGCAAGGTGTGGGGAGCCTCTCGTGCCAGTCTGGAGGAACCCCGGAAGAGACTGGAGTCTCCGGCCCACTTAGGCCGGAGTCTCCGGTATAAGTGACCTCCAACGGTCAGAATTTTCAGAGGGGTATAAATACCCCTCCACCTACCTCAGACCAGCTAGCTCGTCCAGCATTTATGAACCCTAATATTTGAGAGCTCAAAATCACAAGATCTCCCAATTCCTCCGTCCAAACTCATTGATCTTCGGAGGATTGAAGGAGAAGACCCGGATCTACATCTTCACCAAGCCGTTCTTCATTTCCCCCTCATTCACTTGAGGATTCTTGTTTCTAGGGTTAGCTTTGTGTTACCCTAGATTTTTGTGCTCATTTGTTGTTGTATTTGTGACAGTGTTGTTGATTTGGGAGCCCCCAATTCAGTTGTGGGTGTGTGCCCCAAGAACCGTGTAAAGGCTCCGGATTCCGCCTTGAAGGACTCCAATAGTGGAAGGTGAACCAAGCCTTTGTGGCGAAGTTCATCGGAGAATAGGGTGAGGCCTTTGTGGCATTGAGTAGGCCTTTGTGGCGAACTCACACCCCTCCAACGAGACGTACTCCCTTAACAAGGAGGAACTCGGGAATACACCCTTGTCTCCGCGTGCTTCCCCTTTCGGTTACCTCTTTCCCTTTGTAGCCTTTACTTGTATCGTTAATTGCCTAGTTGTTTAGTTTGCTTCTCATATAGGTAAATTCACCGTAGTTGCATATCTAGATAATTTACCTTTGTGTTAAGCCTTAAATTGAAAAAGAATTAAAAATTGGTGTAGCACCTATTCACCCCCCCCCCCCCTCTAGGTGCCCATACGATCCTTTCAATTGGTATCAGAGCCTCGGCTCTTAAGTTAGGCTTCACCGCCTAAGAGAGTATGGGTGACGGTGATGGTGTTACGGGTGGTAGCACTCCCCCGGTGTCCATGGATGATCTCAAGAATTTGGAAACAAGCTTGACATCATCCATGAACACTCAAATGGAGGAGTTGCGTGCTATGATGAGGCAACTCTTGAAGGCTAACACGCCACCCGCCACACCATCCCTAGAGGCTAATGCTTCCGTCGCGCATAGTGGGGAGGGCGAACAACACACTAATGAATCCCCTCCTAAAATTGGTGATGGGAAGGAGGAGTACCATGGTGTTCCATTTAAGTACTCCGTCGACCCACCTATCCCGCATTATCATATAAACAATAGGGGTGATCCACCTAAGTTTAATCCATCTTGTTTACTAATTGGCAATTTATGATGAAATCTCATATCAAGAGCGCTTCGAGCGAGCTATGGAGAATCATTCAAGTTGGGTTCAAGGCCGTTGATCCGAACAACATGACAAGAAGAGAAGTTGTGTATGGTCAACTCAATGACTTGGCTCTCAACATAATTCACACCGCCGTGGGAGAAAAGCACATGTCACTCATTGAGATGGCCACCACCGCCAAAGAAGCTTGGGATATTCTCACTCAAGAGTTTATTGGTAATGAGAGCATGCAAAGGAATATATTTGAAGCCTTGAGCAACCAAGCCGAGGGCTTTTTCATGGTAGAGGGAGAAGATCATGAAGAAATGTATCGAAGACTCAAGACCCTTGCTACTCAATTTCGAGCCCTTGGTGCAACCTATGTGGATGATGTTTGGATCAAGAGGAAGTATGTGAGCGCCCTTTGGCCGTTTGAATCCACCGACTTGAAGAGTCTCTAAGGAAGACACAACTACCACCTCATGTCATCTAATGAAGTCATGCAATAGATGGCGGCATATAAGGTGGCCGCCAAAAACGCCGAAGATGCTCGAGCCCGAGCCATTGGAATGCATAGAGGAACCTCACTTGTTTTGAAGGCCAAGGTTGTGGAGCAAGACGAATATGATGAGGCTCAAGAAGATGTGTCACATTGGGATCACAAAGAGCTTCAAGATACCCTCAAGGACTACGCGGCTCTCACATCTAAAGTATTTTGGAAGAGTCCGTCCAAGGCAAGGGATTTCGTCAACAAGGCAAGTGGAAGGAAGGAGGGTGGCCAAAGAGTTCGTTCATGCTACAATTGTCAAGACAAATATCACTTTGTGGCCGAGTGTCCGTTTGAGAATAGAGAACTTCATGGAGGAAAGCACATTAGGAAGGACAAGTCAAAGGACACATTGAAGAAACCTTTCTTCAAGAAGAATGCTATCAACAAGAAACCTCCAAGGATTGTGTTGCTTGCTCAAGAAGAATATTCATCCGGGGAAGAAGAAGAAGAGCCCACAAATGAAGTTGCCGCCATTGCTATTGCTTCTTCATCATCTCCTTCTCTATTTGAATCCCCCAATGAGAATGTCTCTATCTCCTCCGCAAGATGCTTCATGGCTAAGACCACCGAGGTAACATCACCCTCATCTCCTAAGTCAATGAGTAATATGGATGATGCTACTAGTCTTAAAATCAAAGAGGAAATAGTTGCTTTCGATCATTTTATCACTAACATGCAAGGTGAAACAAAGAAGCATGTTGAGACTCTTATGAGTCAATATGGTGAAGCTCAAGAAATGCTTGAGATAAAGGGTAAGATTGAAAGAGAGGATGCTATGGAAATTGCATCCCTAAAAGACAATCTTGAAGAAGAGCATGAGCTTAGAGTTTCTCTAGAGCAACAACTAGAATCCATAGAAGAATCAAATGATGTAATTGTTGCTAAACTCATTAAAGGACGTGACCATGCAATTGCTAAATACAAAGCATGTAAGAAGGAAAAGGTCGAGCTTGGTGTTGGTCATTCTAGACTAACCGAGGAGCTAGAGAAGCTCTCCAAGGCCTACAAAGCTTTGGAGAGTGAGCACTCTACCCTCACCAAGTCGTATGAACAACTTCAAGCTCAACCGCCTAAAAATGATATGCCTAGTTCCTCTACTCCTATTACTTGTGATCATGCAAATATCATTGAGGAAAATGCTAGGTTGAAGATCAATCTTGCTAAGGCCATCTCCCTAGGTAAGAAACCGTTTGTCACTTCACAAAAGGGAGAGTTGGTCTTGGGTTCGTGGAGGAAGAAAAGGAGAAAGAGAGCCTCATGAAGGATGCTAGAGCTCCTCAAATTAAGAAGGCTAATGTTACTAGTGCTCCTCAAGCTAAGAGGATCCCTCAAGCTAAAAAGAAGGTCAACATTGCTAGTGGTGGTGCCACAAGGGGCAAAATCATTAGTGATGACTTTGCGGGAAAGATTAACCCTCATTACATTATCTTTGTTGATTATTATGGGGATGTCTATGCTAAGTTTGTTCGTCCTAGAAATATACCCATTGCTCGTTCTATTTGGGTTCCTAAGACCCTTGTTTCTAACAAAAGAGGACCCATTAAAAATGGGGACCTAAACCCAAGCAATGATTTCTTGTAGGACTATGCTTCCGGTGGGTCAAAATGGGTGCTTGATAGTGGATGCACAAAACATATGACCAGAAGCAAGGAGTTGATGATGGAGTTGAGACCAAATCTAAATCAAGCAACCGTCACTTATGGAGATCGATCAAAATCCGAGGTATTGGGCTTTGGCAAGGTGGTAGTCGCTAAGGATATCACCTTAGCGAATGTCATGCTTGTCAAAGACCTTGTTTTTAATTTACTTTCCGTTCATGCACTTAATAAGATGGGTTACGTCAGTCTTCTTTGATATTGATGTTGTGGTAATCTTGTGGAGCAAGACTCTAAAGGTCGCTTTCAGTTGGGTACGTCGAGGATGATTTGTTTGTGGTTGACTTTTCAAGGAAAACCACTTCAAATTTGATGTGCCTATTCGGAAAGGCCGACAAGGGTTGGTTGTGGCATCGCCGCCTAGCCCATGTCAATATGAGAACTTTGCAAAGTCTTCACAAGGGTGGCCACATTCTCGGACTAAAAGAAGATGTCTCTTTTGCCAAAGATCGTGTTTGTAGGGCTTGTGTTGAAGGAAAGATGCATGATTCTCCCCATCCGTCCAAGACTATTATTTCTTCCAAGAGGATCTTGGAGCTCCTCCATGTGGATCTTTTTGGTGCCGTTCCCGAAGCTAGTCTTGGTGGGAAGAAGTATTGCTTGGTGATAGTTGATGACTATTCAAGATTCACTTGGGTTTATTTCTTCAAGTCGAAGAATGAGACCCAACAAACCTTCATCGACTTCTCCATTGAAATGCAACGTCAACACAATGTCCCCATATTGGCAATTAGAAGTGATAATGGCTCCGAGTTCAAGAATTACACACTCAATGAGTTTCTTAGTGAAGAGGGCATTCGTCATCAATATTCCGCAACTTATACCCCTCAACAAAATGGTGTAGCCGAGAGGAAGAACCGGACTCTTATGGATATAGCAAGGTCCATGTTGGCGGAGTTTAAGACTCCGTTGACTTTTTGGGCGGAGGCTATTTCCACGGCTTGTCACTCCTCCAACCGGCTCTACTTCCGCAAAGGGTTGAATAAGACTCCCTATGAGATTCTCACCGGCAACAAACCTAACATCTCCTACTTCCGTGTCTTCGGTTGTAAGTGTTTCTATTTGATCAAAGGTTGTCGCTTAACTAAATTCGAATCTAAATCTCTAGAGGCTATATTTGTTGGTTACGGTGCCGAATCCCACACTTATAGAATCTATGATAAAGCCACACGGCGTATCATAGAATCTTGTAGTGTGGTGTTCGAGGAAAATAACGGCTCCCAAGTGGCGCAATTTCATGTTTCCGATGTAGATGATGTAATTCCTCAAGATGCCATAAGAAGAATGGGTGTGGGATTTTTCCGCCCCATTGAGGAACCCCTTGTGGCGGATCGAGAAGGACAATGCTCTACTCAAGTGGAGCCTTCATCTACTCAAGAAAATCAAGCTAATGAAGAGCCTATTGCACCAACCCAAGAACAAGTTGAAGACCCTCAACCCCTTGATCAAGTTGCTTTGCAAGAGCTCAACTCTCCTATCCATGATGCTAGCCATGATCAAGACCTTGCTCAATCATCTTCTTCTTCAAATGTTGAAGCCGCATCTAGTGATGATCAAGGTCAACCTTCCGGTCAAGGCGGGGACTCGAATGATCAAGATGATCAAGTGATACCTCCAAGATGCAATGAGGATATCGAAGCCCGTCGTCGAGCTAGAGTTGAAAGAACCATGGCACGTCGTGAACATTTCCTTGAGAAGGTGATTGGTGATGTGAGAGGCAAAGTGTCCACCCGGAGGCAATTGGCAAACTTTAGTGATCATCAAGCTCATATTGCCATGTTTGAACCGAAGAAAGTGGCCGAAGCTCTTGAAGATCCGGATTGGTTGCTAGCTATGCATGAAGAACTCAACAATTTCGAGCGCAATAAAGTTTGGAAGCTAGTTGAGAAGCCAAATGAGTGCCGCAATGTTATTGGCACAAAGTGGATTTTCAAGAACAAGCAAGATGAGCATGGCATGGTTGTAAGGAACAAGGCTAGATTGGTGGCTCAAGGGTACTCTCAAGTTGAAGGCATTGATTTTGGAGAAACCTATCCTCCCGTGGCTCGCCTTGAGTCCATCTGTATCCTTCTTGCTTATGCATCCCGTTATAACTTTAAATTGCAACAAATGGATGTTAAAAGTGCCTTTCTTAATGGTCCCTTAAAGGAGTTGGTGTTCGTTAAGCAACCCCCGGGGTTCGAGGACCCCAACTTCCCTAACCATGTCTACAAGCTTGATAAGGCGCTCTATGGACTTAAACAAGCACCACGTGCGTGGTATGAGCACCTTAGAGAGTTATTGTTAGACCGTGGATTTGAAGTTGGGCAAATTGATCCCACTCTTTTTACTAAGAGGGTTAAAGGGGAGCTTTTCGTATGCCAACTTTATGTTGATGATATTATCTTTGGCTCGTCTAACAAAGCTTTTAATGATGAATTTTCAAAGCTTATGACCGATAGGTTTGAGATGTCTATGATGGGCGAGTTGAAGTTCTTCCTTCGATTTGAGATCAAGCAATTGAGAGGAGGGACTTTCATTAGCCAAGCAAAGTACATTCAAGACATGCTCAAGCGGTTTAATATGGCCGATTCTAAGGAGAAGAAGACACCTATGGATACCAAATGCCATCTACAACTTAACCCAAAGGGTATAGATGTGGATCAAAAGCTTTACCGCTCCATGATAGGTTCTTTGCTTTACCTTTGTGCATCTAGACCCGATATTGTGTTGAGTGTAGGTGTGTGTGCAAGGTATCAAGCGGCTCCTAAGTAAAGCCACATGTTGGCGGTCAAAAGAATTCTACGATATTTGGTTCATACCCCAAGGTTTGGTTTGTGGTACCCAAGGGATTCTTCTTTCACTCTTCGTGGGTTCACGGATTCGGATTGGGCCGGTGATCAAGATGATAGGAAATCAACTTCCGGGGCTTGCCAATTCCTTGGTAGGTCCTTGGTGAGTTGGTCTTCTAAGAAGAAAAATTGTATTTCTCTCTCCACCGCCGAAGCCGAGTATGTGGCCGCCGCTAGTGCTTGCACTCAATTGTTATGGATGAGGCAAACTTTAAAGGAGTACGGTGTCAATTGTGACAAAGTGCCTCTTTTGTGTGACAATGAGAGTGCTATCAAGATCGCCTACAACCCGGTGCAACACTCAAGGACCAAGCATATTGAGATTCGTCATCATTTCATTCGAGATCATGTTGCCCGTGGAGACATTGAGCTAGCATATGTGCCAACCAAGGACCAACTTGCTGATATTTTCACGAAGCCACTTGATGAAGCAAGATTCACTTATTTGAGGAATGAGCTAAATATCGTGGATTCGAGGAGCTTGGCTTGACCATCTTGCATACACACCTATAGCTTCAACTTCTATCTTGGTTTAGGTGTGGGCATGAATTTAGGGGGAGTGTTGTCCTAATAAATTGGGCTCTCCCTCCCCCCAATATGCCTATAGCAACAACTTATTTATCTCTATCTTCATTTCATGAATTGTGAGCTTAAATGACGAGTATTAGTTATGGATCCAAGATATAGTGCCATGCCATAAACTCATACATGGTGGCCTAGGCCACCAACCTCTTCCTTGTGAAGAGTTGGTCCTTTTGGGGTTTTATTAGATTTTATTTGCAAATCTTTTGTTCTTATGGGAAACTCACTCAATCTTGGCATTTATTGTTTTTTTTTGGCTTTTGCAAGTTGAGTGTGAAGTACCATCCCAGTTTGTGTTGTCTATCCCAAGCCTCTCCTTGCCCCAAAACTTGCTCCTCTTGCCACATACATGTCCACCACCATAAACTAGCTTTTCTGAGGTGTGGGGGGCGGAGACTCCGGTGTCTAACACCGGAGACTCCGGTCTGAGCAGAATCTCCGCCCTAAGCCACGGAGACTCCGGCACCCCGGAGACTCCGGTGTGCTTAGGACGGAGACTCCGGTCTCGGCGTTTTCCAGAGGGGTCCTAAAGGGTGTCGGGGTGGGGGGTTGAATCACAACTCCCTCACCACCCCCGACCCCTACCTCTCCCCTGCTGCCGCCCCTGCCTGGAGAAGCTTCCCCGGCCGCTTCCCGTCGCCGGAATCCGCCGTCCAGCCGGCCCCTCTTCCTCTCCAACGTTGGGGAACGTCCTCCCCACCATTGGAGACCTCCACCATGTCGAGCAGCGGTACCTCCCTCTCTCCCTCTCTAGGTTTCTTCCTAGATCTTGGATAGAGTGTGTAGTGTTGCTCCCTATGGTGTAGAATCTCTTGCTGGCTTGTTTTTACCTCAATGTATCAATTCTAGCATCTTTAGCACCGAATTTTGACCTAACCCTAGATTCTCAGCCTCAGGGCCGGAGACTCCGGTGTGGCCGGAATCTCCGGCCCCTAAGACCAGAATCTCCGGTGTAGATCACATTTGTGTGTTTTTGATTCTCCAATTGATGCATCTTTTGTTTCCCTGGACATGTATGCTCATCCCCCTGCTACCCCCTCTCTGTTTACTCACAGGATCCTCGCATCGACTCAAGAAAATCTCTCACAACCCCAATAAGGTGACTCGGAAAGATAAGAGGGGTTCTCGGGCTTATTTGGATCGGACCGAGGATGGCCGTTTGGTTCAGCGTGACAGAGGTGCTGCTACTAGAGAGGCTGCGCAGAGAAGAGCCGAAGAAGAATTCCTTGCACAAGAGAGGGCCAAGAAAGCAAAATTTGACAATTTGACCACCATTAGTGGGTTGAACAAATCTGAGTTCCGTGCTATGAGGTCACAGCCCTTCTTTGATATGCCGCAAAACTCCAACAATCCTCATTTTTGGAGAAGGGAGCAAGAGATAGTGATGAATGAAGTCTATGCAAAGCTCTCGGGTCCTAATATTGATTGTGTGCAAAAAGTCCTCAATGACAAGGTTCGGTGAATTGCTTGGATATGTGTTCCGCAAGGGTGAAGCCTCCAAGGAAGAATCATGCATACGAAAGGAGTTCATTATGATAAAAACAAGATGACACCGCTCTACCTCAACAAGTCCGCCGTTGGCTCCAACAAGGATCTTCTTCCCACATTCAATATCCTCCTTCGCATGTTTAGAAGCAATATTGCACCCCAAGCCGGGAATGTGGATGCAATTCGTGGAGGGCTTGTCAACCTCCTTATTCATTCCTATGGGGTGCTTCAAGCCGGAGTCAATTGTCAAGGTTTTGAGATAGATGTGATGGATTTTATCAAATGTGAGTTGCATTGGGCGGTACATGAGATGAAGAATCCTATATATGCACCTTATGTGATGAAGCTAATTCTTGATCAAGTGCCACACCTCAATCGTGAGCACTTCACCGTTCACAAGGCCGGCTCCCTCCAAATTCTCAAGCATGACAAGACATCCTCTTCTAGTGCTCCCTCTCGTGTCCCATTTTCATCAAGTGAAGAAGAGGAAGAAGATGTGGCACCCGTTCGTAGGAGGAGTAAGAATGCCGACCCTCCCTCATGGGCTAGCAAGGGCAAAGATGATGTGCAAAAGAGAGTAAAGAAGCTTAGTTGGTTTGAAAGAGTGATGCTTCACATGAATGTGTGCATCCACAAGGAAAATTACCAAGCTCACAAGGAGAGGAAGTTGATCATCTCAAATCAAAGGAAGTTGTACAAGGAGTTGGAGAAAAAGAGGGACAAGACTCCTCCCCCTCCTCCTCCTCCTCCTAGAATTGGCAAGGACACGGATAGTGAGTCTCCCAAATCCACCGAAAGCGAGAAGACAATTAGCAATGATGCTTGGAATGCAAAGCAATTCCCTTGGTCCGATTTTGATTTTGAGGAAGTGTCCTCCATGCCTTCTTCCTCGCCCAACACCGGCAAGGCTCCAATGCCTCAAAGGGAGATTGAAGATCAAGACGCTAGTGGCTCGGAGTATAAGGATGATGATGATGATGATGCCACCGATGAGGACTCCGAGTGATCTCTATGGGACCGTTAGCATCGCCTTTCTTCCTTTTTGGTGTCTCGATGCCAAAGGGGGAGAAATGGTTCTAGTAGGCTATCCGTGGGATTTGCATGGGTCGGGCACAAGCATTTGCTTTTATCATTCCTTGAGAGCTTGTGTCCCTTTATTATTCGTGTGTTGAACTTGGTGTTGAACTCTATTTTCTATTTGCTACTTTTATGTGAGATGTGGATCTAGTTGTCGTTTTTTTCTTGAGACATGGTATCGGTGATTATCTATTGGTTGAGTTATTGTGGTGTGAGATGTGTTTTGGAATCATCTTTTATTCTCACACATAAGGTATGGTTGTCAACCCTTCTATATCATGTCTTAGGTTTGCAAATGTTTGTGTCATTGATATATCATGTCATAATTTATTTGTGGCATCCTCCCCTATATGTGGGTTTCCTCTCATTTGTGTAACTTGTCTATATGCACACATTTAGGGGGAGATGCTATTTGTCACTTGATATGATCTATTTATTTTGCAAATCCTAGTGTTGTCATCTAACACCAAAAAGGGGGAGATTGAAAGAACATTTCCTAACCCCTATTAGTTTTGTGTGTTAGTTAACAACACTAATGATTATCTAATATGATGCTAAGTGTTGCAGGATTATTGACATATTTTTCCCCTAGCATCATTCACCAAAAAGTGAAGAAATGGCAAAGTTTTCTTGCTGCAGGAAATCTCCTGACCGGAGTCTCCGGCCCCTGGGTTTTCCTGCCCTTCGCCAGTTTCTGTGGTGCGGCTCTGGTGTCTGTCCGGAGGGTGCCCGGAGGAAGCCCGGAGTCTCCGGGGAGGCCGGAGTGTCCGGCCTGCGAGACCGGAGTCTCCGGCCTGTCCCGCGTCTTCGACAAGTTTCCGCCCGGGTGCGGAGTTTCCGGCCAACACCGGAGTCTCCGGTCCCCCAGACCGGAGTCTCCGGCCCTTCTATCAAGCGAGCAAGGTGTGGGGAGCCTCTGGTGCCAGTCCGGAGGAACCCCGGAAGGAGACCGGAGTCTCCGGCCTACACCGGAGTCTCCGACCCACTTAGGCCGGAGTCTCCGGTATAAGTGACCTCCAACGGTCAGATTTTTCAGAGGGGTATAAATACCCCTCCACCTACCTCAGACCAGCTAGCTTGTCCAGCATTTATGAACCCTAATATTTGAGATCTCAAAATCACAAGATCTCCCAATTCCTCTGATGGGGGGATACTTTATAGGTAGACCCATGGACCCGGAAAGTAGACCTGCCAAGACCAAGAAGGCCAAAGCCGAGTCACGCATCAAGTCGCATGGGCTGGGCTGGAGACAAGCCGACCAAGGCCCATGATGAAGAAAGGACCCGTCCGGAAGGAGTCCAAGTACAACCCGGAGCCTTAACTTGGAGGACCAAGACGTAGAGTAGGACTCCGTGTTCTAGTGTGACTCGGTGTAACCTGTGAGTCCAGGGACCCGGCTGCCTTTATAAGCGGGGTCCTGGACCTTAGATCGATAAGCAATTCCAGTAGGGAGAAACACCAAGTCGCCGGATCCCCAGAGAGGAGCCGGAACCTTGTAATCGAGATCTAGCAAAGAGCAATAATATAGAAGCAGGAAGTAGGTCTTTACCTCGAATCAGAGGGGCCGAACCTGGGTAAATCCGTGTCCCTAGGCGAGATTAATCTCTCCTACGTACTTCAAGCATCGATGGCCCCCGAACTTACCTTCCAGGAGGAAGGACTTGCCGTGACAACCCCACGACAGTTGGCGCCCACCGTGGGGCTGGAGAAGTGTCGGGGATATGAACCCCGGATATCCCTAAGAGGTCCATTTCTTCAAGAACTACATGGGCCGGCTACGCAAGTGCCGGCTGCGGCGTGCCGCCTGGAACCAGCCGGATGAAGCAAGCTGCCTCGTCTACCCGGAGGCGGACGGCCGGTTAGGCTCAAGCCGGCCGTACCAACCGACAGCTCCGTACAAGTGGGCCAGGATCGTATAACCGTTGTCGGNCCAGAACTATAAAGTGAAGCTTTGTGCAACCGGTCATGCTACACAATCGAAGGTTACTGGGTTTACCAATCCCAGGCTGGTGTGCTCAAAATGGATCATCGGCACACAACACTTCGATCATGCCATAAGCTCAGACATAGCTATCATGTATAGTTAAGAGATCAAGACTTGTGGAACAACTGGCACATCACAGACTCTACGACACAAAGATTCATATAGCAACTCATATATGAGGAAGATACAAATTACACACAAAAGGGATCACAGATCCATCAGTACATCAAGCGGAAGCGAGGTAGTGTTGTCTAACAACAAGATGCAAATATGGCCTAAGAGGCCTACAAATAAACATAACCAAAGCCAGCTTGTTCCATGGTCCCAAGCTGCCACCTGGGAACCCCGGACTACTAGTCGACATCCACGAAGAAACCACCTAGCTGCTCGGTGTCGTCCTCCTCTGAAACAACCATATAAAGGCAGCAAAGAGAGACTGAGTACGACGTACTCGCAAGTTTAGTAGGGCGATATAGGCCCAATGCTGACGGAGGCTCTAAAGCTGTATGTAGCTATTTTTCATAAAGCTAGTTTTTACTTTGTAAAAGACATAAGTGACACAAATGGCATCGTCTACTCAGAATGTTTTTCGAAAGGGGATAAGAGAGTAACATTTTCCTTCGGTTCTCGTCGAACCAACTTGTCACCAAACATCCCTCATCTCCACCAAAGGCACTCCCTCGAATCACCCTCGAGGAAATGAACCTTTTAAACACACGTTGAGTTGCAACCTTTAGCTGCCAAATTAATTAATTACGGTTAAGGTTCTCTATGAGCTAATCCGCCATTCCCAAGAGTTTGTCCATAACCGTGGACATGGCTTTTCGAAAAGATTTACCCTGCAGGGGTGTACTATTCTACCCATTGGTACCGTCCGACTCACCTGATTGGCCCTCTTCCGGGGAAGGCTGGCGAGCGGGCGCGGTTAAACCTTTACCTCGCATGAGACTATCCAAGAGTCATCTATGGCCACAGGGCAAGTTTACCCAGCCTATTTCAGCCCCTGCCCCATCGCCATGTCCTAAACACAAATACTCATCAACATTTTCCTTTTTACCCACACACAAATGGAAAACCGAACTAGAGGACCCTTGGATATGCCCGCACAAGTTATTCAGTTAGTAAGGCGCCCATACACCCACCAATGGCAGCACGCTCGGTTCTTGGTTCTAGCTAAAAGCACTCTCAGCCTAGGCTGCAAGAATGAGGCAAAACACCATCCCCGATGGCAACTCATCCGAGCCTTTTAGCAATTTAATTATACACCACAAGTAACCATCATGTCCGAACATTCCATCATCAAACATCAATATGGAATTTAATCAACGGACATAACTAGAATTTGACTAAGCATGGCTAAGCATAGCTAAGAATGTATAACAACAATTAAATCTTGGTCTCCGGCCAACACATCAATCTATGGTTCATAGGTAGGGATACATGTGATTGGCTCGGGGGAAAACATCATTCATAGGATACTCTAATATTGACCAAAATTGATATTGGAATCGCATGCAATATTATGGTGGATAAAATAAGTTTATAAAACAATAGGATTCTATATGCCAAGAAGGTTAGGTTATCTCTTGCCTTGCTGCCGGGGCGTGTAGTACGGCTCGTCGGGATAGGTCGGGGTGACCTCAACTCCGGAATCTATCGATACCCAAAATAATACAAAAGAACAAATAAATCACACGAACACAAGGTGCAATGCTCAATCACACGATGACATGTCAAATTGATGCAAAGATACCATCATATAAATTTAATAGCAAAATTAAATGGAGAGCCAAATAATTAGTGCAATTATTTGGAAGCAACCCCATATTTATCTTAGTGACCACATTATTTATAAATTATTACATTATTAGAGAAGTGGCTCGATATGCATGAACATGACATGAATGGGTAGGGTTTGTCCTTCCGATCATTTTGGTATCTTATTTGTAAATTTTCAATTATCGAGGATTAAATAGTGAATTAAATAATTATTTGAATTTATTTCATTTAAACAATTTATGAACAACATCAAATAAATAATTGGGATCATGATGTTAAATTAGCATGGTTTGATAGTATTTGACATGTTGATCACTTTGATATTTTATTTATAATTTTTGGTTGATTAAAAATATCGAAATATGAATTTTCCCAAATTAGGTAATGTTTATACCATTTTAGAAATTTCTATATAAACAGCAAGAATATAGTTTCAAAAGAAAGTCACAATGATTCCATCTTGTAGAGTTTGTTTTCGCGAGCAATTTGATATTTTATTTGTCAAATTTGGATCATTATCTTAAAAGATATCAAATATTTAAATTTGTTTTCAATTACAAATAGGAAAACAAATTGGGCAGACAGGCCGGCCTCAGGCCGGCCAGGCCGGGTGGGTGCCCGAAGGCACCGGCCTTTGGCCGGCCCAGGCTGGGCAGACGGCCGGGGGTGTGGCCGAAGCCTCCGGCCCATGGCCGGCCCAAGCCGAGCGCGAGGTCGGACACCAGCCCGAACCGTCCGGCCCCAGCTCGGACAGGCCGAGGTCCAGGCCGGGTGAGCCGCATCGGCGGGGAATCGACGGCGACGGACGGCGAACGGTGGCGGGAGAGGGAGAGAGGATGCGGGAAAAGCTAGAGAGGACGCGGGCCTCACCAGCAACCGTTTGGAGGGGTCGGCGACGGCGGGGAAGGGACGGGGACGCCGGGAATCGGCCGGCGGAGCTCGGCCGAGGTTGAAGATGTCGCGGACGCGGGCGTCAGCTCCGGGGCTTCCCGGCCCGATTCCTTGGGCTGGGAGGAAGAGGATCTCGAGGCGGAGCTCCGGGTTGGCTTCGATCTACGTGAGAGTGACCGGGACGACGGCGGCGAGCTCGGCACCACGACAGCAAAGGGAGGAGCTCGGGAGGAGAGGAACAGCGAGACGAGAGGGAGCAGGTGGGGAAAATGGAAGCAGGTGGGCGTCCAGGTCGTCGTGGCGTCGTCCTGACCTCCAGCACGTCAGGGGAGGGGGCCGGCACCGTGCGGCATGGCCACGGCATGGCGCCAGTGGCCATGGTCGGCCCTGTGGAGGAGAAAAGAAAAGAGTGTTTGCGAAAACCCCCCTAGCCTAAATTTAAATAATTACAAAAAGGACCAGAGGCATTTTTAGGGATTTAATTGGGGCCTTTAAACAATTTTATAAAATCTGCAAAAATTTATAAAGCCTTCCCTTGACAGGTAGAAGCTTCACAAAAAGTTTGGCTTCAAAATAAAATGTAGAACTTCAGGTTTATTCATATTGTTGCAATATGGCCTTTTTTGACAAATTACAAAATGCATTTATTTGAAGCACTTACTTATTTCCAAAAATCATGAAAATATTCATGGAGGCTCTCACAGTAATATTGAAGCTTTCCATGATTTTAGTTTGAATTTTTGAAATGTTTAACTTGGTTTCAAAAAGAAAAATTGAATGAAGCCAATTTGAATTATCGAATTTATTTCCTTGCTTAATAAGGAATTGCTTCATCAAATGAATATAACATGCACACTTTGAACTTCCTGAACAATTTGGAAGTTCAAGTTTATTGGTTTGCTAAGTTGAGCAAATTCATTTGGTGGAGGGTTGTGGAAGGTTTGCTTCCCCATTTCAATTCGTTTCCAAGTGAATGTTAGAAATAGCAATTGCATATGGATGCTATGATGCAAATCAAGAATGCAAAAAGTGGAAAAATTCTTCGTATTTTTCGGTACAAAGCTGGGGCTGTTACAATTCTACCCCCCTTACAGGAATCTCGTCCCGAGATTCTAGGCTTGAGTGAAGAAGGCGGGATATTCCTGACAAAGACTAGTTTCTCGCTCCCAAGTCTCTTCTTCCTCGGAATGGTTCTCCCACCAGGAGCCGGCGGCTCCATTCAGCAGGTAGGTGGCGAAGTTGACTTGTTCCGCTACCGGAACGTGCAGAGCGGCAAACTTGTGCTCGAGAGCCCGGAGCCAATCATCAGCATCCAGTGGCTCTTTAGCTTCAGTAAAGGTAGGGGGTTGGGAGCGCAAGAACTCCGTAAGAGTGTTGCAGTCCGTGTTCCTCCTTGCCCCTTGCTGCACCAACTACTCAAGCAGATGCTCGTTGCGCAGGCGGTTTTGCTCAATGGCCATCAGGACCTCCGCCATTGAGGGTGGCGGCGGTGCATCAGGATTGCCTTGTTCCCCACGACGGGTAGGAGCCATTCTGAAGATTTGGAACAAGGACATAGTTAGAAACATCTTTGACAGTGAGGATAAATAACTAGAGTCCTTCCAGAGATAGATATTGAAGATGACAATAACACCGAAACAGATTGAGGCAACCACGGTGACATCACGTCATCGCGGCGATAGTAAACGGATACAAGGGAATCGAGACATAATTAGACGGTAAAAACCCAAACCCCGAGAACCTAAAACCTTGACACCAAGCTTAAAACAAATAGAGATAAGAATCAGAGTAGAGCGAGTTGGATGAGGAGTAAAAAGAATCCTAAGAAGGTTTTCACAACTTATTTTTAGGGTATAAATAATTTTCAACTAGGCTCGACATTGACCAATAGAAAGGGTTTCCTACAGGCAGTCCTGCTCTGATACCAAATTGTAACGCCCCGACCCCGGTATTATACAGAGAGGCTATGTAACCCACAGGCTATGCTACACAACCGAAGGGCATGGGATTACCGCTCCCACGCAACACTCCGATCATGCCATAAACACTGGCATAGCTATCAAAGTATAATAAAGTGATCAAGACTTGTGGAACAACTGGCACATCACAGACTCTACGACACAAGAGTTCATATAGCAACTCATATATGAGAAAGATACAAGTAGCACAACAGGGGTCACAGACCCATCATCACATCAAACAGAAGCAAATTATGTTGTCTAACAACAAGATCCAAAATATGGCCTAAGAGGCCTGCAGATAACATCCCAGCCAGCTTGTTCCACGACGTCCCAAGCTGCCACCAGGGAACCCCAAACTACTCGTCGATGTCAACGAAGAACCACCCTGTCTGCTCGGTGAAGTCCTCCTCTGAAACAAATTATACAAGCAGCAAAGAGAGACTGAGTACGACGTACTCGCAAGTTTAGTAGGGCGATATAGGCCCAATGATGATGGAGGCTCTAAAGCCGTATAGTAGCTATTTTGCATAAAGCTAGTTTTCCCTTTCAAAAGATATAAAAGACCCATGGCATCGACTACCCAGAATGTTTTTCGAAAAGGGATAAGAGAGTAAACTTTCATCTTCGGTTCTCATCGAACCAACTTGTAACCAGAACCCACTCAACTCCACCAAAGGCACTCCCTCGAATTTCCCTCGAGGAAATGAACCTTTTAACACAAGTTGAAATGCAACCTCTACCTGCCAAATTTTAATTAAGGTTGAAGTTCTCTATGATCTCGTAAATCCATTCCCAAGGCGTCCATAACCGCGGACACGGCTTTTCGAAACGATTTAACCCTGCAGGGGTGTACTAAATTACCCATTGGTACCGTCCGGCTCACCTGATTGGCCCTCTTCCGGGGAAGGCCGACGAGTGGGCGCGGTTAAACCTTTACCTCGCATGAGACTATCCAAGAGTCATCTGTGGCCACAGGATAAGTTCAGTGCCTATTTCAACACCCTGCCCCATCGCCACGTCCTAACACCACCTTCCTCATCATTTCCTTTTCCACCCACACACTCACACGCAATGGAAATAGCAAACTGGTTGTTTAGTTAAAGGGGATTCCATATGTCCCCACCAATGGCAGCACGCTCAGACCTTGGTTCCGAAGACAGGAACTCGCACTTAGGGGCAAGGATGAGGCAAAACACCATCCCCGATGGCAACTCATCCAAGCCTTTTAAGCAGAACTAATTAATCACCACACTCCACCACCACGTCCGAAACATTCCATCAACGTCAACAATTATGGAATTTAATAGACGTACATTATAGCATTTAACTAAGCACGGCTAAGCATTGATAAGCATCTAGATACAATAATTAAATCTTGGTCTCCGGCCAACACATCAAACCTAGGGTTTATAGGAGGGGAAACATGTGATGGTTCAGGGGATAAACATGCATTCATAGAATACTCTACATTGACCAAGAATTGACATTTGAACCGCATGCAATATTATGGTGGATAACATAATTTTATAGACAATAGGGTGGTAGATGCCAAGAAGGTTAAGTTATCTCTTGCCTTGCTGTCGAGGCGTGTAGTACTGCTCGTCGGGGTAGGTAGGGTTAACCTCCACTCCGGAATCTATCGATACCCAAACAAATATGGAAAAACAAATAAATCACACGAAGACAAGGTGCAATGCACAATCACATGATGACATGACAAGTTTATGCAAGATATCAACATTTAATTTATTTAACAAATTAAATGGAGTTCCAAATAAATAGTGCATTTATTTGGAAACAACCCCATCTTTATCTTAGTGACCACATTAATTACAACTTATTACATTATTAGAGAAGTGGCTTAAATATGCATGAACATGACATTTTTAGATAGGTATTGTTCTCCGGATCGTTTCGGTACTTCGTTTGCAATTTTTCGATTAATGTTGCAGAAATGGTGATTTAAACGGTTATTCAATTTTAATCATTTTAACCAATTTGAAAATGACATTAAAGTAAAAATTGGTTCCATGCTGTGATCTTAACATAGTTAACAACCCTTGAGTTGCTGATCATTTTGGTATATCATTTGCCATTTTTGGATCAATATTTACCAAGTTATGATATTTCCAACTATTGATTTAAATCTGCCATTTTAATTAATTATTACAAATAGCACCAAATTTAATTTTACCACTCTCTAAAATGACATAAACTTATAGTTCATTTTTCACTGAACATTTTGATACCTCATTCAGAATTTTTGGATAAGTAATTCTGAAGTTATTAATTTGCTAAACATTTAATTAATTCTGCCATTTTAGTATTCATTAATTTAAGGCAATATAATAATTTTAGTTGATCATGGAAATGACACTACCAGATAATTATGATTTTTCTGAGCATTTTGACATATTGTGTGCATTTTTCTGATTTGTGGTTTAAAAGATATTGAATTTCAAAGTTTAAATCAAATTCTGTCTATTTAATTAAATTCAGAAAAACAGGCCGAACCGTTTTTCACCGGCCAGTGGCTAGCCACAGCCACTGACAGCTGGGTCCAGGCGCCACGGTGGCTGCCACGCTGGCACGGCGGCCCACGGGTCGGTTTGACCCCGGGATGATGCCAAGACCGGTGCGAGCGCGGCGGTGACCGCCGGCACGGCCGTGCACGGAGGTGACGGTACGCGGCGATCTAGCCCTAACGGAGACTATGGGCGAGCTCT
This sequence comes from Puccinellia tenuiflora, assembly GCA_012064385.1. NCBI lineage: Eukaryota > Viridiplantae > Streptophyta > Magnoliopsida > Poales > Poaceae > Puccinellia > Puccinellia tenuiflora. The sequence goes on along the minus strand of QRDG01001689.1, from coordinate 1,686,352 downwards.
ACGCGACGAGGCGAAACTAGGCGGCGGAGGCACGCGACCCATTTGGTCACCGGAGCTAGGCATTCGTCGGCGACAGGCGGCGGCCGGTGACGTACTACGGCGTACCTAGCTTTCTAGGGGGAGAGGAGGAAGACGGAGAAGTCCAGGAGGAAGGCGTGCTCACCCTAGGCACGTGCGGATGCTCGGCTTAGTCGGAGGAGGTCGGGATCAATGGCAATCGTGCTCGGAGGCGGCGGTCGGCGTCGGAGAAGAAGAAGACGGAGGCGTCGATCCCAGGCTTCCGGGTCCGATTCCTCCTAGCCGAAGGATGAGGATGACGAGGCAGTGTCAAGGGTGTGCTTCGATCTGCTGCGGGCGGCCGGAGTCGTCGGCGGCGGCATCTCAGCTAGGTCACGGCCACGGCGCCGTTAGGTTTAGGGTTTCTGCAATGGGGGAAAAAAGAGGGGGGAGAGCAGAGCGTCGCGAGAGGACTTCTTATCCTCCATGGGGGGCCTGGGCGTGAGGGGGGGGACCGTAGCGTGGCGTGCGGGGACGTGGGCATCAGCGGCATGGCGACAGTGGCGCCGCTGTCACCACAGGGAAGAAGGTGGTTTTCCAACCCCCCCCCGGTTCAAATATTTTAATTACAAGTTAGTCCAGCAGCCATTTTAGGATTTAATTTGAGGCCTTTAAATATTTTCTAAAATTTTGGAAAAATTCACAGGGCCAAGATAATATATTTGGAACCTGCCATAAAATTTGCAGCCCATTTGAAAAACATTTTATGTGTAAATTATTTTGGAATTGCTCACAGGCAATTTGGATCTTTATTTAAATGTTTGATTTGGCAAGTACATTAATACTTGCCACAAACATATTTGAAATTTGTTGGAACTTCCTGGACAAATATGATAGTTCAATTTGGATTTTGTTTGTCCAATAATATTCACCAACCTTGATTTAACAATTTAAGCCAAAGCATTATTTCATGTGGAGCAATTTAATTATAGATGCCATGATGAAATCATGAAAAAGCAAAAGTGAAAATTTGGCCCATATTTTAGGGTACCAAACTGGGGCTATTACAATTCTACCCCCCTTACAGGAATCTCATCCCGAGATTCTAGGCTTGAGTGAAGAAGGTGGGATATTCCTGATGAAGACTAGTTTCTCGCTCCCAAGTCGCTTCTTCTTCGGAATGGTTAGACCATTGGATTTTGAGGAACTTGATGGTCTTGTTGCAGGTTTTCCTCTCTGCTTCATCCAAGATGCGGATAGGATACTCGCGATAGGTCAGATCCTCCTGGATGTCCAACACCTCATGATCAACCCCACGGATTGGATCCTTGAAACAACGACGGAGTTGGGAGACATGGAACACATCGTGCACATCCGGGAAGTTGGAGGGCAACTCGAGTTGATAGGAGAGATCTCCTCGCTTGGCTAGGACGGTGAAAGGGCCAACATAGCGAGGTGCCAATTTGCCCTTGATTCCGAAACGACGAACGCCTCGGAGTGGAGAGACTCGAAGATAGGCCTTGTCACCAATTTCATAGTGGACCTCTTGATGATGCTTGTCATAGAAGCTTTTCTGCCGGGATTGAGCAGCCTTAAGATTATCCCGAATGACACGGACTTTCTCTTCAGCTTCATTGATCACATCAGGACCGAAGAGTGGCCTCTCTCCAGTTTCAGACCAATTTAGAGGAGTCCTACATTTTCGTCCATAAAGAACCTCAAAGGGAGCCATTTGCAAACTGGCTTGGTAGCTGTTGTTGTAGGAGAACTCGGCGAGAGGGAGGTATTTTTTCCAACCCTTGCCGAAGGAGATAACACAAGCCCGGAGCATGTCCTCAAGAACTTGGTTCACCCTTTTAGTTTGACCGTCGGTTTGAGGATGATAGGCTGTGCTGAAGTTGAGGCGGGTTCCCATTGCATTTTGGAAAGCCTGCCAGAATCTGGATATGAATAGGCTCCCACGGTTTGAGATGATCCTCAGTGGAACACCATGGAGAGGAACAATGCGGGCAACATACAACTCAGCCAATTGCTTTGCGTTTATGTCCTCGCGAACTGGAAGGAAATGGGCTACCTTGGATAGGCGGTCGATGACAACCCAGATGGCATTATTGCCCTTTTGTGACCTTGGAAAACCGGTGATGAAGTCCATACCAACTTCATCCCATTTCCACTCGGGAATGGCTATGGGGCGAAGGGTACCAGCTGGCCTTTGATGTTCAGCCTTCACTCGGTGACAGACGTCGCATTCAGAAACATATTTGGCAATTTCCCGCTTCATGCGAGTCCACTAGAATTTGGGGCGGAGGTCTTGGTACATTTGGTGCTACCAGGATGGATGGATATGGGAGATTCATGTGCTTCTTGGAGGATCAACCCCTTGGTATTTCTCGTCTTGGGCACCACAAGGCGGTTCCCAAAATAGACAACACCGTAATCATCAACGGAGAAACACTTGGCCTTCCCGCTTGCAATATTCTTTTTGATCTTGCGGATGCCAGCATTATGTTGCTGGGCGGCCTTGATTTCATCCTCAAGAGTGGATTTGATCTCTAAGTTGGCTAGGTATCCGGAGGGAACAATCTCTAGATTCAACCGAGCAAATTTCTCATGGAGAGCGGGCTGAGCCTTTTCAACCATCATGGTGTTGCAATAGGCTTTGCGGCTCAGAGCATCGGCCACGACAATGGCCTTGCCGGGCTGATAATTAAGGGTCACATCATAGTATTTAATTAATTCCAACCATCTTCTCTGCCTCAAGTTCAGATCCGGCTGGGTGAAGAGATACTTCAGACTTTGATAATCCGAATAGATCTCGCAACGGTTGCCCAACAGGTAGGGCCTCCATTGCTTCAGAGCATGAACCACGACAGCAAGCTCTAGATCATGAGTGGGATAGTTTTGCTCATGTGGTTTGAGTTGACGAGAAGCATAGGCTACCACATGGCCTTCTTGCATCAAAACACAGCCCAAACCTTGTAGCGATACATCACAATAGACGACAAAGTCTTTGTCGGTGTCAGGAAGGACAAGCACCGGAGTGGTGGTGAGCTTGACTTTGAAGGTTTGGAAACTTTCTTCAGCCTTGTCTGACCACACAAACTGTTTGTTTTTCTTGAGGAGGTTAGTCAGTGCTTTGGCTATTTTGGAAAAGCCCTCGATGAATCGGCGGTAATAACCCGCCAACCCAAGGAAGCTTCGGATATCTTTGACAGACTTGGGAGTTGGCCAATCCAGGATTGCCTGAATCTTGTCAGGTATCACCGCTACTCCAGCAGCTGACACCACATGGCCAAGAAAAATGAGCTCCTTTAGCCAAAACTCACACTTGGAGAACTTGGCATAGAGGCGGTGATCTCGAAGCTTGGTCAGGACAAGTCGAAGATGCTTAGCATGCTCTTCTTCGGTTTTGGAGTAGACAAGGATGTCATCGATGTAAATGATGACGAACTTGTCGAGGTACTCATGGAAGATGGAGTTCATCAGCCTCATGAATGTGGCCGGAGCATTTGTGAGGCCAAAAGATATGACGGTATACTCATATAGCCATAACGAGTAGTGAAAGCCGTCTTTGGAATATCCTCCTTTCTGATTTTTATCTGATGGTAGCCTGACCTCAGATCCATCTTGGAGAATACCATGGCACCAGCTAGCTGGTCGAATATGTCAGTTATTCGGGGAATAGGGTACTTGTTCTTGATGGTTACCGCATTCAGAGGGCGGTAATCAACAACCAGACGAGGGACATTTGAATCCCTCTTCTTGACAAAGATCACCGGGCAGCCCCAAGGTGAGCTACTAGGCCGGATGAATTCCTTCTCCAACAACTCATCGATTTGTTTCTTTAGCTCAGTCAGCTCTTCCGCTGGCATGCGGTAGGGCCTTTTGGAAATTGGAGCCGTTCCCGAAACTAATTCAATGACAAACTCCACACTTCGATCAGGTGGCATGCCAGGCAATTCCTCCGGGAAGACATCGGGAAAGTCACACACCACTGCTACCTCATGCATTTCAGGTGGGGTAGTTCCTTCCATAAAGCATAGGCTGATCTCCGGAGAGAGAGGAGTGGCAGCGGATGGAGCAGCGGATGTAGGGGACCAGTAACGCACTATCCCGTAGCTTCGGTGGGTCACTGTGATAGTTTTGGCAGCACAGTCCAGGTTGGCCTGGTATTTGACTAGCCAGTCCATGCCCAGAATGACATCTAACCCATCTGACTTCAGGGCTATCAACGAGAACGGAAAGGCTATCGACTCTATGGAGACCTGAACCTCAGGAGCAATCCATTTGGTGTGCCAACTAGAGCCTAGTGTTTTGACCACTAGAGGGGAGTCCATATTTGCAAACTGTATTTGATGGTTGTGTGCATATGATATGGATATGAATGAATGCGATGCTCCAGAATCAAACAAGACTGAAGCTGGGTAATCATTGATTCGAAGCGTACCCATGAGAACTCCGGGGTCCTCTTCGACTCCTTCAGCCGAGACATGGTTCAGGCGGCCACGGCTGACGGTCATGGCCTTGGCGGCTGGTGTAGAGGGAGCCGGTGCAGGTGCTGCGGTAGCCGGTGCCTTCTGGGGGCACTCCCGGGAGTAGTGCCCCGGATCGCCACAGTGGTAGCAAGTGAGCCCCGGAGGTGCAGGAGGTAGCTGAGGGCGGACACCACTTCCAGCCGCACCCAAGGTCGAGGTAGCTGGGCGAGGCGGAGGTGGCCTGAACCCTGAAGGCCTTGGCGCGAATGGTGCACGAGGCACAGCGCTGAAGGGCACAAAGACCCTGCGCTTCTTGCCCTCAGAGGAATAGGAGCTCTGGTTGTCCACGGGAGCTGGCCTCTTGGAAGCCTCCAGCTCCTTCCTACCCTGCTCCATGGTAAGAGCCTGGTTGTAGAGCTCCTGGTAGGACTGGAACTTGAAGGGCAGGAGCTCGTATCGGAGCCGAGGTGCAAGCCCCTTGCGGAAGAGGTACCGCTTGTCCTCATCGTTGGTCACGTCCCGAGGGGCGTAACAGGAGAGGTGGTTGAACTCACGCCCATAAGACTGGACGTCCATGCGTCCCTGGGTCAAGTCCAGTAAATCCCTCCTCTTGAGGTCCATGATGGGCTTGGGAATGTACGCCGCACGGAAAGCGGCGCGGAAATCCGCCCAAGTGAAGACGTGGCCAGCGTCGAATATAGACACATGGCTCTCCCACCAGGAGTCGGCAGCTCCATTCAGCAGGTAGGTGGCGAAGTTGACTTGTTCCGCTACCGGAACATGCAGAGCGGCAAACTTGCGCTCGAGAGGCCGGAGCCAATCATCAGCATCCAGTGGCTCTTTAGCTTCAGTAAAGGTAAGGGGTTGGGAGCGCAAGAACTCCGTAAGAGTGTTGCAGTCCGTGTTCCTCCTTGCCCCTTGCTGTACCAACTGCTCAAGCAGATGCTCGTTGCGCAGGCGGTTTTGCTCAATGGCCATCAGGACCTCCGCCATTGAGGGTGGCGGCGGTGCATCAGGATTGCCTTGTTCCCCACGACGGGTAGGAGCCATTCTGAAGATTTGGAACAAGGACATAGTTAGAAACATCTTCGACAGTGAGGATAAATAACTAGAGTCCTTCCAGAGATAGATATTGAAGATGACAATAACACCGAAACAGATTGAGGCAACCACGGTGACATCACATCATCGCGGCGATAGTAAACGGATACAACGGACTTGAGACATAATTAGACGGTAAAAACCCAAACCCCGAGAACTTGAAACCTTGACACCAAGCTTAAAACAAATAGAGATAAGAATCAGAGTAAAGCGAGTTGGATGAGGAGTAAAAAGAATCCTAAGTCTGGTGCCAACGCGGGCGGGAGTGGGGGCGGTACCGCCCGCGTCGGGGCGGGAGGCGGGCGGTAGGGAGGCGGGACGGCAGCGGGGGGTGATGGTTCCATCGCCCGGCGGTAGCGGGCGCTACCGCCCCACTGTCGCCCGCGTTGGCGGCGAGAGGGCGGCGGGAGTGGGGCGGTAGGGAGGCGACGTGATGGCGGGGCGGGAGTCGGGCGGGAGGCGGGCGAGAGGGGGCGGGAGTCGGGCGGGAGGCGGGCGAGAGGGGGGCGGGAGGCGGGCGGTAGGGAGGCGGTAGCCGCAACGGCTAGCTGGCGTGGCGAGCTGTGATTCGTCCACATCAGCTAGCCGTTGAAGTATCCGTTGCAGCCTCCAAAAATTCGAAAAAAATGTCAAAAAATTCCAAATTTCATCCCCAACCCCCTATAAATACCCCCCCACCCCCTCACTCAGTTCACACCCCACTTCATCTCCATTTCCACTCTCCATTTCCACTCCTCTCGACGCCATGTCTTCGTCCAGCAGCAATTCGAGCGAAGGAATGGAGGGTGATATGATCGATGCATTCGAGGCGGAGTATGAGGAGGCAATGCTCAACCTCGAGGCGGAGTCAAGCCAGACGCGACGCCATCGAGGGTACATCAGGCGTGATCGTCTGGGTGCCCACGATCGGCTCTACGACGACTACTTCGCCGACAACTGTACTTATCCTCCGAACTTCTTTCGGCGAAGGTACCGAATGAGGCGACACCTTTTTCTACGCATTGTGGATAGATTGGGTGAATACTCTCCGTATTTCACCCAAAGAGTTGATGCTCTCAACCATCCTGGTTTTTCTCCCCTACAAAAGTGTACTGCGGCTTTGCGCTTGTTAGCTTATGGAGCCGCTGCAGATACGATAGATGAGTGGCTTAAGCTAGCTAGACAAACTTCAGCAGAATGTCTAGAGAGATTCTGTGAAGGCATCATTCATTGTTACGGGGATGAGTTTTGCCGTCGACCAAATGTCGCGGATACTCAGCGTCTCCTAGCGAAAGCCGAGGAGCGTGGCTTTCCGGGCATGCTAGGGAGCATCGATTGCATGCATTGGCAGTGGAGGAACTGCCCAGTTGCGCATGCCGGTCAATTCACAAGGGGAGACATCAAACACCCTACCATAATCTTAGAAGCCGTTGCGTCGTATGATCGTTTGATCTGGCATGCCTTTTTTGGAGTGGCCGGGTCCAACAACGACATCAATGTACTCAATCAGTCGCCGTTGTTCACTGATGTGCTTAGGGGAGAAGCACCCATAGTAAACTTCACGGTGAATGGACACGAGTACAACAGGGGTTACTACCTTGCCGACGGCATCTACCCCTCCTGGCCGGTGTTCATGAAGGTGTTACTCTTCCACAAAGTGACGAGCATCAGCTATTCACAAAAGCTCAATCAGCTTGGCGCAAAGATGTCGAGTGTGCCTTTGGAGTGCTCAAGTCTCGGTTCAACATTATAGCAGTTCACGGGCGCTCCTACTCGAAGCGTACTCTTGGGATGATCATGCGTGCATGTGTCATTCTGCACAACATGATCATCGACGATGAGCGTGGTACCAATTTGGACCACATCTATGAGACAGTTGATTCCAATGTCGGCCCGGCGATACACAACAATGCACCGCCAAGCCTAGCAGCCAGGATTCAGATGGACACCGAAATGAGGGACTCACCGATGTATACACGGCTCCAGCAAGATTTGATTGAGCATGTGTGGGCAAAAAGTAATGCCTAGATTATGTAAATTTTTCAATTTATTATGTAATTTTTTCAATTTATTATGTAATTTTTTCAATTTATTATGCAATTTTATTAATTATTATGTAATCGGTAACATTTTTAATTCAATAAAATTATTTCCTTGCATTATTTTAAATGTCTAAACAAAAGCGAGTGAAATAACTTAATCTGAAAAAGAAATGCTGATGTGGAGGAGAGAGAAGTGAGAGCTGCCACTATAGCCCGTGCACTGGCACCGTGGGGTGAGAGTGTGGTGAGAGTGGAGTGAGAGTGGAGGAAAAATCTGACGTGGCATCACTATCACGGGCTATAGCCCGTGATGCACTGGCACCAGCCTAAGAAGGTTTTCACAACTCATTTTAAGGGTATAAATAATTTTCAACTAGACTCGACATCGACCAATAGAAAGGGTTTCCTACAGGCAGTCCTGCTTTGATACCAAATTGTAACGCCCCGACCCCGGTATTATACAGAGAGGCTATGTAACCCACATGCTATGCTACACAACCGAAGGGCATGGGATTACCGCTCCCACGCAACACTCCGATCATGCCATAAACACTGGCATAGCTATCAAAGTATAATAAAGAGATCAAGACTTGTGGAACAACTGGCACATCACAGACTCTACGACACAAGAGTTCATATAGCAACTCATATATGAGAAAGATACAAGTAGCACAACAGGGGTCACAGACCCATCATCACATCAAACGGAAGCAAATTATGTTGTCTAACAACAAGATCCAAAATATGGCCTAAGAGGCCTGCAGATAACATCCCAGCCAGCTTGTTCCACGACATCCCAAGCTGCCACCTGGGAACCCCAAACTACTCGTCGATGTCAACGAAGAACCCACCTGTCTACTCGGTGACGTCCTCCTCTGAAACAAATTATACAAGCAGCAAAGAGATACTGAGTACGACGTACTCGCAAGTTTAGTAGGGCGATATAGGCCCAATGATGACGGAGGCTCTAAAGCTGTATAGTAGCTATTTTGCATAAAGCTAGTTTTCCCTTTCAAAAGATATAAAAGACCCATGGCATCGACTACACAGAATGTTTTTCGAAAAGGGATAAGAGAGTAAACTTTCATCTTCGGTTCTCATCGAACCAACTTGTAACCAGAACCACGTCCGAAACATTCCATCAACGTCAACAATTATGGAATTTAATAGACAGACATTATAGCATTTAAATAAGCACGGCTAAGCATTGATAAGCATCTAGATACAATAATTAAATCTTGGTCTCCGGCCAACACATCAAACCTAGGGTTTATAGGAGGGGAAACATGTGATGGTTCAGGGGATAAACATGCATTCATAGGATACTCTACATTGACCAAGAATTGACATTTGAACCGCATGCAATATTATGGTGGATAACATAAGTTTATAGACAATAGGGTGCTAGATGCCAAGAAGGTTAGGTTATCTCTTGCCTTGCTGCCGGGGCGTGTAGTACTGCTCGTCGGGGTAGGTAGGGTTAACCTCCACTCCAGAATCTATCGATACCCAAACAAATATGGAAAAACAAATAAATCATACAAAGACATGGTGCAATGCACAATCACATGATGACATGACAAGTTTATGCAAGATATCAACATTTAATTTATTTAACAAATTAAATGGAGTTCCAAATAAATAGTGCATTTATTTGGAAACAACCCCATCTTTATCTTAGTGACCACATTAATTAAAACTTATTACATTATTAGAGAAGTGGCTTAAATATGCATGAACATGACATTTTTAGATAGGTATTGTTCTCCGGATCGTTTCGGTACTTCGTTTGCAATTTTTCGATTAATGATGCAGAAATGCTGATTTAAACGGTTATTCAATTTTAATCATTTTAACCAATTTGAAAATTACATTAAAGTAAAAATTGGTTCCATGCTGTGATCTTAACATAGTTAACAGCCCTTGAGTTGCTGATCATTTTGGTATATCATTTGCCATTTTTGGATCAATATTTACCAAGTTATGATATTTTCAACTATTGATTTAAATCTGCCATTTTAATTAATTATTACAAACAGCACCAAATTTAATTTTACCACTCTCTAAAATGACATAAACTTATAGTTCATTGTTCACTGAACATTTTGATACCTCATTCATATTTTTTGGATAAGTAATTCTCAAGTTATCAATTTGCTAAACATTTAATTAATTCTGCCATTTTAGTATTCATTAATTTAAGGCAATATAATAATTTTAGTTGATCATGGAAATGACACTACCAGATAATTATGATTTTTCTGAGCATTTTGACATATTGTGTGCATTTTTATGATTTGTGGTTTAAAAGATATTGAATTTCAAAGTTTACTTCAAATTCTGTCTATTTAATTAAATTCAGAAAAACAGGCCGAACCGTTTTTCACCGGCAGTGGCTAGCCACAACCACTGACAGCTGGGTCCAGGCGCCACGGTGGCTGCCACGCTGGCACGGCGGCCCACGGGTCGGTTTGACCCCGGGATGATGCCAAGACCGGCGCGAGCGCGGCGGTGACCGCCGGCATGGCCGTGCACGGAGGCGATGGTACGCGGCGATAGCCCTAACGGAGACTATGGGCGAGCTCTACGCGACGAGGCGAAACTAGGCGGCGGAGGCGCGCGACCATTTAGTCACCAGAGTGAGGCGTTCGTTGGCGACAGGCGGCGGCCGGTGACGTACTACGGCGTACCTAGCTTTCTAGGGGGAGAGGAGGAAGATGGAGAAGTCCAGGAGAAAGGCGTGCTCACCCTAGGCGCGTGTGGATGCTCGGCTTGGTCGTAGGAGGTCGGGATCGACGGCAATCGTGCTCGGAGGTGGCGGTCGGCGTCGGAGAAGAAGAAGACGGAGGCGTCGATCCCAGGCTTCCGGGTCTGATTCCTCCTAGCTGAAGGACGAGGACGACGAGGCGGTGTCGAGGGTGTGCTTCGATCTGCTGCGGGCGGCCAGAGTTGTCGGCGGTGGGCGGCGGCGTCTCAGCTAGGTCACGGCCACGACGCCGTTAGGTTTAGGGTTTCTGCAATGGGGGAAAAGAGGGGGGAGAGCAGACCATCGCGAGAGGACTTCTTATCCTCCATGGGGGGCCTGGCCGCGAGGGGGGGACCGGAGCGCGGTGTGCGGGGACGCGGGCGTCAGCGGCATGGTGACAGTGGCGCCGCTGTCGCCATAGGGAAGAAGGTGGTTTTCCAAAAAAAAAACCCGGTTCAAATATTTTAAATACAACTTAGTCCAGCATAGGATTTAATTTGAGGCCTTTAAATATTTTCTAAAATTTTGGAAAAATTCACAGGGCCAAGATAATATATTTGGAACCTGCCATAAAATTTGCAGCCCATTTGAAAAACATTTTATGTGTAAATTATTTTGGAATTGCTCACAGGCAATTTGGATCTTTATTTAAATGTTTGATTTGGCAAGTATACTTGCAATAAACATATTTGAAATTTGTTGGAACTTCCTGGACAAATATGATAGTTCAATTTGGATTTTGTTTGTCCAATAATATTCACCAACCTTGATTTAACAATTTAAGCCAAAGCATTATTTCATGTGGAGAAATTTAATTATAGATGCCATGATGAAATCATGAAAAAGCAAAAGTGAAAATTTGGCCCATATTTTAGGGTACCAGACTGGGGCTGATACACCTAGTGCACTAGTTCACAAATTGGGGTTTAGGTTTCTGTCACTCCTGCAACCCTACCATAAGCAAACTAAATACACTATGCATTCCCCTAGGCCCTTTGAAAGGTGAAGTATCATGTAGTCGACGTTCACACGATATCACTAGAGGAATAACACTACAACATAAATCAAACCATTAAATATTACTCAACATTATGCAATTACTAGCAACTAGGCTTTCCCCATGTCCTCAAGAACCAAACGAACTACTCACAAGACATCATATAGATCATGATTAGAGGTGATATGAATAAGGGAAACAATCTGATTGTAAAGACAATTCACCGATAAAACTCTCAAGCATCAACTACAAGTAGTAATCAACACCCGGGATACGATTCCAATTAACTAATAACAAAACAATGACAATTGCCACAGCGGGATGAGATGGGACGGTGACGGTGATGATGGTGCTGATGATGGAGATCGTGTTGATGATGATCCCGATGATGCCCGACGTGATGGAGATGACGATGTCGACGATTCCCCCCTCTGGGAGGGAAATTCCCCGGCAGATTTCTCCCTACCGGAGCTCTTCTTCTCTCTGTCTGGTTTCCGACTCGTGGAAGCGGCGGAAAAATTCCTCGTCGATATCCCCGACGTTATTAGGTCAAAGGGAAGTAATACGCCGAAGGGGAGCCGGAGGGGGGCCACAGGGGCCAGGGGAGGGTCCCACCCGCGGCCTAGGGTGGGCCCGCGGCAGGGGGCCATGCCTGCTCCCTGCAGCTTGCCTCCGTGCGCCCTTTTGGCTCCATGGCTTATTTCCCATAATATTTATCTCCGAATTTTTCTGGAATTTTTGGAGCTTCCGAAGTCAGGTGTCTTGACAGGTACTTTTCCAGCTGATTCCAGGCTCCGGTGGATGCATCTCCAATAATTGCCAAAAATGCAAAATGAGATAAAATAACATAAGTATTGCATCATAATATGATATATATCAATGAATAAAGATGAATTATGATGTAAAATAGTGATGCAAAATGGACGTATCAACTCCCCCAAGCTTAGACTCCGCTTGTCCCCAAGCGAAAACTGAACTCGGTAAACATGACCACAGGTTTATAGAGTGAAGTGTCGATAAATAAAGAATACGATCATGAAGCATCAGTATTTACTCATCAAACACAAATATATCTTAAACATCAACCTTTCTCTCATAAAGCTTCTCGAAGACAAGTAATGTAACTACAACATGTTAAGGTGAAAGAAGACAAAAACTTATTAAGCAAAGACAAACCGAGACTCTACTTAAGAAACAACTAGATGGTTCCCCGCGCGTTGCAGCGGGAACGCTTGATATAAAGTAGATTAAGAATAAAAAGACATTTAAAACATGAAACATATGGGGAACATATATTAGTGATTGTAGCAAGGCACGATATGAAATTATATACGAAATGCATCCTTACTTGTTTAGACTTGATTGCAGAGATAAAACAAAAACTGAGAGCATCGCGTGCACTAAAAAACTGAGTGGATTTTGATTCCAGAAAAAAAACTGCATGCATGCGTTAATATGGACACAAATTGAGTGATTTAGGGCATGTACAACTCTGTCTACTCAGACGTCTGTAATGTTGGACACATATAAAAATAGATGATGTGGGGGAGAGAGAAACTGAAAACGGAGCGAGACTGTCTGCAGAATTAGCGATGGTCTAATCGTCTGCTTACCGACGATAGATTTCCCGTTGTGCCGATCTCATCCCACATCGTGCGCCCGGAAAGATCGGACAGAGTCCTGCGCCCATTAATTTGTTAACATGATTTACGGGAAGTTGGGATCTTAACAGCCGGCCAAATAATGCCTGCACTGTACGTGCCGTGGAGTCGTGCTACAGACGTGGGCCGACTAAACTACTACACATGCCCTTAGTGGGATTGCTTATGTGGCATGCTTGCATGTTAAGAGAAATGCCTATAGTGGGTTGCTCCCATTTATATACTATAGATTATACTTATCAGCCCATATTTCAAGAAAGATTCATTTAAATGCTTCAACCATCCGGTCATCTTCCCCACGAGTTGCAAATCGTCAAAGTTATATCCTTATAACAAAAGAGTTAGAACTGACATAAGAAAAATGAATAACTATCATGAGACATAAAAGACATAAGGTAGATATCATACTTGCTTAACATCAAAATTCAACACTGTGGGTTTGCTTGTAGCAGGTAGAGGAAGTGGGTGACTGACTCAACAATAAGTAAAAGAGAGGCCCTTCACAGAGGGAAGCAGGGATTAGTCATGTGCTAGAGCTTTTTGGTTTTTAAAACAGAAGTAAAATGATTTTGAGTTATGCATGCTTCCGTCAACGGCTTCACGACAGAGAAGTTGTCTAGTCCCTCATGACAAGCAAGGTTTTTAGACTTATGAGAGCAGCTAGTTTTTAGAGGAGCGAGTATGCTCCTCTTTCTCCTTGGTTTCACCACTGTCCAATGTTTGGGCTGATTTCTCAGATTTGCATTGCGCGGAGGAGAATTGTGAGTTATATTTATATTTTTGCTTAAGCTGCTCTCGGGTTGATTCAAGTGAAGACGTAATCCATCGACACCGGGTGAAAGGGGGAAATGACCTTGCTCGTCACAAGTTATATCTAGCTCTCCACTGCTCCCTCATGAGCTTAAAAACAGAGGCACAAAGAGAAGTATTTTGAATTTTTTAAAGGTAGCACATGACAAATTTACTTGGAATGGCAAGAAATACCATGCATAGGTAGATATGGTGGACTCAGCTGGCAAGAAAGTTTGGCTTTGGGAATTGGATGCACGAGTGGACCATACACTCAGTACAGGGTTTTAGGCTAGAAAGGCTTTACAGCAAACAAATAGTGTTGAGAGATGTAAATCAACTATGCTATAAAAAAAATATGTCAAACATGCAACATAAAGCTTATCATCACTGTCAGAAATAAATCTAATACAAAGGTGTATGAGCTGGAAGGTTCACAAGCATGTAAGACATACAAGATAGTGTATTTGCAATTAAATTCTTCTTCTCTACTCAAGCACCAAAGCAATCATTGCAATTTAAACGAAGCCATGCTTATCAATACCGAATAAACTTCTACTCATGCACCCAATGTCAAATCATTACTTACCACAAGATCAGCAGATGAGAGAGATTGCAATAATAAAATATAAAGTGCAGAAGAATAAAAGATACTTCTCATTTATATTCCATTATAGAAAACCACACACCAACAGATACAAAGGACTCACAAGGAGTGACAAGACACAGTGCAAAACCATACTACAAGATAACTTCTCTAATCATGATACGACTCACAAGACTGCGAAAAATAAAAGACATAAGATAAAGATACCGGGGCACTCCCCCAAGCTTGGAACAAGCCAAGGGAGTGTCGTTACCCATAGTGCTCGAATTCATGAGGAAGACTTCCTGCTCCATCACTCGTCGCCAAACTTCCACGGGAGGTGCTTCCCGTCAACGAAAGACGAACAAGTCTCTTCGGACCTGAAACTTGCAGCGGAGCTTATACGCTTAAATCTAAGTTCATACTCACACATCTGATTGTGAAGATAATAGATCTGTGCTTGCAGATTGGCGGTCTCGTTTTCCAATAGAAAGATCTTCTCCCTTAATTCTTCGGTCTCTTGCTTGTGAAGATCAGTAAGCTCAGCAATGATGCGGTAATTGACACTTACTCCACGCTCGATCATCTTCTTGTACTCGAAAACCTCCTGTTCAACCTCTTCTAACCTTGTCTTCACATCCCCCTCCTTCTTAGACCTTGAAGATCTTGCTTATGAAGCACGCCATCCTTGAGCTGAAGAACTTGAGGATGCATCTTGACCTCAGCTAAGTAGGGGTTGATGACGTTCTTGAAGAAATCATCATTAGAAGTGATTGGAGAAGTCATGGCGGCTAGGGTTCGGACAAAAATGATTTGCTAGAAAAACTCGAAACGAAAGCACAACGAAAAACACAGGATACGCTTCTCGAAAAATTTGGGGAAATATATAGCGAAAAATTTTGCAATAAAAGGAAGACGACGGGACTAGGCGGAGTCGGAGGCGGTGTCCAGGGGCCAGGGGCGGGTCCCCACCGTGGCCTGGGGTGGAGCCGCGGCAGAGGGCCGCCTCTGCCCCCTGGAGTCCGTCTCGTACTCCATCAAGTCTCCGAATTTTCCTAATTTTCGAGAAATAAATAATATAATTTTTTTGGAACTTTCTGAGACACTTTCCTTACCGAAACAGTTACCTATTCATTTGCTGATTCTGGAGTCTTCCGGTATTTGGTTTCGATGAGTTCTTCTGGAGAGACCACTTGAATAACATCAGCATCCTTTTCCAAGGGATTACCAGAGATGTAGTGCTTAAGTCGCTGACCATTCACCACTTGAGATTTGTTCCCATCAAGATTATTAATCTTTATAGCTCCGGAGCGATAAACTTCCTCAATGATGAATGGTCCCTCCCATTTTGATAGCAATTTTCCTGCAAAAAATCTAAGACGAGACCTATACAAAAGCAATTTATCACCAACATTAAATTCTCTTTTCAAAATTCTCTTATCATGCCATCTCTTTACTTTTTCCTTAAACAGACAAGCACTTTCATAAGCCTCGTTTCTTCACTCATCCAAGGAATTTAATTTAAGCAACCTAGTTTTACCGGTAAGATTAGGATCAGAATTAAGTTGTCTAACAGCCCAAAAAGCTTTATGTTCTAATTAAAGAGGCAAATGACATGCCTTCCCATAAACCATTTTATAAGGAGTCATACCCATAGGGTTTTTATAAGCAGTTCTATAGGCCCATAAAGCATCATTAAGTTTTTTAGACCAATTCTTCCTAGACTTGTTAACGGTCTTTTGCAAGATCAGTTTAATTTCTCTATTAGTTAATTCAACTTGCCCACTAGTTTGAGGATGATACGGAGAGGAGACTCTGTGATTAACATCGTACTTGGCTAAAACCTTTCTAAAAGCTCCATGAATAAAATGAGATCCTCCATCAGTCATAAGATATCTAGGCACACCAAACCTAGGAAAAATAACTTCTTTAAGCATTTTTAGGGAGGTCTTATGATCAGCACTTTTAGTTGGTATAGCTTCCACCCACTTAGTAACATAATCTACAGCAACAAGAATATGAGTATTACCATGAGAAGTGGGAAAAGGACCCATAAAGTCAAACCCCCAACAATCAAAAGGTTCAATAACAAGAGAATAATTCATAGGCATTTCATTACGTCTACTAATGTTACCGACCCTTTGACACTCATCACACGATGAAACAAACTTTTTAGCATCCTTAAATAAAGTAGGCCAATAAAAACCTGATTGAAGAACCTTATGTGCAGTCCTTTCACCTGCGTGATGTCCTCCATAATCACTATTGTGGCACTTCCTCAATACCTCCTCCTGTTCATGCTCAGGAATACATCTCCTCAAGATTCCATCAGCTCCCTCCTTGTATAAATGTGGGTCATCCCAAAAGTAATGCCTCAAGTCATAGAAGAATTTCTTTTTCTGTTAATAAGTAAAACTTGGAGGCAAAATTTTTGAGACAATAAAATTAGCATAATCAGCATACCAAGGAGCATCATGAGAAGTTACCTTAACGACGGCAAGTTGTTCGTCAGGGAAACTATCATTTACAGGGATGGGATCATGAGGAATATTTTCCATTCTAGACAAATTATCAGCTACAGGATTTTCTGCACCTTTTCTATCAACAATATGCAAATCAAACTCTTACAGCAAAAGCACCCATCTAATAAGTCTAGGCTTAGCATCTTTCTTCTCCATAAGGTACTTAATTGTAGCATGGTCAGTATGAATAGTTACTTTAGAGTCCACAATATATTGTCTAAATTTATCACAAGCAAAAACGACCGCTAAAAATTCATTTTCAGTGGTTGCATAATTTTTCTGTGCACTATCCAAAGTTTTACTAGCATAATGAATTACATTCAACTTCTTATCAATTCTTTGGCCAAGGACAGCCCCTACAGCATAATCACTAGCATCACACATAATTTCAAAGGGTAAATTCCAATCAGGCGGTTGAACTATAGGAGCGGTGATTAAAGCCCTTTTTAAAACCTCGAAGGCTTCCTTACAATCTTCATCAAAAACATATGGAACATCTTTTTGAAGAAGATTAGTAAGAGGCCACGACATCTTAGAAAAATATTTAATAAACCTCATATAAAAACCAGCATGACCGTGGAAACTACGAATACCTTTGATGTCCCTTGTATAGGGCATCTTCTCAATTGCTTCAATTTTGGCTTTATCAACTTCAATCCCCCTTTCAGAAATTTTATGTCCAAGCACTATGCCTTCATTTACCATGAAATGACACTTCTCCCAATTGAACAAGATTGGTCTCCTCACATCTCTGCAAAACTTTGTTAAGATTATAGAGGCAATTGTCGAAAGAAGTTTCATAGACGGAGAAATCGTCCATGAAGACTTCCACAATTTCCTCACAAAAACCATGAAAAATAGCAGACATGCATCTTTGAAAAGTAGCAGGTGTATTACACAAACCAAAAGGCATAAGTTCCATAAGGACAAGTAAAAGTAGTTTTTTCTTGATCTTCAAATTTAACAGCAATTTGAGAGAAACCAGAATAACCATCAAGAAAACAAAAGTGAGAATTCTTAGACAGTCTTTCAAGCATTTGATCAATAAAAGGCAAAGGATAATGATCTTTTCGAGTAACCTTATTAAGTTTCCTATAATCAATGCACATTCTATACCCTACAACTGTTCTTTGAGGAATGAGTTCATCATTATCATTAGCAACAACAGTCATACCTCCCTTTTTGGGAACACAATGAACAGGACTAACCCATCTACTATCAGCAATAGGATATATTATACCTGCATCGAGAAGCTTGAGTATCTCATTTCTTACCACATCCTTCATCTTTGGTCAATCTTCATTGATGATCAACAACGAGCTTTGCATCAGGCTCAAGATTAATTGTATGTTGACAAATAGATGGAGAAATCCCTTGAAGATCATCTAGAGTATATCCCAATGCAGCTCGATGTTTCCTAAGGACCTCCAATAATCGCTCCTCCTCTTTCACTGAATGGTTAGAATTGATAATAACAGGATATATTTTCTTCTCATCCAAATATGTATATTTGAGAGTGTCTGGGAGAGCTTTTAATTCAAAAACAGGATCTCCCTTTGGAGGTGTCTGGGTCCCCAGAGACTCCATAGGTAGATCATGCTTTAGAATAGCCGGCTGTCTAAAGAATACTTCATCAATTTCCTCTCTTTCCTGCATAAACATATCATTCTCGTGCTCCTCCATATATTGCTGCGAAGGATCTTTAGGAGGCACGGCAATAGAAGCAATTATTTCAATAATAAGATCCTCATTAGGTAATTCTTTATCATAACGATGTCTAGCAAATTTGGAAAAATTAAATTCATACGGCTCTCCAGCAAATTGAACAGAGACCTTTTCTTTCTTAAAATCTATAACGGCACTACAAGTATTTAAGAAAGGTCTACCAAATATGATAGGACAAAATTTATCTTTAACCGACCCCAAGACAAGGAAATCAGTTGGATATTTTACCTTACCACATAAGACTTCAACGTCTCTGACCATTCCCACCGGGTGGATGACATCTCTATTAGCCAATTTAATCTCCAAATCAATATCCTCAAGCCCACATGGCACAATTTCGCGCATTATTTCTTGATAAAGTGTATAAGGAATAGCACTTGCACTTGCACCCATATCACATAATCCACAATAGCAATGATCACCTATCTTGACAGAGACAACAGGAGTACCAACAACTTTTGCACTTTTATCCTGTCTAACAATGTTAGTAGCAGCTTCACAAAAATAAATAGAACTTCCATCGACGTTCTTAGTTACAAGATCTTTAACCAAAGCTACTGGAGAGGCAATTTCAAGTTGTTCATCAGGTTCATAAGCTTTCCTTTCACTTTTATTAACCACACTAGCCACGATTGAGTGTTCTTTAATTTTTATAGGAAATGGTGTTTTTTCAAAGTAAACAGCAGATAAAACAGATTCAATTGTTTGAACGGGCACATCATCACTAGCAAGCACATCTATTTTACAAACATCTTTAAATGGTTCATGATACTTATCCCACTCTTCTTTTGGAATATTAATATGGTTAGCAAAGGATTTACAAAGATCAACAACAATTTGAGAATCGAGCCCAAACTTAGTACTAAGCATATTAAAATGTTCAGTTTCCATGAAAGATTTAATGCAGTCATACTCATAATTTATACCTGATTCTTTACCTTTGTCGATCTCCCAATCTTCTGCATTGCGATAAATCCTTTCAATTAAATACCATTTAGCATTAACTTCTTTGTTTGTAAAGGATCCAAGAGAAGAGGCATCAAGCATATCCTTATCATAGCGAGGCGGCCTCGCATAAAAATTGTTAACAATTATATCATTAGGAAGCTTGTGATTGGGGCATTTAAGCATTAAAGATTTCAACCTCCCCCAAGCTTGAGCGATGCTTTCTCCTTCATGTGGCCAAAAGTTATAAATATAATTTCTATCTTGATGAATTTCATGAAGAGGATAAAATTTAGAATAAAAGAGAGACATAAGCTCTTTCCAATCCATCATGTGAGAAATTTCCAGAAGCATATACCAATCCATAGCTTTATCCTTTAGTGATATTGAGAATAATTTCCTCATGATTACCTCTTTTGACATACCTGCAATCTTAAATAGCTCACACAGATCTTTAATATAAAGCAAATGATAACCTGGATGGATGGTTCCATCCCCTGCATAACGGTTACTCATAACATGATCAATAATTCCCATGGGTATTTTAAATGGATCAATTTCAGAGAGCGGAGGACTCTTATCCACTACAGGTGTGGTGCCAGAGTCACTCCCAAACAACATATTAAGTGAAGAGTGCTCCATAACGAAGCAAAGTAACAAGCAAAAATAAAAACAGCACTTACAATAAAAGAGTTCCTTACCAGTTCCACTTACCAATAGCGCTACACTCCCTGGCAACGGCGCCAGAAAAGAGTCTTGATGACCCACAAGTATAGGGGATCTATCGTAGTCCTTTCGATAAGTAAGAGTGTCGAATCCAACGAGGAGCAGAAGGTGTTGACAAGTAGTTTTCAGCAAGGTTTCACTGCAAGCACTAAAAGAGAAATGTTTTTGGATTTTTGATTTAAAGAACAAATAAAGAACAAGTAAATAAAAGAGTGCTACAATAATTGCAGCAAATAGCCCAATTCTTTTAAGCTCAAAGGACAGGCCGGTTGTGTTACTTATGAAGATTAAAACGTTCTCGAGGACACATGGGAGTTTCTGCCTAGCCAGTTTCATTGCACGCCGGTGATTAACCTACAATGTTTTGATAAAGTGCTGTGTGGGTGGACCTATGCTAATGCACCGCCCTTACTTGGACAAATACATACTTATGATTAAACCCCTCGCAAGCATCCGCAACTACAAGAAAGTAATTAAGATAAAAACCTAACCACAACCTTAAACTCCGAGACCCTACGCTCCCTAGTGCACTAGTTCACAAATTGGGGTTTAGGTTTCTGTCACTCCTGCAACCCTACCATAAGAAAATTAAATACACTATGCATTCCCCTAGGCCCTTTGAAAGGTGAAGTATCATGTAGTCGATGTTCACACGATACCACTAGAGGAATAACACCACAACATAAATCAAACCATTAAATATTACTCAACATTATGCAATTACGAGCAACTAGGCTTTCCCCATGTCCTCAAGAACTAAACGAACTACTCACAAGACATCATATAGATCATGATCAGAGGTGATATGAATAAGGGCAACAATCTGATTGTAAATACAATTCACCGATAAAACTCTCAAGCATCAACTACAAGTAGTAATCAACACCCGAGATACGATTCCAATGAACTAATAACAAAACAATGACAATTTCTACAGCGGGATGAGATGGGACGGTGACGGTGATGATGGTGCTGATGATGGAGATCGTGTTGATGATGATCCTGATGATGCCCGGCGTGATGGCGATGACGATGTCGACGATTCCCCCCTCCGGGAGGGAAATTCCCCGGCAGATTTCTCCCTGCCGGAGCTCTTCTTCTCTCTGTCTGGTTTCCGCCTCCTGGAGGCGGCGGAAAAATTCCTCGTTGATATCCCCGACGTTTTTAGGTCAAAGGGAAGTAATACGCCAAAGGGGTGTCGGAGGGGGCCACAGGGGCCAGGGGTGGGTCCCACCCGTGGCCTAGGGTGGGCCCGTGGCTGGGGGCCGCCCCTGCTCCCTGGAGCTCGCCTCCGACCCTCCGTGCGCCCTTTTGGCTCCATGGCTTATTTCCCATAATATTTATCTCCGAATTGTTCTGAAATTTTTGGAGCTTCTGAAGTCAGGTGTCTTGACAGGTACTTTTCCAGCTGATTCCAGGCTCCGGTGGATGCATCTCCAATAATTGCCAAACATGCAAAATGAGATAAAATAACATAAGTATTGCATCATAATATGAAATATATCAATGAATAAAGATGAATTATGATGCAAAATAGTGATGCAAAATGGACGTATCACGCACACCCAACTCAGACTTGACCCTTTCATACAAAATAAAATTATCAATCTCAAATTTGTAAATCGTCTTCGGTAAATCAATTGGAGCAACAACAACAACCTCTTCTTTTGCATCTAAGATATTGTTTACCAAATGCCCAAAAGCCTGCTCTAATTTACAAGAATTGTTCTCCTCATTTGTCCAAATAACAATCTTCACGCGACAACCGCTACAAGGTCTTGTTTAAATTATTTTCTGCAAATGGATAGGCCTTCATACTCCATAACAGTTAGTATTAAATTTACTCCAATTAAATTTCAATTTTTTTACCTTAATTTCTTACCATTCTATTTTCCTAATAGATGGGCGCGGCAACGCGCACCTACATGGTCTAGTGTTATATAAAGATGGGTACTGGTTTTGCAAAGAAGAATCACCTAACCATATGTCCTCCCAAAATCGTATTGTTTTTCCATCGCCAATTTTGAAATGACCTCTGCTAAAGAAGTCCTCTTTGACCTTCATTAGTCCTTTCCAGAAAGGAGAGTCGGTCGGTTTAGCACTCACTTGTGACAACGATTTGTCAGAAAGGTATTTGTTATGCAACAACTCCTGCCAAACCCCTTCCTCATTCAATAATTTACCAAGCCTACTCAGTAAACATTTATTTTTTAGTTCTAAGACCTCAATTCCTAAACCACCCTGATCTTTTGGTCTACAAATCATATTCCATTTAGTAAGTCTATACTTACGTTTATTCTCATCACTTTGCCAAAAGAAACGTGATCTATAGAAGTCCGGTCGCTTCCTTATCCCAATAGGTATTTCTAGGAATGACAACATGAACATAGGGAAGCTTGTTAACACAGAGTTGACCAACACCAGCCGATCCCCATAAGAAAACACCTTTCCTTCCCAACAACTTAGTTCATTCAAAACGACTTTTGACCGGATACCATTCAGAATTCAAGAGTTTTCTATAAGGAATAGGAATACCTAGGTATTTAAAAGGAAAAGATACCGCCTCACATCCAAATATTTCTTTGTACTGGATATCTTCCTCCTTCGCCTTCCCAAAACAAAAAAATTCACTTTTATGAAAATTAATCTAGAGTCCCGATAATTGTTCAAATAAGCAAAGAATTAATTTCATGTTCACTGCCTTTGATAGATCATGTTCTAGAAAGAGGACAATGTCATCAGCATATTGCAATATAGAGATCCCACCTTCCACTAGATGTGGAATAAGACCTCCACGTTGGTCATCGTCTTTTGCTCTCTCTATTAAAATAGCCAACATATCGACTACTATATTAAAAAGAATAGGAGATAAAGGATCCCCTTGACGAAGGCCTTTTCGAGTCTGAAAATAATGACCAATGTAATCGCTTACTCTCACGCCGACACTACCTCCTTGGATGTAACGCTTAATTTGATCACACCATTGAGGATCGAAACCTTTCATTCTCATCACTTGCTATAAAAACGACCATTTTACCTTATCATAAGCCTTCTCAAAGTCAATTTTAAAAATGGCACCATCAATTTTTTTTCGATGAAGTTCATGTATGGTCTCATGAAGTACGACAACCCCCTCTATAATATGACGACCTGGCATAAAGGCAGCTTGAGAAGGTCTGATCACCTTATTAGCAACTTCAGTAACATGATTAGTTGTTACTTTTGTGAAAATTGTAGAGCTTACATTTAGCATGAAAATCGATCTGTACTATTGTATCTGAACCGCATTTTCTTTTTTGGGTAAAAGAGTAATCACTCCAAAATTCAATCTAAACAACGGCAAATTTCCTTGTTGAAATTGAATAAACATAGCCACTAAGTCGTCCTTAATTACTTCCCAATTTTTTTTGATCAAATTTAACTGGAAACCCATCTGGTCCCGGTACCTTGTTTCGTTCCATCTGAGAGATAGCTTCATACACTTCCTTCACCGAGAAGTCAGAAGTAAGAATGCTATTCTCCTCTGAAGTAAGATGCAGAATATCATAATTTAAATCCTCCATGAGCGAGAAGTTATTGGTTACCGGTGCTCCAAACAACTTCTTATAATATTCAGAAATATAAAATTTTAAATTTTGTTCTCCCACAATTGTTCCCTCGTCTTGTTCTAATTGAAAAATCTTCTTTTTGCGATGCTTCGCATTCGCTATAAGTGAAAATATTTCGCATTGTTTCCCCCTTCTTGAATATATTTAACTTTAGCCCGTTGAGACCACTTAGTCTCTTCATCCCGTCTAAGTTTACAAATTCGATCATTTGCCTTTGTCAGAGCTACCCCTTTTGAAAACCTTTTCTCTGAAAAGAAAAGATGTTGCTCAATTCATTCGATTTCGAAATAGCGTATAAAGTGATTCTTGCAATTTCACTGCAGGCAGTTCGTTTCCTCCTCCTATCTACGCAATTCTCTGTCTTCATTCGTGAAGTTCGCTATTCTAGTGCGATGTTCAGTTCACGAAGTACAGCCTAGTTCAGAGAGTAATGATTGAATCCAGGTTAATTCAGCAGCAGCTAGAGCCAAAAAAAACACAGTCAAAGTAAAACGTTTGTCGGTGGCACAGGGCAATCCATTGCTTGCTTCTCTTCTGTCTTGGAAAAGTGAGGATTTCCTCTTTCAAAGGGGCAACTGGGGATCGAAAAGCACCAAATTTGATGACTTATTAAGGGAAAGATGAAGTAAGAGCATGGCCATTCCAATGCTCGCAAGCAAGCACGAAAAAGCTTCTATTTCTAAACAGAAAGGCCCAATAATTCCTCTGTTCCGGTAGAGCCAATTCCTTTGAAGAATTGTTGACTTTCTTGTCTTTCCTCCAATGAACAGAGTGGAAGACCCTCAAGACAAACCTCTACCAAAAACAGATCTGGTAATCGAAGAACTTTCTAATGAAGTCGTCCGGCGGAAAACTGTTTCTGAGTAGGGTAAAAGAACTTGGAATCGTCGATCTCTTCCTTCAAGATTGAGATGAATCGATGTCGGTCGGAACTTTTCCCAAAGAGGGTTCTTATTTCATTTAAGTAAGTAGTCGATTGAACCGCTTGTAGGAATTATCTTTGGAATACTTTTATCTTTCTCTCATACCCAGGTGGTGAGGAGAGGAGAAGGCATAGCTAATTGAATTCCTTTTCGAGGTTGAGTTCATCTTGAAACCGAATGGACGAGCTCCAAGGAGGGAGGAGAGAGGGAGGCTCTTGATCGTTCCACTTCGATACGGCTTCTTTAGAGGAAGCCTTCTCTTCGTTCCACTTGTACCCTAACTTAAGAAGTTCTCTTAGCTAGCGCTATTCGACTCCCACAAGCACAAAAAAGCATGAAGAATCTTGAGGAGCTTCCGCTGAAGAAGGAGGCACATTCAGAGCTGGTTGAGGGTCATCCACAACTTCCAGATCACTTTAGTAATCCGAAGCGGGAAACCTAGGTTGGGTTCAATCGACTACTTACTTAAATGAAATAAGAACCCTCTTTGGGAAGAGAAATGTGGTTTGTTCCCAATATGAGCATGACTTAAAAATACATTTTTAAAATCACTTATTTGTTTTTTCGCATATATCACAAAAAATATCATTCTGTTCTGAAACTTTGTACAAATGTTGAAACTTATATAGTTTTTTCTCCAACTTATTTCAACTTTGAAATATTTTACTATTTTTAATTTTGTTTAAAACACCATGAGAATATGAGCTCGGGGAGCAAAAACGCCCTCCCAAATTTCTGATACATTTTTTTATAAAGGGAATATATTAATATTGCAAAAATATCAATTACACCCAGCCTCTGCAACAATGCAATGTCCTAAAAACATTACGGATGCACACAGCCAAAACATAAAAAGAAGAAGAAGAAGAAGAAAAGGACCCCGCCATAGTGACCAATTCCTTATAGCTGCAGCACATCCATCACGAAGAAACACCCAAAGTCCAATTCTCCAAAAAGCGACGTCTTTAAGAAGGAAACAGTGCACCAGCGCCGTCGTCGCCCGATCAAAGATCATAGGTTTTCACCATGGAGAACGTCTGTACTTCTCAAAACAATGTATTTAATAAAACCATTGCCAGGCTCCTCCTATGCTGCCGCCCCCGCTTGCCGATGCCACTGCTACGAGTCACCAAGCAAATTCTGTATCGCCTCAAAGACTCGATCCACCATTGCTAGACCTTAAACCTCAGTCGCCATGACATTCTCCGTCACTATCTTCACCATGGGAATCGAAACACCGACATGCCACAGTGTCAAAAAGAAAACAAAGAATTTTTAAACAGGTAGAAATAGGCGACCAAATCACATCCGGAGTCTCCACCATCATTTGGCAGTCTCAAATTCAACATGTTCCATTGAGGTTTTCTCTGGCCATTTGAGCTTAACTGTCATGACATGCCTCACCTTGATCAGCACCAAAGTAATCTATGTTGTCGTGATCGACGTGCCGATGGTGCCGATGAAAAGTGGGGTTCACGTCGCCTCGGCCCGTAGCATTCGCGGCGGTGGTGCTACATCCGAGACCAGTTCAATGTTACTCGGAAGGCACGTAAAACCACCTGTGAAAGGCCCCCAACTGCGCTGCCAATGCCCCATGTGCATGCTAACGACACCTCGGTCGCCTTGTTCCTCGAAGGAGCATGCATGATCGGGGGCTGGGCGCACCAGCAGATCTTCACTTCATTGCATGCATGTGCGCTAAGGCATCCGTGTGCATGTGCATGGCACATCATAGAGCAACATGCATCCAATTTCAGCCCGCGTGCACGGCTGCTTTGGTCGCTAGCCATGTACTAGGCGTGGACGTGAGATCCTGCCGAGATGGAGCCAAACCGCAGCTACGACTTGCAGAACAGAAGGCTACTGACCAGCCAGATCGGGAGGCTTGCTACCAAGGACGGCGGAGGCCAGATCCCGAGGCCGGCAGCGGTAAGATCGCAACGCCGTTGACTCAGGCCCGCGGCGGTCAGATCGCGAGTCTGGTGGCGGCCAAATTGTGAGGCCGATGACGCATGACTGCGGCCGCCAGATGACGACCAGATCGGGATTCAATCTGGTAGGGAGGAGTAGAAGATCACCAGGCCAGAAAAAGGAATAAATCGAGCAGAGTCGACCCGCCGCCGCCGTCCGCCGTTGGACGGCATCCTCCAGCGGCGGCAAGGTGAACGGCTAGACGGGGAAGAGCCTCTTGAGCTGCAGGGCCGGCTCTATATTTTGTGGGGCCCTAGGACGAAGTTGATGATATGGGCCCGTAAGGCTAATATATATGTACCCTATATATATCGAGATATATAGATTTAAAATATTAATAGTTTACATCTGATCACACATTTTTATTCTAAGATGTACATAATAAATGTTACACGCTTAAGCAATATAATATTACGGAAAGAATAAAAGAGTAGCAAAATATAGCAAGTAGTATTTCTTGCTAGTTTGATTACCTCAAATAAGAACCAAGTTATAATAAGTTCATCGACAATAATACTTATATGCTTCACAAAAAAGCTTTTTCAAAATCATTAAGAAAAATATTAAGATCAATATTCTTCAAGATATCCTTACTCAATTGATTCATTTTCCAAACCGTCAAACATGCCTGTTCCCAAATTCCCAATCTAATCTGGAGGCGGCGGAGGCGTTTCATAGTTTCCTCTCTATGTGCCCGTATCGATGTCGATCGGTAGTTGCAGCGTGCGGACGGATTTTTTCAGCGCAATAAAAAACAGAGCTGGCAGGAGACAAGATGTGACAATGGGCCCCTCCAGACATGGGCCCTTGGACGTTGCCAAGGTGGCCATACATCAGAGCCGGCTCTGCTGAGCTGGCAGTGGCGGCGCCTCCGGAGTCGCTTCAGGTGACTCCGGAGGTGATATGTTTCTCTGTTTTCCTAACTCCTGATGTTGTCTAGTTTAGGTGTGGCTCCAATTTCTGATACATACAAACCGAGTTTGAAACTTTGAATTGACATCTCGGGCCAACACCGATCAGGTAAAATATCAGAAGGGGGGTTTGTACGTGCACCGTTATCTGATCGGGTCCTTTGCGTACACGGTTGGTTTGGTATTCCCAAATCGCAAGTCACTGTAATTCCTTGAGTACTGTTCGTTAGTACAAGCATAACTAAGCCTAGTTTTACCACGTGAAGAATATTCCATTCCATGCATGCTACGTCAAGTGCTGGTATAATGGAGCATCAAATCCGAAAACTCGACAAGCTATATGTCCACGGCACCGATCCATTCTCATTACACCTGATCACATGGCATCCCGGCCAACCGGCGACCCTGAGTCCCCGGCGGCGGCGCAGGCCCCGCTGCTCGGCAAAGCCGACGGACTACGGACGCAGACGACGACCACCGTTGTGGGCAAGGCTCTGAGTAGCACGGCAGACCTCGCCAAGCACCTCCCCACCGGCGCCGTGCTGGCCTTCGAGTTCCTCTCACCCACCTTGACCGCCGACGGCACCTGCACGGCCGTCAACCGCGCGCTCACCGGCTGCCTCATCGGCGCCTGTGCATTCTCCTGCTTCCTCCTCTGCTTCACCGACAGCTTCCGCGACGAGACGGGCGCCGTGCGCTATGGCTTCGTCACGCCCAGCGGCCGCCTGCGCCTCGTCGACGGAGCCTCCCAGCCGGCGCCGCAGGACGCAAGGTACCGGCTTGGCGCGCGGGACGTGTTGCACGGGGTGCTGTCGTTCGTGGTGTTCCTGGCCGTGGCAATGGTGGACAGCAACGTGGTGGCGTGCTTCTACCCCGTCGAGTCCGCCACCACCAGGCAGCTGCTTGCCGCGGTGCCCATGGCGGCCGGAGCGGCAGGGAGCTTCCTCTTCGCTATGTTCCCCTCCACGCGCCGGGGAATCGGGTTCCCGGTCGCAGCCACGTTCTGAATCAATATTGTTTTACAATATAATTCTATCCTTGCGGACTGACTCTTACGGGCTGAGATGGAGGCGTGGAGCCACCCAGTTGGTGAAATTTCTTTTGCTTCCTTACATTGCAGACCACGATATAATTCTGTTGTGGTTGTCCGTAAGATTGTTTTGTAAGAATTGGCCGTACGTATTTGTGCCATTTTGTGGCGGAGGCGGAGATGCAGCACGGGACGAGCTCGTCTCGCAGCCATTCCTCCATCAGAAGGAGCAGCGATGAGGCATATTGATAGATGCGGTGGACATGGTCTATTCGGTGGAGGTGTTGGCGCCGGCAATGGCAGCAGAGAGCCTGTCCGTTTGGGGAGCCCGTTGAGGACTAATTTTTTGGCCGGAAATCCTAGAGCTACGGAACAAACCTACGGAAATCTTCTAGCACTGACGTGCCTCCTCCCTATTTACTCCTCCCTGATTTCTACTTGGTGGGCCCGTCCGCCCATCAATCAAAATCAGACACCTCTCTGCCCATAAACTCCTTCCTGTAAGATCTGTCCATGGATGTAGCATTACTTTTGGCCATAGACAGATGAGGGTGGTTTAGGTGCGCCTATCGGAGTTGTCCTTAAGAGTAGTATTGTTGTTGCAATCGCTTAGGGCATCTATCTCCTATGAGGAATACGACTCAAGAAGATAATGGTCCTTTCAAGGCATTGTTTGTAGAAAATTTCGTATTTCAGAACTAGATGGTTGTCCTTCTGAAGAGCTAATTGTGCCGAAGACACCAAATTCACTCGACTTAAGTTGTATTTACTATAAACGTACGAGTTGTTCACTGCTTGTAACACTTGCTAACATCTCTGAAAACAAATGTAGAAATGAATTTTAGTTGCCTAACCCAAGAGAGACAATAAGGCGTGTTTTGGTCAATATCATTTTTTTTCGACAATGAGTATATATTAATATCACGAAGATACCAATTACACTCAGCATCTGCAACAACGTAAAGCCCTAAAGGCCCGACGGATGCACATAGCCAAACAAAAGAAGAAGAAATAAAAAAAATATCCCGCTACAGAGTTTCAGTCCTTGCAGCAACAATACAACCACCACCAAAATAACACTGAAGTCAAATACTCTAAAAGCGACGCCTCCAAAAAGGAAACAGTGCACCAGTGCCGTCGTCACCCGATCATAGATCTTGGGTCTTCACCCTGGAGATAATCCCTACTTTTAAAACAATGCCTTTAACAAGGCCATTGCCAGGCACAATCAATTAAGACCAGACCTTGGATTTTCACCCTGAAAGGTAAGACTTTGAGCTTCACTTGTGTTGTCGCCCCCACTTCCATACCGCTGCTACGAATCCTGAAACTCCAAGCAAGTTCGTCATCACCACAAAGACTCAAATCACCATTGCTAGACCTCCGCTTACAGCTTCCATGACATTCTCCGCCTCTAACTTCATCTAAGATGGCAACAGAGCTTCGTACCGCTGCCTCCTTAACAGAGAATCATGGGCACGACCGAATCCCACCCGATCCAGCAATCTCTAGGCATAAACGCCCATGGAAGTTCGCCGGCGGAGCCTTCCGAAACTCGACACTCCGGCTAGAGCGAGGAGGTCAGGCATCAGGTAGATCTTCGTCCTGGCACAAGAGCAACCCTAGGACCGCCGCCTCTATTGCGCAGATTAGCAGGACCCCACGCCACCGTCAGCCGGCCGACCCCTTCTGGCGGAAGAGGAGGCACGACAACGAAGAACCATACGCGTGCGCCGTCCTGCTGGTAACAGCAAGGCCGAACACGAGCACCGCGCCGCCTCCCCAGGCACCTCCGGGCGACCGATGGCCGCACCGATGACGGGTCTAGGCGGGAGCCTAGGACCTACAGCCGCCGCCCCACCTCACGCGCGGACGTCCATGGGAGGAAACTCCGTGCAGGCGCCGCGCCCGAGAGAAAGCTGCCGCCGCTGCAGACCGGGGTCACCGCCCCGGATCCCACTCGTAGAAGGTCAACGGCGCCGTCCCCGAACACCACTGGTGCACCGCCGCAACGATGCCCCCCAACACCATCAGCACTGGGCCCACCGCCATCACGGCCCTCGCCGGCGGAAGCGGCGGCAAGGGAGGTCATCGAGCGAAGCTCTTTGGGCAACGAGGGTTTTGCCCCTGTGCCGCCTCGGTGGACGGCACGGGAGCGGAGGGGAAGGGTGGGGGTGGGGACGGGCGGCGGAGGAGAGAGGCCGTCGGCGGGACGTCTTTGGTCAATATCATGTAACATGAGCATATTCTCCAGAGTTTCAACAAAGAAAATTATATGTTAATGTGGGTGAAGAGCAACTGCTGTAATGGGCATCAGACTGAAATCCCCGCTGAAAATTTGCATTGTGCTTAAATTATGATTCAGGTTCCATGCACCACTGCCATGATCTTCTAGATCAGTCCATAATGATAGTTGATAGTCATTGTCGATGTCTATTGTAGAAGCACCCTTGAAATTGTCCAAGGAAACCAGATTCAAATCCTTCCAGTAAAATGTTCCTCCATTCCTATAGGGTGATCCAATGGCTGATTGTGGGTGCGTAGCTACCATCCATGGTAGCCAGCTATTTCTCATAATCCCATAATCTCTAACAAGATCCGAGCTTTTATATGAATTGAAATAATATAATACGATAGCAGCTGATCCCACACAATTTCCCATCTTAGCTACCAAATAAAAACCTTTGGTCGCTAAGAAAAGCTTTGGAGAAAATATGAACTCCCGAGAGTAACTCCATATTATGCATCCTCTCAACAGTAAACTCCCAGCCTATCAAAAAACATAAACTCTGAACTTCCAGTGCACGGCCAGTTGTTGCCCAAAAGGCCAATGCTATATTTGAAGGACGAAATCCTTATATTTGGTGGTTGAAGTTTCTGCCCAAGAGTTAATACTTTACCTTCAAACAAAGGTGGGTGCAGTTGCTTTCTATATTTCTACTATGCACTTAAAACGGCGTGCACAAAAAATATGACCACATTTGAGACAAAAAAAATGTCACACAACATTGTGTTTTTTTTATAAAGGGAACATGTTATTTTGTACAATCTTTTCAAAATGAACTGATATGTCACAAATGTATGGCGCCCACTCAGCCTATTCTGATATTGTATTGTTTACGAGACACAAAAGCACTTGTATGATCATGATCTCCTGTCTTCGTGGAATACTTTGTGTCCTGCCCATTGAGGCAGTGACCAACCACGTGTTTAGTTCTTCTTAAAGAAAATCCCAATCTGTAAACATTCAAAGGGTTTCCATAGTAGCAGCGAGCGAAAGAAGAGCAACTCGTGAAAACACAAAAACTTGCTCTATTTCGTTTTATTTTAACCTCACATGTCTTATTTTTCGAGAGTACACGAACGTGTACCAAAATAACCTCACATGTCATTCCCCAATTGCCTCCAACGTCGGACTCATGTCAGCTCTAAATAGAGCCACTCTGCCCTTTTTTGCTGGCATGAGATAAACACCATCTAATTGAGTATAGCATAAGTGAGGTGGAGTGTAACCCTTAAAATAATTTATTCAGTGAGTTTGCGGGTATTGCCAGAAATCCACAAGTAAAAACCCCCCAGTGTACCCCTTGTACTTCAGTACTAGTCGCGCCTTAAACCAAGAATCTTAGCACTGTACTCCCAGACGACAATCGCTGCTGCATTGGCAGGGAAGGCTCTTGCTAGTGTTGGTCCAAGACCAGCATAACAGCCAGCCAGCCCAGCTCTCCTATAGACCTGCAACATGTCAAGCATGGTTGCCATGATCAAGCACATGCCACTATACCTAACTAAAACAGAAAATCATGAACAATTGGAGGGCACGTACCATGTTTAGAACCTTAAAGGGATTTCGGCTGAACTGAGGGTCAGGATCAGTCTGAATAATAGTTTTTGCAACATCCAGTGGCAGGGTAGCTGTCCAGAACTGCAGAGTGGAAATACTGGTCAACTTGAATCAAGTATGTCTTAAATTGAATTTATAAGATATTGAGATACTTACAGCCATCCCGCTGATGCCACCACTCATGACTCCTATCC
The DNA here is from genome assembly GCA_012064385.1 of Puccinellia tenuiflora. Lineage (NCBI taxonomy): Eukaryota > Viridiplantae > Streptophyta > Magnoliopsida > Poales > Poaceae > Puccinellia > Puccinellia tenuiflora. The sequence goes on along the minus strand of QRDG01001689.1, from coordinate 1,653,580 downwards.
CGACATCTTTTGCCACAACTAAGTGACTGTCGTCAGAAAATTGTGAAGAATCTATATAGCTGTGCATCCAATATCGACTATACTCATAACTGCTGAAGAAGACAGCATTGCCAATTGTCTCTCTGAACAATGTTGCTAAACCACCACGAAATATTCCCCTAACCTGTAACATAACAACACCTCCTTAGACTAGAAACAACATAGAAGAGCTTCCGGAAGGCAATTAAGCTCACCCCTTCACTTTGCAGTGTTTTGATAGCACAATCTAGAGGACTGGAGTACCGAGTTGCATATATTGCTTCCTTCCCTTGAACTTGCATTCTGCACTGGAAATGTCTTGGGATTAAATCATTCAATGTCACCTGAATCATGCCTCATATGTACTCGCTAACTATAACTACAGAGAGAGAGAGAGAGAGAGAGAGAGAGATTGACGGCAGGACTGACCTTGGTCAGCTCAGTCGGAGCAAGGATGCAGCTGATCAGGGCTCCACTACAGGCAGCAGAAGGAATAATTACCTGTAGCTGCGGCTTACTATCCACAGACTTACCCTAAAATAAAAATAAACAGATACATTTAACTAAGATAAGGACGTGACACTAGTGTTTGCATTCCTCATCATAACTACCACCACACGAAAGAGAGAGAAAAAAAAGGAATACCTGTAGTAATTGTTTGGCTTGAGAATATGTGCCAAAGAAAAGGGAGCTTTCAAGTGCTATACCAATAAATGAAGATGATGCGCCTCTATACAACCCTCTTATCTGTAATGGAAAATAATCATGCAATAAACTTCCAGTAATAAATTAATATCCTTTAAATATGTAGATCAACTAATATATATCGGTTTTCAGTCTAATAACTTCAATTTCTAAGACTGGCTTGGCATTAACTCTGGATTTAAATGTTAATCTGAGCCTTTAATCTAGATGAATGATGAAAGCACAACATTTAATAACTGATCTAGTAATAGCATGTATAGTATACGTAAAGGAGCAATGCAAATGCTATCATAAGATAGTTGCTTATTTTTGTAATTTCTTTAGCAGTCACAAAGGAACAAACACTAATTGACCTAGATCTAATAGAAAGTAATACTCTGAATTCTCATTGCTTTATTGAACGTGGGGAAAGCCCAATATATAGGAGGGATAGCTTGGCTTACAAGCGGACTCAAAGGAGATACAATCTGGACTCTGAAACTGAACCTAACAGGACTCTGCCTAATACGAATCTGAACCTAACAGGACTCTGCCTCTAATACGGATAAGAAACCTAATACGAATCTGAACCTAGCCACTTTGGGCTGGACCAGGGGATGGTGCGGCCAGGCTGAAGCCCTTTGACCATATTTAGTTCCCCACATAACATTTCTCCCTTCCTCAAAAAACAGCTTCTCCGCAAGCTGTAGGCTGTCAAGTTATGGAGCTAGCTTGGTCGTAGTCGTGAGCCTCGATGAAGAGCCGCGCACATCGGTGACCCCGAACATAAACCTCGTCGCAGTTGAAGCAAAAGGCCCTGACGGCGACGTTCTGCCAACTCTGCTGGATTGAGGCGCCGAACCTGCCGTGGTGGGGTTGGCTCTGGAGTGGTCGACGGTAGTGCTAGTCATGCCGGCAGGGAAGATATTGCAGCTGCGTTGACTACAGGAGGACCGGAGGGGCACAAGGGCCCTGTAGACCCAAAAGGCTGTTGTGGTGATGTTGGTGGAAGGCAATGCCGCTGCTCATAGGCCTTGGCAAGGAAATGGCAGTGTGGAGGTCAACCGGTTGCTGAAGCTCAATATCAACTTTGAGGCCTTCAGGGAGCCCGGCTGTATACAGGAAACGCTGTTGGGCTTGGCTTAATGGCTCACTGGTCCTGCAAAGCAGCGCCATGAATCTGCTGGTGTAGTCGGCAATGGTGGAGGTGAATGGAAGTCGAGCCAGTTCGCCCAAGGGATTGGCGCGTACCGACGGCCCAAACTGAAGGTGACATGCCTCCTTGAAGTGTTGCCAGGAGGGAATGCCGTGATCCCGCTCGAACTGGAGGTACCAAAACTGAGCATTGTTGACTAGGTGGTATGCCGCTGTCCACACCTTGTCTGCTTCCGCCGTGCGTTGACCCCGAAAGAATTGCTCACAGCGATGAAGCCAACCGAGCAGATCGACAGAACCATCGAAAGTTGGAAAGTCTAGTTTGTGGAAGCGTGGGACCACAGAGCCGGAGCCGGAACCAAGATGCTGGTATGGGAGGGGGGCAATTGACGTGAGATATTGTGAGCCGGCATATGTGGGCTGAGTAGGTAGTGGTTGAGAGGCTGGCTGATAAGGGTTGGCGGCTGGTTGCTGGTAGGGCAGTGGTGTTGGAGAGGCGTGGTGGAGAGCAGGGTTGAACGGAGGGTAACAAGGGGTTGGTGGTGGGGTGGTGGAGGGCCAGCTTGCTGCGGAAACATCTGGGAGGTCGGAAAGTGGGCCGTCGGAGGGGGAAGACGAGGATCAGATCCAGCGGTTACAAGGGTGGGGGTGGTGGACGCGAGGGCGGTGGAGGCATGGGCCGGCGGCGTGGAGGCGGCGGCAAAGGAGCCGCTGGTTGCCGGCTGAAACACCATGCACTGTCCGGTGAAGCTGAGCGCCCATGCTTGAGGGTCAACCATGGCGGCAGATGGTGGAGTGCTGGGGTGCTGCTCCAGGGCATCGAGGCGCTGGACGATTCTCTCCATGAAGGCCTGGTCGGCGGTCCGCTGCGCCACCACTTCCTTCAGCTGGGTCGTCAGATCCTTAAGCAGGAGGCTGATGTCATCACCGCCAGCCTTGTCCTTGAGATCGTCCCCCATCGTAGATGGCTCTGATACCAATTGGAACAAACACTAATTACCCTAGATCTAATAGAAAGTAATACTCTGAATTCTCATTGCTTTATTGAACGTGGGGGAAGCCCAATATATATGAGGGATAGCTTGGCTCACAAGCCGACTCAAAGGAGATACAATCTGGACTCTGAAACTGAACCTAACAGGACTCTGGCTAATACGAATCTGAACCTAACAGGACTCTGCCTCTAATACGAATAAGAAACCTAATACGAATCTGAACCTAGCCACTTTGGGCTGGACCAGGGGATGGTGCGGCCAGGCTGAAGCCATTTGACCATATGTAGTTCCCCACATAACATTAGTGATGTGTGAAGAGTGCTATACTAAATGAGTCTCTATATAACTATACTTTCAGCTGATACAAATATAGTCATATGATTACACAGTGCTGTCTAAGCAATTTTCCCAGCATGAATTGCAACTTATAACAAGGTTGCCACAGAAAAAAATCTATGGAATAGACGATGGGATGTATATGTAGGACAAAAACAACACGAGGTACTTTGTGTATAAGCAACACACTCGAATAATCAATGGATACAAAACATAATTAAATCAAAAGGGAGAAATATGAAAGAACATGCTTACTCCTTCCTCAGCCAGTATCCTACTAGTGCAGTGGAATGCATTCTTGTAGACCTTTCCATGAGCTGTGGTGTTGTGAGCTTGCAATTTGACCTATTGGTGAACCAAAGTTATCTTGAATTGTACATGGACAAAAATATGCAGAAAATGGCAAACATATATTCCATCAAAACTACAGCATTTTGCCTAGTATATGCACAGAAAGGAAAAAATATAGTCTGCGGATTCTCATACACTCGCACAAACAGGCACTTTCACATTGTAACCTGATTACAGCAAAAACACTTGTCAATGTTTAGCACACCAAGACCCCCATGATTTCTGAGGGATCTTTCCATTCGAGCCATGGCCAACGCAAGCGAAGAGCACGGGCAAACTTGTCAACGTTTAGCACTCCAAGATCACCACGATTTTTAGGCCTACAAACCGTGGACCAATTCACTTTGCATTGTGCACCGGTGACCTTGTTTGTGCCCGAAGGAACGCTCTTTCCAATTTATTTATGCTCTCAAGTGTGCCCGGATGCACGTTTAGAGAAGTCAAATGATAGATAGCTTGAGAGGTGAGGACGGACTGACTATGGAGTTGCGCACCGGCCATGGTGATACAATTTCCTTGACAAGTTGGTAATTTGCCGGCAACCTTGTCTTCAAGATGTTGGAAGTCCACACGACGAAGGCGCCAAATGGAGAGCGGGAGACCGAGGTATTTCATAGGAAAAGAGGCTTGCACCACCGGAAGGCCTTGGAGGATACCCTCAAGGTCAACATGCTCGCAACGAATAGGGACAACGAAGGTCTTTTGAAAATTGGTGCAAAGACCGGTAACTTCTCCAAAACCATCAAGGATGGATGAGAGATTTTGAATGTCCTCCTTGATCAGTGCAACAAAAACTGCCGCGTCGTCCACATAGAGAGATGTGCGCGAAATGGTACCCCAACCCCGAAGCTTGTGCAAGATCCCATGGCGTGTAGCGATGTCTAGAATTTGTGTGAGCGGGGCAATGGCGAGGACGAACAAGAGCGGGGAGAGGGGTCCCCTTGGCGGAGACCATGGCCGTGGGCAATAGGGATGCCGGCCACCCCATGAGGTAGGACACGGGAGGAGGAAGTTGAGAGCAAGGTGGCGATCCAATTCCAAAATCTACTCGGGAAGCAACGGCGATGGAGAAAGTCAAGAATATACTCCCATCTTATCGAGACAAAAGCTTTGCAGATGTCAAGTTTGAACAAAAGCATTGCCGTTTTGCTTTTGTGTAGCCTCTTGGCCAAGTTTTTCACATAGAGGAAGTTATCGTGGATGCTTCTTTTCTTAATGAAGTCACTTTGGGCATTTGAAACGAGGTCATTCATGAGTGGCCTAGATGGAGAGCGAGGATTTTGACAATGATCTTGGCAATGGTATGAATTAGGCTAATGGGCCTAAAATCGGTGATGACCTCCGCTCTTTTTTTTTTGCAAGAGGGCAATATTTGCGGAGTTGAGCCAATGAAAGTTCTCGGTGTGCAAGTTCCCAAAGAGATGGATGACACGCATCGCGTCCTCTTTGATGGTGATCCAACATTTCTTTAAAAAGGCTCCCATGAAACCATTCAGCCGGGGCTTTGTCTTCCGGCATTTTGTTGATAGCATTGGTCACTTCTTCTTCGGTGATGATAGCATCAAGGCAACTCAAGTCCGGATCTTGAAAATTTAATTCCTCCCAATTGAAGTCCCGTGTACGTGCAACACCCCTTCCGATGACCGAGGTGAAATGGTTATGCGCAATTTTCACCTTAGCTTTGTGGTCGGTGACCCATCCATTGTTGTGCTTGAGCCGGTGAATGTGGTTTTTCTGCCTTTGGGCATATTGTTTAATCTATGTAATGTAATTGGCTCCAATTTCGGTTCTGAAATGGTGTCATTGTGCAAAATTTACTTATATTTCCGTTTGGGATTCCAAAGTTTTCCCTAAGAGGAGAAGTCAGTACGAAACTATGAACCTTTCTGACCACTTCAGTTCGAGCATCCGTGCTCGCAATTTAAGGCCGTCACGCGGTCTTTAGAAGTTAAAAGGCCGAGGGGTTTCTTTCCCCTCCGGAGTCATTTTTTTCCTGACAAAAGATATTTGATGTCTTGGTTATCGGATGATCATTGTGCTTCTCTTTCTGTGTAAGACTCGTAGCAGTACAAATCGAGTAAGAAAAACATACTTTCAGTCCAAAAGAGTCTCTACTAACAGCACAGTAAGCAACATGAAGCATCAACACTATGGCAGGGATGGAACATAAGAAATGAACTTGCAGGCAAGCATCCCATCAAACTAGAATACTAGATAGCATGAGGCTATGAGCCAATGGAAAAGGTGCATTCATCGTTAGTAGTGCCCCCCTCCATACACTCCACCCACGTTTACTCCGGAAGAAGGTGAGCTGACACACTGGTGGGTATCTACCTAGAGGATGAAACCAAGCAAGCATTTGACCGAACAGCAACGCTGCGGACATATCATAGCATACACAGGACAGCCAAAGCACTGAAGCACAGCAGATCAACTACACGGAGACAGATGCACCTCAATCACCAAAACTTGGATGAAAAGGGAAGCAAGGAAAGGAGGAAATACCTTCACGGTGTCGAAAGGGTGGCCGACGACCACCTGGGCTACGCCGGCAGCGGATCCAGCGATGTATTCCTTGGCGGCGTCGCCTAAGCCAGCCATTCGGAAGGAAACACCGCAGGCGGTCGTGCGTCACCAAGAGAAAAATGCGAAAGTCAGGGAGCAATGGAGATTCCGGGACGCACGCCGGCGCCGGCGCGGCTCTGTATATCGTTTGCACGTTTGGGGAAAAGCAAAGAGCTCTATACCACTTGAAGAGCAGAGAGGTGGTCCGGTGAGGAGGATGGGAGATCATTGGGCCATCTGGGCCGGCTACGATGTTAGGTGACGTGGGAAATGAAAAATCTGGGCCACCGTAGACTCTACTCTAGGCCGAATTTCCTATCGAAAATCAAGATAATATATAGATTGCTACAAAAAGGAAACTATAGATTTATTCAAGATGCATTGGGATCATAACACACTGTAAACCCTATGGGAGCATGGGGACAAGCATCAACTGATACAAAAAAAAAGTTTTCCATGTAGAATGTAAGTCATGCGAATGTATATTCATTGACATCTCATATCTATCTATCGAGGGGTATCCAAATTTCAAAGTGAAGTTGCACATGTTTCAAATTATGTGAATACTGATTGTTGAGTATCATGGTTATTTATCAAATATGAGATAGAGTAGGATTCTATTCTACCTTGCATTATACTCCAAGTAGATCATTGTACTCATATATATATATATATATATATATATATATATATATATATATATTCTGGAACTAGTTCTAGAATAGCTATTCTGTAACCACTTCTGAACTTCCCTCGCAATGTTAATGAACTTCATTTAATGGTAATGTGAACTTTCTGACGGAACAGACTGATTCTCCACCTTCACGGAAAAATTTCTAGTGCGATTTTTGATCTGCTTATCGGAATGATGCATATGATATACCGTTGGATAGCTATGTAAATTACGAAACTTTTTCATTTTCACGGGTTTTCGAAATTAGTTACGGTTTTTAAACAATTTCAAATATACTAACACTATTTCGCGTCCGTACCGTATTTTGGTCGCCATTTTCAAACCGTTTATCGCATTGATGCAAATGATACGCCGTTGGAAAGCTATGAAAAAGCCGCAACTTTGTTATCTCACGCACTTTTTCGAAATTCCTTACGGTTTAAGAGCAGTTTTAAATATACATAATTCTGTTGTTTTAGAATTCTCGTTATTTCTGAACTTCCCACTTCACAACACTGAACTTCTTCCCGACACGTATGTGAACTTCTTCACGGAACACCAGATGCACGTGTTACGTCATGTTTTTTGACTTGTTTTGATTTTTTTAACCTGTCTGATTTTCGTAATCGAAACATTTCTGAACTTCCCTCGTAACGAAAGTGAATTTCTACGGGAGACGTAAGTGAACTTCCTCACGGAGAATTAAACGCACATACTATGCCACCGTTTTGACTTTATTTGATTTTCGTAATGTTTTCCAAAGTGCGCTTCACATCCTTATGTGAACTTCTGTGGGCATTTAGATTCAACTTCTCGACGAATCTGAACTTTCTCCTTTTTCTCGTAATGTTTATTGGTGGACTTCGACAGATTTGTAAGGTGAACTTCTAAATTTCGAAGAGTGAACTTCGTGATATAAATGAAATTTAGGACAGAAGATGAATTTAGATTGTTTATATCTCAAAGTCAAAAAAAAATTATAGAGTTTGTGATGGATGGATAGTTGCACTGTTTTTTTCTACTGAACCACATATGACGAATCCCTGAACCTTTTTATTGAACCGCACGACAAACAACGCAACCGAACTTAAGCAAGCAGACTTTGGAGTAGCAGTTCGCCACAGCAGTGACCATGGGAGGTCCAGAGCTGCTCCGGTTCGCAACAGGCAGTGACCAGGGGAGGTCCAGAGCTGCTCCTGTTCGAGTCCAGACCTGGGAACTGCCGTCGGCGAACAGGGGAACTACCTCCCGTCGGCGAGCAGGTGATCCTCAGGGGCGCGGGGCGCGGCTATCCTCCCATCGGCGAGCAGGGGGGCCTCGGGGGCGGTGAGAGGAGGTCCTCCCTGCCGGCATGCGGCGGAGGTGGTGGTCTTCACTCGGGCCGCGAGCTGCAGGGGAGGTTACAGGGCGCCGCCAGCGAGCTGCTGGTCGCAGGTGGAGGCGCTGGGCGGGGGCGGTCGCCGGTGGAGGCGCTGGGCGGGGGCGCGCGCGTGCCGGGAGGCGGCGGGGGGCGGTGGAGGTGGCGAGTTGCGGCGGCGCATGCGCTGGACGTGGGGAGGTGCGGCTGCGCGCGCGCTGGAAATGGCAGGGTGCGGCGACGCGCTGGGGTCGGAGGGGTGGCCGGCGGCCGCGCGACAGTGGAGGCAGAAGGCGGCGCGCCGACGAGGGGAAGCGGGGTGGGGATCGGTATCGGGGCAGTGGAGGTTGGGGGAGATGGGACGGTGGGCTATTTTTTCCTGGGTCGTGACGTGGACTTTTTTTATGGTTCGGGACGTGGGTTGGCGGGCGGTGACCGGATCGGGTGGTAATCGGGATAAGGAACTCGTTATTGGGTGGGTTCTAGAAGAGTTATTATAGAACCTCTTAGAGGGGGTTCTAGAATAGTCCTGCTCTATATATATATATATAGGACTATTCTGCACAACCCCTTAAGAGTTTGCTGAATAGCTATTCAGCACAACTTTCCAATTCTAAATACCTTCTTATCCTGATTCAGACCCGACGCGCAACTAAACTAAACAAACCGGTCAACCCAGCGGGCCCCCACCCACCTTCTCCCTACGAGCGCGACCCACCTTCTTTCTCCTGATCCCCAACTTCCCCGATTCTGATTCCCTGCTTCTCTCCCGACGGCGTCCCTTCCGTCCGCCTCCCAGCGTGCTCCACCCCCGCCGCCGACCGCACGCCGCCCGTGGGCGAGCATCCCCCAGCGCCAGATCCGGATGCCGTCCCGCTTCCAACTCCCTGCACAGCCGCCCCACCCCTTCGCCGGCGGCTTCCTAGCGCCCTGCGCGGCCGCCCAACCCCGTCGCCGGCGCTTCCCCAGCGCGCCTCGCGCGGCCGCCCAACCCGTCGCCGGCGGCTTGCCCAGCGCGCCCCGAGCGCCCGCCTACCCCCGTCGCTGACGGCTTCCACGGCGCGCCCCGCGCCCCTCTCCCCCGATGGAGCCCAGGCCTCGACACCGCTCCGCCGGGCCCCGCGTCCAGCCCAGCCCCGGCCTCCATCCCGTGCGGCCGTGGAGGCCCCTCCCTCCATCTCGCGTCATTGGGAGCTCCGTCCTCCATCTCGTGCCATCGGGAGCCGGGAGGCCGCCGTGGAGGCCGTGGAGATGCAGCTGCCGGCGGCCGATTTCGCGAGTGTGGAGGAGTACCGGCAGGCGCTGAGCACCTACAGCTTCGACCTGTTCGAGCGGCTGTGGCCGAAGATGGTGCAGGGCGTGGACGAGAGGTGGAGTTCGTTCACGGCTGGGCAAGAAAACCATGCATCGTGCTTGTGGAAATTTCCGTGGAACTCATGTGATGGCTGGTTCGGTTGTACGAGCTCGAATTCGCACTGGGATGACGACACTATGTCGAGCTAGTACGTAGCAAGTGGTTGCTGGAGACTTTGACTGCTGCTGCTAATTTTGGTGTTCAAACCAAAATAAAAATTCACTTATACTATATTGGGAAGTTAAAAATTGTCACACGTAAAAGTTTGTTTATAACCGTAAGGGAAGTTTGTTTGCTGTGAAAAAAACGAAGTTCACTTAATATATGTTAAAAAGTTCACTTTGGTACTTCCGTGAAGTTCACATCGTACTCGGCCAGAAGTTTAATTTTCTAAAACTATGACGAGTTTATATATTTCTAAAATGTTCATTTTAAAAACGAAGTTTACTTTTTTAATCGCGGTATATTAAAAAAGGGAGTTCAATTCGTCCATACCCCGGGGTTCACATTTTTTCTAACAACAAAATAAAAATTCATACACGAGTAAAAAAATATTCATGTTTTTCTGAAGTGGAGGTTCAGTTTCTTAGCCGCGGAAGTTCATGTCTGGGAGTTCAAATCGTTCATGTCGGAGGTTCACTTTTTTATTATCCGTCGACAAGTTGACTTGCGAATTAATAGGAAGTTCACTTACGTATCGTGAGAAGTTCAGAAAAAAATATTCCGTTAAATAAAGTTCAATTGCCAAAAAAAAATAAAGGAAGTTCACGAGCGTATCGCGAGAGGTTCAGAAAAAATATGGTTCAGCGAGAGGTTCACTTAATTAAAATATAGAAAGTCCACATACGTTCACGGGGAAGTTCATCAACTTTACGAGGAAAAACTAATAAACTTCATTTGCGAAAAGTAGGAAGTTCACGTACGCATTGCGAGAAGTCAGAAAAAATATAGTTCAAAAATAGATTCACTTGTGAAAAAAAATAGGCAGTTCACTTACATATTTCGGGGGGTTCATCAGCTTTCTGATCAAGTTCAGAACTGGTTCGAGAATAGAAAGTTCATCTGTGTATCACAAGAAGTTTAGAAAATGATGGTCCAACACATATTATCATGTTTCTCTGTTTTCGTATTTTTAAAATTAATCAAAAACCGTACCGAATTTCGAAAACATTTCTTTACGAAAACGTTGCCCCTAGTGAATATCTTTCCAACGCCGTATCATTTGTTACATTTCGATGAGCGGTTTGAAAGTAATTTACAAAAAACTTTCCGCTGGATCTAAAACAGAATTACTTATTTTTAAAACTGCTCTTCAACCGCAATGAATTTCGAAAATTAGCTAGAGATAGAGAAGTTGCGCATTTTCCATAGCTTTCCAACGGCGTATCACTTACATCAATCCGACATACGGTTTGCAAATGACGTCCAAAAAACAGTACGAAAACGGACAAATCCGTGAAAACATTGTATAGTTTATTTGAAATTATTTTCAAACCGTGCATAATTATGAAACCTGACAGAAGAGTAAAAGTTGCGTAATTTCCATACCTATCCAACGGCATATTATTTGCATTTATCCGACGAGCGGTCTGAAAATGGTGCCCCAAATACTGGACGGAAACGGACAAAATCGTGAAATCCATGTTTAGTATATTTGAAATTGTTCAAAAATCCGTACAGAATTTGGAAACCGTGCAAAAGAGTAAAAGTTGCGCAATTTCCGTAGCTATCCAACGGTGTATTGCATGCATCATTCCGATAAACAGTTCGAAAATGGCAGTCGAAATAGTCTCCGTAAAAATAAAAAACTGGGCGTTCCGCCGAGAGGTTCACCGATAATTGTATAGGAAGTTCAGAAAGTTGTACAGAATAGTTATTCTGCAAAGGAGTGCAGAATAGCTGGAATATATATATATATATAGCAGGACTATTCTGCAACCCCCCTAAAGAGGTTCTAGAATAGCTATTCTAGAACCCCTCTAGTCACCTTCTTATCCCGACTACATCCCACCCTAATAACCTTCTTATCCGGACCCACCACCACCCACGTACGGACGTACCCACCCGACCCACCACCCACTCACCCAGCGACCCCCACCTCCCGACCCCCCCGCCTCCGTCCACAGGAATCGCCGGCGCCGCCCTCGTACCCTGGCCTCCCGCCCCTAAATCTGGCCCGGAGCCCCGCCCCTACCTCCTGCTCCGCCGGCGAGGCCACCCCACCCGTCCCCTACCTCCTGCTCCATCGGCGGCGCCGCCCCACCCTCCCTGCACCGTGCGCACCGCCGCCACCCCCAGCACTTCCATCCGGTGCGCGCCCCCCGCACCCCAGCGCCTCCATCCCACGCCGCCGCCCCCCGCACCTCCATCTGGTGCGTCCCCCCCCCCGCACCCTAGTGCCGGTGGCCGATTCCCCGCATGCCGGTGGCTAGTGCTGCGCGCGCCTCCTGGGTTCCTTTGCCGGCCGGAGCCTCCACACTTGTCCTCCACGCTCGCCAGCAGCTGGGGCTCCGCGCGACTCCCGCATACCATCGTCGGCAAGGGCAAGGGCTCCGCGCGACTCCAGATGCGCCGCCTGCCGAGGTTCGGCTCGTCTCCTGCTTCCCCGTCGCCCGTCGGGCCGCCGCCGTCTCCACCGGCCCGACACCTCCTCCCCCCTGCCTCCCGCTCACCGTGCGTGGCTGGGAAAGGTCCACCTCCTGCCTCCTCCGACCTCTAGATCGAACATCAGCAAAGCGAGATGGGAAGGTGCCGAGGTGCGATGTGAACTCCATATATGTTGTTTCTGAGCCTCGCCTGGCAACGATGTGGACTGCAAACTACAATTACAGAACTAATGGTTTCTCTCCCGAAGGATGTGAACTGCATGTTTGTATCGGCACTGGATTTTATTTGAAGTTGTTCACTCGTTTCTGTAGTTAATTTTTGTAGAGTTGTCTATTTTCAGAATTAATTGGAAAAAGTTCACTTACGTATCAGTCGAAGTTCAGTTTCTCCGTCAAAAAAGTTCACTCGCGAAATTAATATGAAGCTTACATATCATGAGAAGTTCAGAAAAATGGTCTGCCCAGAAGTTCACATTCCGAAAAAGATAACGCAGTTCTGTTATGTATTGTGCTGAAGTCCATCAACTTTAACATACGTCTAGTGCTTAGTCCTCCGTGTGGTAGTTCACTTACGTATCCGAAGAAATTCACTTTCATGACGAGCGAAGTTCAGAAATAGTTCGAGTACGAAAATCAAACAGGTCAAAAAAAATCAAAGAAGTCAAAAACATGACGGAGAACGTGCTTCTGGTGCTCCGTGAAGAAGTTCACTTATGTGTTCGGAAGAAGTTCAGTGTTGTGAAGTGGGAAGTTCAGAAAAAACGAGAATTCTAAAACAACAGAATTATGTATATTTAAAACTGCTCTTAAACTGTAAGGAATTTCGAAAAAATGCGTGAGATAACAAAGTTGCGGCTTTTTCATAGCTTTCCAACTGCGTATCATTTGCATCAATCCGATAAATGGTTTGAAAATGGCGATCAAAATACGGTACAGTCGCGAAAATAGTGTTAGAATATTTGAAATTATTTAAAAACCGTAACTAATTTCGAAAACTAGTGAAAATGAAAAAGTTTCGTAATTTCCATAGCTATCCAACGGTATATCACATGCATCATTCCGATAAGCGGATCAAAAATCGCACAAGAAAATTTTCCCGTGAAGGTGGAGAATCAGTGTGTTCCGTCAGGAAGTTCATATTACCATTGAATGAAGTTCATCAACTTTGCAAGGGAAGTTCAGAAGTGGTTCCAGAATAGGTATTCTGGAACTGGTTCCAAAATAGCAGATATATATATATATATGCAAAATAGTGGGATGCCCAGGTGGGTAGATGCGCATAGCTTGCATGCCGTCCGATCATATGTAGGGAGCACAAAGACGCATATCTTAGACTTGTGAAGCAAACGGCAAACTACGACGCCGTCTAAACGAGAGCATGACAGTGCAGCTTAGGCGCTGTCCCACAACATCCTAGCCCATCCACGAAGCCCATCCTGTCCACCGTAATGTTCTTCTCCCCGTGACGGTTGAGAGAAATCTCCCCGTGACGGTTGAGAGAAATCTCATCCGGGCGGTGGAGAGAAATATCGCACGTGGTGTACGCAGTGAGAGAAAGATGCATGTGTACGGTTATTTGTCACCAACATTCATAACACATCCGAACCCGGATAGCTTGCACCGTCGCTCCGCGCGCATGCTGAATTCTTTACAAAAAACAGAATTTGCTCTGCCGGGCCAAAACGGAGAAAAATGGAAAACTAGTACGCCACGAAATGTAGTCTAACCGGTCTGTCTCGATATTTCCGGCCATTCATTGGGATCAAACGGGTTGTAGACGATGAAGTTTAGAAGGGGAGAAAGTCGGAATAAGAATGGTGCCTGATTTCTTCCCGCCGCGGGAACGATGGCATAGTTCTTAAATACAGGCAGAAAAAACACCCCCATCATGCAATTTTTCCCGCGCATGCATGGCTGGCTTGCACGCAGGATTCCTGGCGCGCGTGGTGTGGACGGAATCGCATGCAAAATGTACAGTGTGTTGCGCGGTAGAGAAAACGAGATGGTGCCGGTGCATGCAAAATGTATAGTGTGTTGCGCGGTAGAGAAAACGAGATGGTGCCGGTGCAGTGGCTGTTCTACAGTGCCGTCTTCACATCCGTTCGCGATCGATTTACCGCACGGTGCCGGTGCATCTTGTCAGGCGCCACTGCCCGTCGGCCTGCGTGGACGGGTTGGCCTCACGGGGAGGTACCGCCGTCAAGCTGCGCACACGGGACTCTTTACCACTGGCTTTATCGCAGGAGATCGCGAGCGCTCTATCCGACGGCATCTAGGCTATGCACAGCTACCCCCTCAAATCCGCGTTAATATATATATATATAGTCCTAAGTATCCTCTTGTGCAATGTGGGCACACGAGGTTGTGAACCCACCCCGCCTAGGTTCGAGGACTCGTCCCCTAAAGAATAAAACTGTGGGGCGTCTCTCCTCCTGCTCTCATTCTTTTAAATATGCACATTCTGAAAATTTTATTTGGGTACAATTATTCTATACCTATTTATTTTTCTGCATGTCATAAATGGTCATACTTTGGAATGACCTGTTGCAAACTGACATTTCATAGCAGGTCCAACACATTATTGTCGTCAATTTTGAAAAGTTATTAACTAAAGCAAGGTGTTAAGCATCGCACAAGCCGTAAGAAAAATTGTGATGCAGAAACTTTTATGCATGATCGCTTAAGAACTAGCTTGATTCAACATTTTAATCTCTTTGATTTAGATACTTTGACATCTTCATAATCCATGTGGAATCACCAAAATCTCTAACATAGATGATAAGTAATTGAGTGCTTTCTTTCTCTCTACCTATGACCACCACATGTCAGTGACACATGATGTGGCAAATAATCAAATTGCAAAATAAAATGTGGCAAATCGTCAAATCCCCCATTAATTTCAAGTGTTCTTCTGATGGATGAAGAACCAGCCTTTCGATGTTATATGTTATGTATGTGCACTTGAGTTCTCTCGCCTCATTATACAAGCATTGACGTAAGCCCGATCAATTATGAGAATAGTCATAAGTAGTAATAATGTTGTCTCCAACACTTTAGAGATAATACTCTATTTAGAGCAGACGCGGCGACTACCCCCGTCCTACAATATATGACGTTTTGGTAGGCTATTTTAGCCTATCGAAACGTCTTATATTTTGGGATAGAGGAAGTAGTTTCTCTTGGTTTTAAGACAAATTATTGTCCACTAACAAGTTGTAGATCCACTAAGGTCCCACTATTAATTCAATCAATGAACTTCCTGTGCAAACCAGGAGGATCTGAGGGTTCCCAAGGCTTATGTGTAGGATCAAAAGCCCCGTGAATGATAATGTATTTTGTGCACCAGTGACGGATGGCACAAACCGAACTTGGAGCAACTTCTGAGCGACTCGCTCACAAACAAAGTGAAAATCAACTTCAATATGCTTTGTCCTAGCATGAAACACAGGGTTGGATGAGAGATAGGTTGCTCCAATATTGTCACACCACAAAACTGATGGAGATGTATGCTGAACACCAACTTCCTTTAGCAAAGCTTCAACCCAAATAAGCTCAGCTGTTGCATTAGCAACAGCCTTATACTCAGACTCTGTACTCGAACGGGACACAGTAGCCTGTTTTCGCGCACTCCAGGCGATCAAGTTACCTCCATAAAAGAGACCATAGCCCCCCGTTGATCGCCGATCCTCCACGTCACCCGCCCAGTCAGCATCAGAATAGACTGATAGCGTGCCAGAAGAAGCGGGTCGAAGAAATAACCCATGAGTGCGTGTATGCTGAACATAATGAAGGATCCTTTTCATAGCAGCCCAATGAATCTCAGTAGGAGCATGAAGAAACTGGCAAACTCGGTTGACAGCAAAACAGATATTAGGACGTGTAAGAGTAAGATACTATAGTCCACCAACGATACTGCGATATGTAGTAGCCTCATCATCACCAAGAGGTTGACCATCTGAAGTGAACAAACGG
Source organism: Puccinellia tenuiflora (assembly GCA_012064385.1). Lineage (NCBI taxonomy): Eukaryota > Viridiplantae > Streptophyta > Magnoliopsida > Poales > Poaceae > Puccinellia > Puccinellia tenuiflora. The sequence continues at coordinate 1,637,514 of QRDG01001689.1, read as the reverse complement.
GTAGTAGAAGACATAGAAGTATGCGCAGGCGCACACTTGAGCATACCAGCACGTCGCAAAAGATCCACAGCATACTTGTGTTGATTAATGGAGAGCCCATGTGACTGATGAGCAACCTCAAGTCCAAGAAAGCAATGAAGAGGACCCAAATCTTTGACACCAAATTCCTGCCGAAGACCATCCACAAGATGATCAATAGCCTGAGAGGAGGAACTGAGCACAACGATGTCATCAACATAGACCAGGAGATAGATAGTAACATCTGGACACTGGAGAATAAAGAGTGATGTATCAGCTGTAGACGCCAAAAACCCATGCTGATGGAGAACTGAAGCAAGGCGAGCATGCCAGGCACGAGGTGCCTGTTTGAGTCCATACAACGCTTTAACCAGATGACAGAGATGATGAGGTCGAGCAGGATCCTCAAAACCAGGAGGTTGACGCATAAACACCTCCTCCTCCAAGATGCCATGAAGGAAAGCATTCTGAATATCAAGCTGTCGAAGACACCAACCACGTTGAACGGCTAAGGACAGCAGAAGAAGAATTGTAGTAGGTTTGACAACTGGACTGAACGTATCCTCATAGTCCAATCAATAGCGTTGCTTAAATCCTTTAGCAACAAGCCAAGCTTTATACCTTTCAATTGTGCCGTTGGCATGACGATTAACCTTGAACACCCATTTAGAATCAATGATATTAACACCAGTGCGAGAAGGAACCAGACACCATGTGTTATTCTTTATAAGGGTTGCATACTCCTGTTCCATGGCAGCACGCCAATGGGGAACCCCAAGAGCTGCACGAAAAATATCGAGGCTCAGCCGTTGGATCAGCAGTGGAATGAGCAAAACATGCAGTAAGCCAGGCAACAGTGCCATCAGTGCGCTGCTTTTTCTGGCGAACACCACGAAGACCACGCGTAACCGGGCGCAGAGAATCCGGAGGGAGAGGCACGATGGGTGCCAGGACAGGAGGATCGGAAGCTGTCGGATCCGGCGTGGGATCCGTGTGCGTAGGTGCTGGCGAGGGCGCAGCCTCGGGAGCTGGGTTGGTCGAGTCAGATCCAACTGCAGCCTCGCCAGGCTGGTTGGCACGTGTGGGCGACGAGGGATCTAGGCACCGGTCCAGTTGTAGCACCCCGACCCCAGAACTATACAGTGAAGCGTTGTGCAACCGGTCATGCTACACAATCGAGGGTTACTGGGTTTACCAATCCCAGACCATAACTCATTGGCAGGTGTGCTCAGAATGGATCATCGGCACACAACACCTCGATCATGCCATAAGCTCAGACATCGCTATCACGTATAGTAGAGAGATCAAGACTTGTGGAACAAACTGGCACATTGCAGACTCTACGACACCAAAACTCATATAGCAACTCATATATGAGAAAGATACAAATATTACACACAAAAGGATCACATATCCAACAATACATCAAGCGGAAGCGGGTAGTGTTGTCTAACAACAAGATGCAAATATATGGCCTAAAAGGCCTACAAATAAAAGATCCCAGCCAGCTTGTTCCACGGTCCCAAGCTGCCACCTGGGAACCCCGGACTACTAGTCGACGTCCACGAAGAACCCACCTAGCTGCTCGGTGTCGTCCTCCTCTGAAATACAAATATAACGGCAGCAAAGAGAGACTGAGTACGACATACTCGCAAGTTTAGTAGGGCGATATAGGCCCAATGACTGACGAAGGCTCTAAAGCTGTATGTGTAGTTATTTTTGCATAAAGCTAATTTTCATAAACAAGACATAAATGTCACATGGCACCGTCTACTCAGAATATTTTTTATAAAAGGGGTAAGAGAGTAAACTTTCATCTTCGGTTCTCGTCGAACCTACTTGTAGCCATAACCACTCATCTCCACCAAAGGCACTCCCTCGAATCACCCTCGAGGAAATGAACATTTATCACAAGTTGATCATGCAACCTTTAGCTGCCATATCAATTAGGTTAATATTCCCTATGAGCTAATCCGCCTTTCCCAAGAGTTTGTCCATAACCGCGGACACGGCTTTTCGAAAAGATTTACCCTGCAGGGGTGTACTATTTTACCCATTGGTACCGTCCGGCTCACCTAATTGGCCCTCTTCCGGGGAAGGCCGGCGAGCGGGCGCGGTTAGACCTTTACAATGCATGAGGCTTACTCAAGGACCATTAGTGTGCGGAAGGACAGGTTCAGCGCGTCCAACGCCCTGCCCCGCGGCCACATCCTAAACACCACCATCCTCATTCCTTTTTCCACCCACACACTCACGCGCAAATTGAAATAGCAAACTAGAGGACCCTTGACAAGCCCCTCACAAATTTATCGGTCAGTAAGGCGCCCATACACCCACCAATGGCAGCACGCTCGGTTCTTGGTTCTAGCTAAAAGCACTCTCAGCCTAGGCGGCAAGAATGAGACAAAAAACCCTCCCCGAGGGCAACTCATCCAAGCCTTTTAGCAATTTAATTAAGCATCACATGTATCCACCATGCCCGAATCATTCCATCAACATCAATATCATGGAATTAAATAACGGACAGCTAAGCATTCTACTAAGCATGGCTAAGCATAGCTAAGCATGTATACCAACCATTATATCTTATATCCGGCCAACACATCATACCTAGGGTTCATAGGAGGGGAAGCATGTGATGGTTCAGGGGATAAACATGCATTCATAGGATAATCTACATCTCGAACAAAAGTGACATTTGAACCGCATGCAATATTATGGTGGATAAAATAAGTTTATAAAACCATAGGATGCTAGATGCCAAGAAGGTTAGGTTATCTCTTGCCTTGCTGCCGGGGCGTGTAGTACAGCTCGTCGGGATAGGTCGGGGTGACCTCAACTCCGGAATCTATCGATACCCAAAATAACACAAAAGAACAAATAAATCACACGAACACGAGGTGAAATGCTAAATCACATGATGACATGTTAAATTGATGCAAGGATACCATCATATAAATTTAATAGCAAAATTAAATGGAGAGCCAAATAATTAGTGCAATTATTCGGAAACAACCCCATATTTAGCTTAATGAATAAATTAGGTATAGATTATTACTTTATAAGAAAAGTGGCTCAAATATGCATCAACATGACATAATTAAACAGGTTTTGTTCTTCGGATCATTTTGGTACCTTATTTGTAATTTTCTGAGTACCGAAGAATAAATAGTGAATTAAATAATTTAATTGAATTTAATTCTTTTAACCAATTTATGAATAACATTAAGTAAATATCCGTGATCATGATTTGGTATTACCATGATTTGATAGCATTTGAGGTGCTGATCACATTGATATTTTATTCATAATTTTTGGTTAATTATTTATCGAAATATGATTTTTCCCAAATTAGGTATTGTTTATACCATTTTAGGAATTCTTCACTAAAGGAGAAATTATTTCCTAAAAAGGGCATGGAAATGTTACCAACAAGTAGGTATTGTTTTTCTGAACAATTTGATATTTTATTTGCTAGATTTGAAGCAATACTCAAATAGTATCAATTCTTTTATTTTTGTTTTATTTGCAAAAAGGAAAAAAGAAAAACTAGACAGGCCGGCCTCAAAACCGGCCAGGCCGGCCCACAGGACGGGCAGGCTACCGAGGCCGTCAGCCTTTTGGCCGGCCCAGGCCGGGCACCTGGCCGGGCGACCATCCGAGGCTACCGGCCTCCAGGCCGGCCGGGCCGGGCCACAGGCCGGGCGAGCGGTGTACGCTGGCCGGTCAAAGCCACGACCGGCGTGGCTGTCGCGGCGACCATTCCCTGGCGTCGCACGGGACAATGCGTACGCACGCGGGCGAGTCCCGGGAGGGCGCACACCGGACACACCATCAAGCGGGAGAACAGCTGGCGGCGGGGAAGACCAGATGGTCATCGGACACGGCGGCGCTCGTCGACCACATCCACCAGAGTGAGGGGGAGAGGGAGAAGAGGCGCCTGAGCACCAGGAGCTCACCAGGGGCACGCAGTGGAGGTCGGGGAGGCTTAGCGAGGACGGCAGCGTCCAAAACGACGACGAGGCTGGCGGCCGGTGTGGAAGGGGTTGAGCTCTATTTGTCGAGCGGAGGGTTTCCCGGCACGGCACCGTTAGCGAGAAGGGAGAGGAGCTCGAGGCGGAGCTAGTGGCGCCCTTCGATTCGTCCGGGGTGGCTCCAGGCGACGGCAAATCGACGGCGGGCGCGAGCTCGGGTCGACCGTAGCGGACGCGGAAGGAGAGAGGGGGAGAGAGCAGGGGAGGGAGCAGGTGAGGAGTAGGTGGGCGTCATGGAGGCCCCGGTCTTCTTATGTAATGCCCCGGGGTTTTTCCCCAAATTAGAATTGCCTGTTATTTTATTTTTTGCATCATCATGACATCAGCATCATCGCATCGCATGTTTTGACCGCAAAAATTATTTTTAATAAACCCTATTTTATTTTTCTAAAATTGTCGGAAAAATATTTTGCCGAGACAGTCGTCTCCGATTTTTAAAATTAATTGCCAAAATTTAATTTGCAAAATAAAATGTTTTGAGAATTGCGAGAGAGCAGCCCAAAACCGGCCCAAGCCCACCTAGCTTTCAAAACCCTAATCCTGCCCCTGGCAATTTTCCTTTCCTACCCCCTTCCAGTTTGCAGCCACCCTCCCCCTCTTTTTCCCTTTTACAAATGTGCCCTTCCACCTCCTCTTTTTCTCTTTTTCCCTCTCCTTCTTTTTCTTTCTTCTTTTCTTTTTCTTCCTTTTCCTTCTCTTCTCTCCCGTGCTGTCTTTCTCCCCCATCGAGCACGCACGCTCCCGAGCTTCCCCTCGATCCCGAGCTATCCGTCACCTCCCTCACCGCCGCTCCTCTCCGGCCCGCTTCCCCGGCTCTCCAGCGACGTCCTCTCCCCCTCCGGTCGCGGCTCCTCGCGCAGGCCGGCCTCCTCTCCTCGCGTCGCGCCTCTCCCCACCAGGGCGCCGCCCCGTCGTCCATGCTCCTCTCCTCGAGCTCGACTGCTCCCAGCGCTCCTCCTCGCCACTCGCCCCTCCTCCCGGCCGGCCGCCGTGCCCTACCACCTCTGGCCCACTCCCACGCGGGCGCCGTCCTCCTCGTTCCCGCACCCGAGCTCGCGCCGCCTGCTCCTGCTTGCTCCCTCTCCCCGCGATGCTCCCCTCCGGCTGCTCCCGTGCGGCGGCTCGACCCCGCGCGCCGACCTCGCTCTCCTCCTCCCCGCACCTTCCTCCCCGAGGCCGCATCCACCTGCTCCCCGTCGATCCGCGTCCCTGCTGCTGCCTCCTTTGCCTCCCTGCGAGCCGTGTTGTCTCGTGTTGCGTCCGAGCTGCTTCCGTGTGTGCCCCCTGCAGGTGGTCCGTGCTGCTGCTCCTCCTTCTCCGTGTGCTCGTTCCCGGTGCCCGCCACATGCTCGAGGAAATGCTCGCAAGACCTTTTCTGTGCCCGGCGTGTCTCCCCGTCGTGTTCCGTTTCCCGTTTCCCCGATGGCCTTTTTCCCGATGTCTCCGTGCTGCTCCCCGGTGTTGTCCCGTTCCCGACGTCTCCGTCTCCGGTGCGGCTTCCCAATGCAAGTTCCCCGTTTCCGTCTCCGACGCCTCCGTGACGTGTTCCCGGCGCTTCCCGTTCCCCGACGGTTCCCCATTCGTGTTCCCGACTTCGTTCCCGTCGTTCCCCGATTCCCGACGTGAAACCGAGACCGTGAAGGCCGATCCCCGGCGCTCCGTGAACGACTACCACGATGACCGAGTGGATACGACGAGTTCTTCTTCCACGACGACCGAAGATGGATACGACATGATCTTCCACGACTCCGGAACCCGCCAAGTGCTCCGATGCCGTGAAGCCCGAAGACCGAGTACCCCGACACCGGAAATGCGACAAGTTCTTCGTGTTGTTGCCCGTTTGTGCCGGCCGCCTTCGTGCGCGTCCGAGAAGCCCGATGCCGTGACCTCCGACCACCGTGGACCCCGTTGACCCTGAAGCCCGGAACGCCAAGGTCCGCCACGACGACGACCTGATTACGACTACTTCCACGACATCGACTACCTCGACTACATCGACTCCAGATGAACGACTACTTCGACTACGATCCGAAGACGACGGTTCCGGATCCGAAGATCCTCGATCCGATGTGTGACCCCAACCCTAAACCCCTATATGCTATATATATCCGTATCTTATAAACTCATGCATGCTTAATCAACATCGCACCTTTATCCATTTAGTGGAATTAAATCAATTTAATTATGGGATTTGTCCGGTGCATCTATATTGTGCTCCGATCCCATTTAAAATGCTTTTGCCATGTGTTAGGAAAATAAATTGGACAACCTTTAATTTGTAATGCATCATGTCATCAACATGACGCTTCTTTTACCGTAGTAGTAAAATGCATCTTTTATGTTTCCAGTGTTTGTTGCTTCTTCGGGAATAGGACGATGAGTTGATGTGAGCAACGACAGGTTCTGCTACCTCTACCGGATTGCAGGCAAGTGATACTCCCTTGCTATCTTTGCTCGTCTTCTGCCTCTCACACCTCCTATCTTTTGTTCCTTGCTAGCCTTATATTGCGATGCTTGTGTCTCGATCCTATTTGCATGTTTACCTTGCAGCCATGATATGCCCCACCCCCACATCCTATTACCCTGTTGCTTGTTTATCTTGTTGGCCTTGCGAGTCGTAGTGCATGCTTAGGTTTGTTTTGCTCGAGTCATGTTCTAGTCTTGTTATAATTTGATAGTTGGGTTAATTCACATGATAATCTATAATCTTTGGCGATGGGATATAATTAATAAAGATAAGGCACCGGCGGAAGGCCAATCATGGTGATTTGTTCTGCTAGTGTCGCCTAGGACCCGGGTTCTTGTCCTCTGATCCAAGACTGAGCGCACTACCCACATGTGGGAGGAAATGGGACTCCCCTCGACCTAGTACCGGATCTGCAGCCTTGTCCAGGGCGCCACAAGTAGTTCAGGTGTTTCTACGGTTACAAGCGCGGATGATATGGTAAGATGGATACGTGGTTACTTACGTAGGGCTTGCGGTATGATGCGAAGTGACCAACTCATTGTAGTTTGTGTCACCTAGCCATAGACGCAAACGGTTAAGTCCACCTCGGAGCTTCGGCCGGACTTTCAAGGTGGGTCAGACTTAGCTAGGTGGTTCCCTGGACTAGTGTTGTAGTGAAGGAAAGTGTAGCGTCGGATACCCTGCCGGCACACCTTAGGAAGTGTGCTAATAGCTGGCAACAAGGGTTGAAGTGCGTGTGGTTACATTTGTACACCCCTGCAGGGTTAAATCTTTTTGAAAAGCCGTGTTCGCGGTTATGGACGACTTGGTGATGATGCTGGCAAACAAAATCATAGACAACTTACACCTAATGATAATAAATTGACTAGTAAGATAGAGCTACTTCAATAATAAATTATAAAATTGCCAACTGTGTGAGTGCCTTTGGGCTTGCTGCTTGTAGGATAAACGGGCTGGTAAGGAATTGGCTGGGTATGTTTGGTGTTAATATCGTTGGTTCCTATGCGCTCTCTTACCTCCTCTCTATTAGACGAAAGTTATAGCGTGTCTCTATAAGTTGTTAGTGCTGCTTGCCGCCGCCTCAATCGCTAACCCTTTTTCCCCGGAATTCTAGCTTTGATATCTTGTGAGTATTACTTGCCAGTACTTCTACTAGTACTGACCCCTTCGGGGCTGCTATTCCAATGCAGCCAACAGGTATGAAGTGTGACGGCGTTAGCTTGGGAATCCCTCCGTCTAGGCTTGGCCTGGGCAGGGATATGGTGCCTTTGCTTATCTTCAGGACTCTTAGTCCAATTTATATCTTGTCCGTAGTCGGACGCTACCCGCTTCCGTTGTTATTTGGATCTTTGTATTGTATCTTTTGTTCTTGACTCGGTGAGTCGTTGTTGTATATAAGTGTTCTTTTGTGGGTTCCATCGAGAACTATTGTAATGTTATCACCATTCCACCCGCATAACGTGTGTGTTGCGACGTGCACGTTATGCCTGGTGGGCGTCCTAGGATCGTTATTATGCGGATTTGGCGGAAATCGCTAAGTCTGCATACTGCCGATCCTAGGGCGTTACAAAGTGGTATCAGAGCTCTGGTTCTTCGATACCCCGCGGGTCCAGTCTACCTGTAGGATACCCTAGCTAATGGTCGTTGTTTGTAGAGTGTCCAAACTATTTTACTAAAAGCTATTTGAAAAAATGTCAATAGGATTCTTGTTTATTCCTTACCACTATTCTATTTCCCTCTTGCCTTTATGTGTTTTAAATCTTCTATCTTATCTTCCTTCCGGTTATAGCATCTTCGTGGGTGGACGATCTATTGCCTTTTACCTAATAGGTCCGATCTTCGGAAGGATCTCAACAGACGAACATCGCCATCGACGTGAGCAAGAACTTCTTGTTAGTGGTGTCGAGAAGATCAACACGACGAAGAAGATTCGATAGTTTACCTTGCTCTCCTTCCCCCCCCTAACGGTAGCGTGGATCTCGGGGCGAGATCCCTTGTTAGTGGTGTCGGTTGTAATGCCCCGGGGTTTTTCCCCAAATTAGAATTGCCTGTTGTTTTATTTTTTGCATCATCATGACATCAGCATCATCGCATCGCATGTTTTGACCGCAAAAATTATTTTTAATAAACCCTATTTTTATTTTTCTAAAATTTTCGGAAAAATATTTTGCCGAGACAGTCGTCTCCGATTTTTAAAATTAATTACCAAAATTTAATTTGCAAAATAAAATGTTTTGAGAATTGCGAGAGAGCAGCCCAAAACCGGCCCAAGCCCACCTAGCCTCCAAAACCCTAATCCTGCCCCTGGCAATTTTCCTTTCCTACCCCCTTCCAATTTGCAGCCACCCTCCCCCTCTTTTTCCCTTTTACAAATGTGCCCTTCCACCTCCTCTTTTTCTCTTTTTCCCTCTCCTTCTTTTTCTTTCTTCTTTTCTTTTTCTTCCTTTTCCTTCTCTTCTCTCCCGTGCTGTCTTTCTCCCCCATCGAGCACGCACGCTCCCAAGCTTCCCCTCGATCCCGAGCTATCCCTAACCTCCCTCACCGCCGCTCCTCTCCGGCCCACTTCCCCGGCTCTCCAGCGGCATCCTCTCCCCCTCCGGCCGCGGCTCCTCGCGCAGGCCGGCCTCCTCTCCTCGCGTCGCGCCTCTCCCCACCAGGGCGCCGCCCCGTCGTCCATGCTCTTCTCCTCGAGCTCGACTGCTCCCGGCGCTCCTCCTCGCCACTCGCGCCTCCTCCCGGCCGGCCGCCATGCCCCACCACCTCCGGCCCTCTCCCACGCGGGCGCCGTCCTCCTCGTTCCCGCACCCGAGCTCGCGCCGCCCGCTCCTGCTTGCTCCCTCTCCCTGCAATGCTCCCCTCCAGCTGCTCCCGTGCGGCGGCTCGACCCCGCGCGCCGACCTCGCTCTCCTCCTCCCCGCACCTTCCTCCCCGAGGCCGCATCCACCTGCTCCCCGTCGATCCCCGTCCCTGCTGCTGCCTCCTTTGCCTCTCTGCGAGCCGTGTTGTCTCGTGTTGCATCCGAGCTGCTTTCGTGTGTGCCCCCTGCAGGTGGTCCGTGCTGCTGCTCCTCCTTCTCCGTGTGCTCGTTCCCGGTGCCCGCCAGATGCTCGAGGAAATGCCCGCAAGACCTTTTCTGTGCCTGGCGTGTCTCCCCGTCGTGTTCCGTTTCCCGTTTCCCCGACGGCCTTTTTCCCGATGTCTCCGTGCTGCTCCCCGGTGTTGTCCCGTTCCCGACGTCCCCGTCTCCGGTGCGGCTTCCCGATGCAAGTTCCCCGTTTCCGTCTCCGACGCCTCCGTGACGTGTTCTCGGCGCTTCCCGTTCCCCGACGGTTCCCCGTTCGTGTTCCCGACTTCGTTCCCGTCGTTCCCCGATTCCCGACGTGAAACCGAGACCGTGAAGGCCGATCCCCGGCGCTCCGTGAACGACTACCACGATGACCGAGTGGATACGATGAGTTCTTCTTCCACGACGACCGAAGATGGATACGACATGATCTTCCACGACTCCGGAACCCGCCAAGTGCTCCGATGCCGTGAAGCCCGAAGACCGAGTACCCCGACACCGGAAATGCGACAAGTTCTTCGTGTTGTTGCCCGTTTGTGCCGGCCGCCTTCGTGCGCGTCCGAGAAGCCCGATGCCGTGACCTCCGACCACCGTGGACCCCGTTGACCCTGAAGCCCGGAACGCCAAGGTCCACCACGACGACGACCCGAGTACGACTACTTCCACGACATCGACTACCTCGACTACATCGACTCCGGATGAACGACTACTTCGACTACGACGACTACTTCGACTACGATCCAAAGACGACGGTTCCGGATCCGAAGATCCTCGATCCGATGTGTGACCCCAACCCTAAACCCCTATATGCTATATATATCCGTATCTTATAAACTCATGCATGCTTAATCAACATCGCACCTTTATCCATTTAGTGGAATTAAATCAATTTAATTATGGGATTTGTCCGGTGCATCTATATTGTGCTCCGATCCCATTTAAAATGCTTTTGCCATGTGTTAGGAAAATAAATTGGACAACCTTTAATTTGTAATGCATCATGTCATCAACATGACGCTTCTTTTACCGTAGTAGTAAAATGCATCTTTTATGTTTCCAGTGTTTGTTGCTTCTTCGGGAATAGGACGATGAGTTGATGTGAGCAACGACAGGTTCTGCTACCTCTACCGGATTGCAGGCAAGTGATACTCCCTTGCTATCTTTGCTCGTCTTTTGCCTCTCACACCTCCTATCTTTTGTTCCTTGCTAGCCTTATATTGCGATGCTTGTGTCTCGATCCTATTTGCATGTTTACCTTGCAGCCATGATATGCCCCACCCCCACATCCTATTACCCTGTTGCTTGTTTATCCTGTTGGCCTTGCGAGTCGTAGTGCATGCTTAGGTTTGTTTTGCTCGAGTCATGTTCTAGTCTTGTTATAATTTGATAGTTGGGTTAATTGACATGATAATCTATAATGTTTGGCGATGGGATATAATTAATAAAGATAAGGCACCGGTGGAAGGCCAATCGTGGTGATTTGTTCTGCTAGTGTCGCCTAGGACCCGAGTTCTTGTCCTCTGATCCAAGACTGAGCGCACTACCCACATATGGGAGCAAATGGGACTCCCCTCGACCTAGTACCGGATCTGCAGCCTTGTCCAGGGCGCCACAAGTAGTTCGGGTGTTTCTACGGTTACAAGCGCGGATGATATGGTAAGATGGATACGTGGTTACTTACGTAGGGCTTGCGGTATGATGCGAAGTGACCAACTCATGGTAGTTTGTGTCACCTAGCCGTAGACGCAAACGGTTAAGTCCACCTCGGAGCTTCGGCCGGACTTTCAAGGTGGGTCAGACTTAGCTAGGTGGTTCCCTGGACTAGTGTTGTAGTGAAGGAAAGTGTAGCGTCGGATACCCTACCGGCACACCTTAGGAAGTGTGCTAATAGCTGGCAACAAGGGTTGAAGTGCGTGTGGTTACATTTGTGCACCCCTGCAGGGTTAAATCTTTTCGAAAAGCCGTATCCGCGGTTATGAGTGACTTGGTGATGATGCTGGCTAACAAGATCATAGACAACTTACACCTAATGATAATAAATTGACTAGTAAGATAGAGCTACTTCAATAATAAATTATAAAATTGCCAAATGTGTGAGTGCCTTTGGGCTTGCTGCTCGTAGGATAAACGGGCTGGTAAGGAATTGGCTGGGTATGTTTGGTGTTAGTATCGTTGGTTCCTATGCGCTCTCTTACCTCCTCTCTATTAGACGAAAGTTATAGCGTGTCTCTATAAGTTGTTAGTGCTGCTTGCCGCCGCCTCAATCGCTAACCCTTTTTCCCCGGAATTCCAGCTTTGATATCTTGTGAGTATTACTTGCCAGTACTTCTACTAGTACTGACCCCTTCGGGGCTGCTATTCCAATGCAGCCAACAGGTATGAAGTGTGACGATGTTAGCTTGGGAATCCCTCTGGCTAGGCTTGTCCTGGGCAGGGATATGGTGCCTTTGCTTATCTTCAGGACTCTTAGTCCAATTTACATCTTGTCCGTAGTCCACAAAAATTTGTGTTCCAAAATAATTTGTTTAGACCACATTCCTTCACAGGTTTTAAATTTGGGTTATATTGATAATTTCCAAAATATATTTATTTGTAGTATTTAAGCACTTCCAAAAATAATGAAAATATTCATGGAGGCTCTCACAATAATATTGAAGCTCCCCATGATTTTAGTTTGAATTTTTGGAAAGCTTAACTTGATTCCAAAAATAGAATTGAATTAAACAATTTTGGGATTTTCAATTTTATCTATTATTTGGCAACATTTGGAAATTGAGAAAAGGTTGTAAGATGCAAAATTGGAACTTCCTAAACAATTTGGAAGTTCATTTAGTTGTTGCCAAGTTGGCCATTGCATTTGGGTTGGAAGTTTTAGGAAGGGTTTGCTTCCTTTGTTTTAAATTTCCAGGTGTTGCTTTATTTTAAAATTAGCAATTTAAATATGTATGCCATGATGCAAAAGAAAAGAAAAAGTGAAAATTTGGACCATATTTTAGGGTACCAAACTGGGGCTGTTACACCAATGGACCAAGTTCACACACCGGAGAGGACTGCATGGGCGAGCCATGTGACTGCATGGGCGACGCGGGCGACGCAGCGTACGGATCAACATGACCATGTGCAGGCGATGAAGCAGGGGAATCCTGCGTTTCCTCCAATAGTTCCAGACGAGCTCCACGACCTGTACCTGCGCCATGATTAGGAAGCAACGAAGGGGCATGCGTACAATCTTCAAATTGGCCAATAGCAACAGGTGTAGAAACAGACGTGGAGGTGGAATCTGGTGAATGAAAATTAGAGAACGGAAAGACGTTTTCGTCAAAGACAACGTCACGACTAATATAGAATCTATTGGATGGGACATGGAGACACTTGTACCCTTTGTGCATAGGACTATAACCAAGAAAAACACATTTATGAGAACGGAATTGAAGTTTATGTTTGTTATAGGGACGAAGATTGGGCCAACACGCGCACCCAAAGACCTTAAAAAAGGTATAATCAGGAGTCTCACCAAGTAAATGCTCAAGAGGTGTTTGCATGTTAATGACTCTAGTGGGCATCCGGTTGATGAGAAAGCAAGCGGTAGTGAAAGCATCGCTCCAAAACCGAAAAGGAATAGATGCATGAGCAAGGAGTGTGATGCCGGTCTCAACGATATGATGATGTTTACGCTCAGCACTACCATTTTGTTGATAAGTGTGTGGGCAGGAGACACGATGAGTGATGCCTAATTTTTGGAAGAAGGAGTTTAACTTAATATACTCACCGCCCCAATCAGATTGCACATGAATTATTTTATGTTTAAGGAGACGCTCGACATGTGCTTGAAACTGAATGAAAACATCAAAGACATCACTTTTACGCTTGATTAAATATAACCAAGTAAAACGACTGTATGCATCCACAAAACTCACATAATAAGAGTGCCCACTAACAGAGGTCTCAGCAGGACCCCAAACATCTGAATAAATAAGCTCAAGAGGAGCGTTTGTTACATGACTCGAAAGAGAAAACGGTAATTGATGACTTTTACTCTGTTGACAAGCATCACAAACACTAATGATTTTATTGGACTCTAAAGGAAGCTTATTACAACTAAGGACATGCTGAACAATCTGAAGGGATGGGTGGCCTAGCCGCGCATGCCATTGTGTGGAGGAAGCTTTAAGAGCGCTGAAAACTTGTTTGGCAAACGGAGCACCATGATCATCAAGAGCATAAAGGCCACCACGACGCCGACCTCTAAGAAGAATGGCCCTCGTATACAGGTTCTTAACAAAAAAACTGTTAGGATGGAACTTGACAAGAACATGATTATCATAGGTAAAACGAGGAACAGACAAGAGATTTATTTTGACACTAGGAACATGAAGGACGTTACGGAGATGCAAAGACCTAGACGATGAAGTGCGAATAGTTGCATGACCAACATGAAGAATACGCATACATGATTGATTGGCCGTGTGAACACGGTCAGTCCCGTGATAGGGTTCCTTCATGCTCAGCTTGTTCGCCTCATTGGTGAGATGTTCGGACGCCCCGGTGTCCATGTACCATGAATGATCAACTAGGTAGGAGGAGGTCTGTCCTTGTGGTGCCGGGAAGACATGGTTTGCCATGGCGAGTTTACGTTCTAGGAAGCGCCCATCGTTGCCCACACCAAGAAATCTTTTGTTGAATCGCTTGAAACACCTGGATGCAATGTGACCAGGTTCATCACATAGCTGGCAGACATGGCGAGGGCCCGAGCCTGAAGGATTGTTGTTGTTGCGCCCGTACTCAGAAGAATTTCCACCGGACTTTGGTGGTCCCGACCTGGGCTGAGAGGGGCGTGGCGGAGCAGAACTTGGAGGACGGGACTGTCCAGAAGGAGCACCACCACCGCTCGGGCGGTTCGGCTTGGACCCAAGCTTGGCAGCATTGGCGGAGTGAATCGTTGACGACGAATGACGACTGGCCTTGCGCTGCTCCGTAGCCAGCATACGAGAGTACAGATCGTGAGCAGGCATGAGTGCATGACAGAATCCCGTCCGGTGACATTCTCAACCAACGAGTCATATTCCTCATCGAGCCCAGAGAGAACGAAGGACTGAAACTCCTCCGGCCGAAGGGGCTTCCCGATCAAGGTTAGTGTGTCGGAGAGAGACTTCAGCTTGTTGTAGTAGACGCAGACTGGCAGATCAAGCTTCTCCAAATCGCGCATCTGATCGCAAATTTGCATCGAACGCGCCGTTGACTGGGAGGCAAAACTCCCCTCAATTGTTGTCCAGGCCTCCCTTGATGTAGTGGCGAACATGATCATCCCCCCAACCTCCACTGATGCAGATCTGAGTAAGGCGGACAGAATTGCCTGGTCCTGTTGGATCCAAGCAGCGGCGGCAGGGTTCGGCTCCTGGGTGGAAGCACCGCCCTCCTTGGTGACGGTGATGGTGGTGGACGGACACGGCGAGTGTCATCAACATAGCCGTGAAGTAGGTTGCTCCGAAGGTGGGAGGCGACCTGAGCTCTCCAGAAGAGGTGATTCTGCGGCAAAAGTTTCACCGTGACCAGATGCCCGAAATTGACAGGTCCAGAGGTCTTGGCGACGATGGAGTCCGCGATTGAGGACGACGGCATTGACGGAAGAGCGAAAGTGGTGAGCGAAGAGCTCGTTGCAGTGGAAGATGACGACAACATAGCTCAAGATCGGAGCTCTGATACCATGTACGAGGGAAGACCTCGCTAGGGTTTGAGGCGGCGCAAGACAATATTGAGGAACAATACTCGATGCCTTCCAGGCTCGGTATTGACTTGTATTTATATGTGAGTCACAATTACAATCGGTATACACATAGGGTTAGAGTCCATCTATTTCTAAATACTACAATACAACACATATATGTATTCTATCATTCCGAAGTTAAATGTGAGATTATTATAACCCGCACCCTGACTTATGTACAGGTGGGAAGTCACGTAGAAGACATCCATGCGGCCGGGCCATCAACGCCCGTGGACGTCACCATGACTTTCTTCGGCATAGCTATCGGCATCGTCTCCCGTGCGTCCTTCGGAAAAAGGCAGAGGAAGAGGAACGCCCAAGAGTTCCTGTCAGCGATCAAGTCCGGGGTCGCGCTGGCCAGCGGTTTCAAAATCCCCGACCTTTTCCTGACCCTGCGCTCCGTGCTCGCCACCGCGACCGGCATGCGCCCCACCTTGGAGAATGTCCACAGGACGGTGGACTCCACCATGAACGAGGTCATAGAAGAGAGGAAATGCGTCCATGCTAGTTACGACGCGTCGACCTCGGCCGTCGAGGAGAACCTGGTCGATGTTCTCATAACACACGCACGCACACACACGCCACTCCCGCCATGAGCTCGACCTGGTGCACTGACACCGGTCGCCACCACAGCGACATGGCTTAATGCCAACACTCTCCCCCTAAGCCATGACCTAGTACAGGCCCGGCTGGTCGCCGGCGTCGCAGAGGAGCACCTCCTCCTTCTGCCCCTTCTCCTTCTTCGGCTTCCAACAGTTGCTGGCAAAGTGGCCGCGGATGCTGCAGTTGTGGCACTTCTCGCGCCGTCCTCTGCGTCCCGCTCCCGATGCCGTGCTGTTGCCTCCGTCATCGTCGTGGTCATGGCCGCCACCGCGCTGACGATGCCGCGCCTCCCACTGTTCCGCCGTGAGCAGCAGCTGCCCATCGCTACGTTCGCCGCCGGCCTGCTTGCGCCACTGCGAGTGTTCCTCGAATGCCTTGAGCCTCCCGAGCACCTCCTCGAACGACATCTTCTCCACGTCACAAAACTGCTCGATGCCGGCCACCGCAGCGTACAGGTGGTCAGGCACAGTGTCGAGCAGCTTCTTCACCATGGCGGCATCGTCGAGCGTCGAGCCAAGGCTGGCGTACCTCGCCGCCATGCCGCTGATCTTGCCGGCGTAGTTGTCCAGCAGCTCCCCTTCCCCCATGTGCAGCTTGTCGAACTCCCCTCGGAGAGTGGAGAGCCGCGCCGACTTGACGCGATCGGCGCCGACAAACCTCGTCTTGAGGCTGTCCCACACCTCCTTCGCCGTCTTCTTCCCCGACACCTGCAGGAGGATGTCCTCCTACAGCGTGCCGAGGAGTTGCGCACGCGCCGTCTTGTTCTTCTTCTCGTCCACCGTCGCGCCCTTCGCCGGAGACACGGCCTCCCAGACACCCTAGGCGTCGAGGATCGCCTCCACCTTGATCGGCCAGACGATGTAGTTCGCCGGCGTAAGCATCGGACAGGAGAGCAACACGGCACTCCCCCCAATGCCGGCACCGTGCGGAACCAAAGCCATGGCTCTGATACCAACAGTTCTCATCGGCCTACAAGAGAAAGGTGGACTAGGGTTCCAACTAAGCACGAACAGCATCAAGGGCGTCGTCCTTGACATGTTCGTGGCTGGAACTGGCACGCTGGCGCCGTCATTGGACTAGGGTATGTCGGAGCTCATGCGGAACTGGAGGGTGATGGACAAGCTGCAGGGGGAGATCTGGGAGGCGTTCCGCGGCAGGGTGACCATCGGTGAGGCCGACATCGAGGCAGTCCGTCTCCCCTACCCAAAGCTCGTCATCAGGGAGAACCTGAGGCTGCATCCTCCGGTGCCACTGCTTGTGCCCCGGGAGAGCGTTGAGGCTTGTGAGATCAACGGATATATGATACCAGCTGGTTCGCGCATCATTGTAAATGTGTGGGCTATGGGAAGGGATCCAAGGTACTGGGAGGACGCTGAGGAGTTCAAGCCCGAGCGGTTCGAAGATAGCACCGTCGATTTCACAGGGAGTGACTACGGGCGTGTTCGGAAACGGTCCGCTCTCCCGAAATCCGTCGATCCGGCTCCGCCTACGCGAAAACTGCTCTCCGGCCGGAGCGAATCGCGTTCGGCGCTGCTCCGCTCCTATAGTGGGCTGTAAGCCCAAACTGGCTGGATTCGGCCTGCTCTCTGGCGGAAGGAACTTGATCTGGTGGCGGAAGGCTTGGCCGGAGACGGGGATGGTGGCGGAAGGAACTCGATCTGGTGGCGGAAGGCTGGCCGGAGACGGGGATGGTGGCGGAGGCGACCGAGCTGGTCGACGGCTCGATCTGGATGCGGAAGTAGTGGTCGGCGAGTGTGGCGGCGGGCAGCTCCTGCGGGGGGCGAGTGTGGCGGCGACATCGAGCCCTTGCCGGAGTGACAGGATCCGAGCGATCCAGTCACAGAATTGGGGATTTGAGGTGGAAATTCACACACGAATTTGGTAGTATAGTAGCTAAAATTACTTGATGATATGCATCTCAGTACACGTGAGTTTCAGGAATTGAAATACAGCTACTCTATCTACCTAAGCCATATTGGCCAAATGAATCTGAGCATAGTTTCAACATCCACGTTACAAGGCTATATAGCCTGGAAGAGACACAACTCTGGATTACGTCTGGAAATGGAAAAGTGGTTGGCCATCATCTTCCAATCAGCACCGTCAGATGAAGATGACGTGGCATCACTCCCAGCCGTCGTTGCCAGCTCTTGCGTCGGCTTCCATCAGGTACATAGCGTTGAGGTCCACATTGGTTGCAGGGTCCTGACAACTGCCCGCTGCTGAGGATGACCCTTGTCCTCGAGGATCAGTAGTTGGAAACCAGCTGCGGATTGTGTTAGTATAGAATTCTGGAAAAGTGGACTTAATGAAATCAGCATCCTCCCATGTTGCTTCTTCTGGTGATAAGTTCAACCATTGAACAAGCCACTGTGTAACCAGATGAGGATGACGAGGTACAGCACGAGTTTCCAGGACCATGACAGGAGCAACCAGGACCTTACTAGTGTTGCTGACTAGAGGGAGGTTTGGAACAGGTACGGCATTGGGTCCCAAATGAAGCTTCAATTGACTCACATGGAAGACGTTGTGAATCTGGGTGCCAGCGGGCAGAAGCAACTTGTAAGCCACATCTCCAATACGTTCCAAGATGCGATAGGGGCCATAAAATTTTGTAGACATTTTCAGCCCATCTCTAACATCAAAGGCGGCCATGCGATAAGGTTGTAGTTTCACATAGACCATGTCTCCAACTGAGAATCTGCGCTCAGAACGATGTAAATCAGCATACTTCTTCATTCTTTGTTGAGCATGTAACAAATTAGCCTTGAGTTGCTGCAACATTGCTTCTTTCTGTTCTAAGAATGATTTAGCATCTTGATCCACTGGTCCAGCAATTGCAGCTTCATTGATCAAAGGTGCAGGAAAACCATAAAGAGCATGAAATGGTGTAAACTTTGTAGCAGTGTGATAGGAAGAATTGTACCACCATTCTGCAAGAGACAACCAACTACTCCATTTCTTTGGGTGAGCAAACGTCATGCTGCGCAAATAGGATTCCAAGCATTGATTCACACGTTCCGTTTGACCGTCAGACTGTGGGTGATACGCAGTGCTCATTCTCAGATTCACATCCATGGTTTTGAAGATTTGTTGCCAAAAACGACTAGTGAAGATGCGATCTCGATCAGTGACAATTGATTGGGGGCATACCATGTAGTTTAAAAATGTTGTCAATGAGGGCTTGAACAACTGAATTGACTGTATATGGATGCGCCATGGGTATGAAATGTGCATTACTTCGTCAATCTGTCCACAACTACCAAAATTACCTCCTTCCCATTTGACTTGGGCAGTCCCTCAATGAAATCCATCGAGATGTGTTGCCACGCCATGTCAGGTATTGGTAACGGTACTAACATTCCTGGATAATGACAGTGCTCAGTTTTTGAACGCTGGAACGTAGGACAAACATGAATATAAGACTCCACATCCTTTTTCATGTTCTGCCAGTAAAAGATGCGTTTGAGGCGTTGATAGCTTGCTCGAATGCCTGAATGTCCTCCCATGGGTGAAGAGTGAAACATGTCTAGCAGTTTCTGTCTCAGTGTAGTGTCAGATCCCACCACAATACGCCCCTTGTATCTTAAAATGCCAGCAGTAAAGGTGTAATGTTGAGGAGGACTGGTACCTACTGTCACTTGAGCTATGAGTTGCTTGCAATGAGTATCATCTTGGTAAGAGTGTTCAATGTCCTTAGACCAAGTAGGTGTGACAGTAGTGATAGCCATGAGATGATCTTTTCTAGACAAAGCATCGGCTACTCGATTGTCTTGCCCTTTTTTGTACTCAATCGTATAAGTGAATTCCATTAGTTTCAACAGGAGTTTCTGTTGCACCACAGTGGTAACTCGTTGCTCAGTCATAAATTTAAGGCTCTGATGGTCTATTTTGATTACTAAAGTAGATCCCAGCAAATAATGCCGCCACTTCTTCAATGCTTCCAAGATGGCAATGGCTTCTTTTTCATAAGTGGACAGGGCTGCTGCTCGAACACCAATTGATTTGCTGTAATATGCTATGGGTTGCTTACCCTGCATCAAAACTGCTCCTAAACCCTGTCCTGAAGCATCACATTCGAGCACAAAAGGCTCAGCAAAATTGGGCAAATGGAGGACTGGAGCAGAAATCAAGCTCTGTTTCCGTTTGTGAAAAGCAATGGTGTGTTCTTCAGTCCAGTGAAATGAATCCTTTTTCAACAAATAATACAAGGGTTTACAGATGTACCCATAGTCCTTTATAAAACGCATGTAATAACCTGTCAGGCCTAAGAAGCTTCTCAGTTGAGAAATGGACATGGGAATTCCCCAGGATTGTATGGATGCTATTTTACTTGGGTCTGTGGCCACCCCATTCTTGGAAATTACATATCCAAGGTATTCCACCTTATTAGTACCAAAACTGCATTTGCTTTGTTTCACATACAAGTTGTTTCGCTTGAGCAACTCCATGAAAATAATGAGATGGTGTGTCTGTTCTTCCACTGATTTGCTGTAGATCAAAATATCATCAAAGAAAACCAAAACGAATTTCCTGAGATACTCTTTGAACACAGAATTCATTAAGGCTTGAAAGGTGGCCGGTGCATTCGTTAAACCGAACGGCATGACTAGGAATTCAAAGTGACCACAATATGTAGTGAAGGCAGTCTTAGGCACATCAGATGGTTTCATCCTCACTTGATGGTAACCAGAACGCAGGTCAAGCTTGGTGAAAATTACTGAGCCATGTAGTTCGTCCAACAAGTCTTCAATGACTGGTATGGGATACTTATCCTTGATTGTGATTGCATTCAGGCGTCGGTAATCAATGCATAGGCGCCAAGAACCATCCTTCTTGCGCACAAGTATAGCAGGTGATGCATATGGGCTGTTGCTCAATTGGATAATGCCTTTTTCCAGGAGTTCCTTTATTTGTTGCTCCATCTCATTTTTCTGCAAATGTGGCACTCGATATGGTCTAGCTGTTGGGGGTTTTGTGCCTTCTTGTAATGGAACAGAGTGATCACATTCTCTAGCAGGAGGTAGTGTAGTTGGGGCTTTGAAAACATCTTTATATTGTCCAATCACTGGTTGCAATTGCTCCGGAATTAACTGGCAAACAACTTCTTGTTCAAAATGTTTCATGTGCAAGAGGTATCCAGAACTGCCTTTAGCTAAGAGCTTGTCCACCTTGGAAGCTGAAATAAAAGGAGATTTGGTATGCACACTAGCATCAGGTAATGTAACCAAATGCTTCTTTTGAGTAGTGACTCTGATACATTTGCCTTCCCAATCAAAGGTAACTGGGCTGTGTTTTTGCATCCAATCGCAGCCCAAAACCAGGTCAAATCCTTTCAAGTCCAGCAAGGTGAAAGTGTTTGAGAATTTGAAGCCATGGATGGAAAATGGTTCCTCTATAATGTGCCCACCAGACTGCAGTTCACCACCTCCAGCCACTTTAACTTTTGTAACTGCAGTGTTAAGTATTTGGCAAGAACTTTTCAATGCGAAGTGGACATCAATATAAGTATTTGTACTGCCAGAATCGACCAATGCTACGCCACATTTGCCTCCAATATTGACAACAACAGTAATAGTGCCAGAAGATTTTGTTCATGTAGCTGTTTGAGCTGAAATATGCATCAGATGTTGCTGTTCAGGGAGTGGTTTTGGTTCCTGCTGTTCTTGCATGAATTGTTCCTGTTGGTTCTGCTCAATCAAGTTTTCCTCAGGTTCTTGCTTTGGTATCAACTCAGTATTTTCTCCAGTAATGGCATGCAAGGTTGGGGCTTGTTGACATTTGTGACCTGGTTGCCATGGTCCATTGCAGCGCCAACAAACACCAGGTTTCCTGGCAGGAGGTGGTACATACACTGGCTTGTCAGGAGGTTTCTGAACTTGATGTTGTCTGAAGGTGCTAGTGGTAGAGCTGTGAGCTGTAGCAGCTAGACCACTTTCATAGTCTCTAGCCATCCAGTAAGCATCTGACAGTGTCTTAGGACGTTGAGGACGCAGATTACATTTAATTGCTGGCCTAAGTCCATTAACAAAACTGACAATATAATAATGCTCCTGCAGGTATGGGTGTTCTTCTCTGATCACTGCCATAATTTCTTCAAATTTGTCTGTATAATCAGATACTGAGAGTGAATACTGCTTGACAGAGTGAAATTTCTCCAGGATTTCATAGATGCTAGCCTGAGCAAATCTATCACAAATAAGTCGACAAAAGTGCTCCCAAGATATTTCAGAATGTATTATCTTGGTACTGCGTAACCAATTATTTGCCCTACCAGTGATATAAGTTTGTGCCAAATCCACCTTACACACATCAGGGACTTGAGAGAGCTCAAAATACTTTGTCACTTGTCGAATCCAGTCCAGGGGATTGTCACCATTAAAGCAAGGAAAATCTATTTTGGGGCCTTTTGCAATAGATTTCATGAACTGTGCAGCTCTCTCAGTTTTGTATTGTGTTTTCTGATCAGAGCAACGAACTGCCAGAGAAGCATCATGTACAGGTATGGCAGAAATTTTAGCAGGAGTGTCTAACTGTATAGTGTTAGGTGATCTATGTCCTATTTGCAACTCCGCTAGTGCTCTAGCATTCTTATGTATCTCTTGCTCAATTTCATGCTGCTTCAACAGAATTTCCTGCTCCTGGACTACATAACTTGCACTCGGTGTCACAGGTTCAGGGGTGGGAGGGCGGGAGATTTTACCATCTAATCGCTGCAGGAACTCCATGATACTTGCCTGAGTTTTCTCGTTCTTCATCAGAAGGCCCTCCATCGTATCCATCTTCGATTCCAGGACATCCACTTTCTCGAGTCGCACATGGACAGCATCAATCTCTGTCTGTAGTACATCTTGCTTCTGCCCAATACCGTGTACCTCCTCACGAAGCACGCCCATCTCCTCTTCCAGCTCCTGGTGCTTGGTCCTCGTCGCCATGGCCAAATTGGTCTGGATCCGGAATTTTACCAAGGGAATCGCTCCCTCAACCCTCTCCAGAACGATAGCCCTTCCGTCACCACGAATCCACACCTCCAGTGAAGCACACGAATCGAAGTCGAGCACGGGATTTTACCGCTGGAGGTGATGATCTCCGGCAACCATCCCGATCCACTCGATTTGTGCCCGAATTTGCGCCGCCGCTGACAAGCCGCCACCGTCGACCGAGTTCAGAGATGAACGTCTCCGCCGCCAACGCCACCTATCGACAAGCACTCCGCCGCCGCGAAACGGGAGGGTGGCTGGGATTTTACAGGAGAACCAAACCAGCCACGCTCGCCGATCCGATTCACCTCCGTAGATCGATGCTCTGATACCAACTGATAGGATCCGAGCGATCCAGTCACAGAATTGGGGATTTGAGGTGGAAATTCACACACGAATTTGGTAGTATAGTAGGTGAAATTACTTGATGATACGCATCTTAGTACGCGTGAGTTTCAGGAATTGAAATACAGCTACTCTATCTACCTAAGCCATATTGGCCAAATGAATCTGAGCATAGTTTCAACATCCACGTTACAAGGCTATATAGCCTAGAAGAGACACAACTCTGGATTACGTCTGGAAATGGAAAAGTGGTTGGCCATCATCTTCCAATCACAACCGTCGGATGAAGATGATGTGGCATCACTCCCAGCAGTCGTTGCCAGCTCTTGCGTCGGCTTCCATAAGGTACATAGCGTTGAGGTCCACATTGGTTGCAGGGTCCTGACACGGAGTCGGGTGGGGGCGGCGGCGGGTGTGGACCCTGACGACAGCGTCTAGGTCACAGCGGCGGCTAGGCCCCTGATTTGTTTCGACCGTGAGACCACGCGCCTCGCTCGGGACGGGAAGAAAAGAAAACGAACCATTTTTTGAATTTGGCGGTGGCATTCTCCTGTAAATTCTTGCTGCTCCGTGACTGACTGCTCCACGGATCTCCGAAATAGCTGCTCCATCTTTTGTACAAGTAAATCGGCCTGCTCCGCAAATCTAGCTTCGTGGATTTGGCACGTTCGGCGCTGCTCCGGACCGGAGCAAGCTGGAGCTGGAGCGTGGAGGACATCCGAACACGCCCTACGAATTTCGGCCGTTTGGTGCCGGCCGGAGGATGTGTCCGGGCATTTCCTATGCGCTCCCCATCTTGCAGATGGTGCTCGTGCAACTTTGTTACCATTTCGACTGGTCTCTACCGGAGGGTGTCGCTGAGGTGGATATGACGGAGGCGGATGGCCTCGGCCTCCGCCGCAAGTCGCCGTTGCGGCTCTGTGCCACACCGTTCATCTCTGAGTCCAAGTACGACTAGCTAACTGAGCTATATATTATGCATCCTTGTGCTACTTTTTATGCATGTAAATCGTACTATTACGGGAGGAGATTCCCACTCTATGTATTTCGAAACCGTTGCAAAATTTAATAAAGTTTAGAATTGATTTACAAGCAAGAACTTATGCTCTCTCTGTATGTCTACTACAAACAAATCACCCGTGCTTGACCACCAAATAACAAAACTATACACACGACATCTAGAGCTAATTGCACTCGCGGTACATGAACCTATTGCTTCAATTAATGTAAGTGGGGGATGCTAATTTTCGCGCGCTTACGCTTGCGCGATTCTCGGATGGCAAAATGACAAGGTCGCCGGAAGGAAGAAGGTCTTCTCCACCCCGCATTCACTGCCGGCCAACCCGCTTGCCACCGCCTCCCGCGGCTGCCTCGCCTCCCCGTCCTTCTCAAATCACCCCCTCCGTCGGTACGCCATTGCCCCGACCATCCATCTAACGTCCTACCCCACATCCCTACTTCTCCGGCTTCGGTGCCCACCCGTATTGTCGTGTTTTGGATCACGGACACCGGGAGTAAAGGATAACCCCTTTTTAGGTTCGGCACGGGGCGCGAAGGAGGCTGGGAGATGCCTACCTCCAAGAGAACCTCGTCGAGACCTCCGATCTATGTACTAGCAGGCAACACAGGGACACAGGGAGTTTACCCAGGTTCAGGCCGCCCGGAGGCTAAAATCCCTATTCCTGGATGTCTGGATTGAGTGGTTTATCATGATGTAACTTACAGAGGTGGTTGCGGGTGAGAAACCGGGAGGTGTTGGCTAGAGGTTGAAGACGAGCAGATCCTGTCCCGAAGGAGATCACCTCTCGCTTCTGCTACTCTCGTCTTGTGCGCTACCTAGCCTAGCCTCCGACTCTCTGGAATCCGGTCCCTTCCCTCAGTGCCTTGGTCCTCCTTTTATAGGCTAAGGGGATCCCACAAGGGCACCTTTGGGGGCGGAGGGGTTTTAGGCGGGAAAACCCCTCCGGGTTCTACTTATGGAGTGATGTGGCCTCTTCTCGTCCAAGTATTCTTCTGAGGGGGGTTAGGTGCGGTCGCGCACCTTTTGCAGGGCGGGTGGACAAAGGATGACACCTTTTCCGACTGTGTCCCCGCTCGGCGCCTCCATCTTTTTGGCGCCCAAGTCTTCTAGGAGCTTCCAGCAGGAGCTGGCAAGCTTATCCTCTTCGCTTGTACAGAGGTTGGATCCCGGGGGTGAGACTGGCCTCCAGCCGGGACCTCCGCGTCGTCTGCCGGGTTGAGGGTGACCCCGGGAGGTCACCTGGCCTTTAGTCTTGGTTGTCGATGTCGTCCTTGCCTGGTTGCCGTGGGGCAGATGGGTGGTCCATCTGCCGGTCTTGGACCCTTGCCTTGTTCGCCTTCTTGGTGGGCCCACTGGTGGTGGACCCACTTTGACCGCATCAGGGGAATCCCGTGTTCCACTGTTGCAACAGTAGCCCCCGGGCATAGACCCGGCGGGCACGTCCTTCTGCTGCCGGGGCTATGACCAAAAAAGTCAAAGTGGGTCCCTGACGTCTTGTCTTGACTGTCCTGTCCCATCTGTCAGGGGGTGGACGCTTGGAGTTATCCTCTTTGGGGGAGTAACTGCGCCTGAATCCTCGATTCTCGGAAACGGAGAAGGCGAGGCGACGGCCGTTGAAGGTGTCGGCACAGTGGAAACCAGGGTACCACGGGCTGGCCTGCCAGGGCCCACAACATTCTTCAGACGATTTCGCTAAGGACCAGGCTCTCCAAGCCTGGCGAGCCTCGCGAGGGTTTTTCCTCGCGAGGGACCTCTCCTCCTCGCCGAGGGGTTTTCCTCGGCGAGGGACCACCTCCCCTCGAGAGGGTATCTCCAAGGACCAAGCCGAAGGGCTCGGCGAGGCCTCCGGCCTCGCGAGGGTTACTTTCCTCACAAAGCCAGCTCTGCCTCCGCGGTAGAGCGCACATGGGCTCTGCACCCACCGCAGAGTCACGGGCGCGCCAGCGCGCGGTGACGGCAGCGCCGCAGTTGCCGTTCTTATGTATAAAGCAGTCAACAACGCTGCCCCAAGCAAAGGAGCTCCAAGAATTGCCACTTTGGTGATAAGGGGACCGTCTGCAGCTACGCTCCAAGGGCGACGTCACCGTGGGACACATCCCACCTCAGCGGCGCCAGCCCACCGTCCTGGTTGGACGGTGGCTTTTCCAGTTTTGGTGACACCGTCCTCTGCCATGGACCACGTCCATGGACTCCACCTTTATCGTACACCCGTCCTCCTCCTTNGGACCCAGGCTCTCCAAGCCTGGCGAGCCCGCGAGGGTTTTTCCCCTCGCGAGGGACCTCTCCTCCTCGCGAGGGCTTTTCCCCTCGCGAGGGACCTCCCCTCGAGAGGGCATCTCCAAGGATCAAGTAAAGGGCTCGGCGAGGCCTCCAGCCTCGCGAGGGTTCCTTCCCACGAAGCCAGCTCTGCCTCCGCGGCAGAGCGCACATGGGCTCTGCACCCTCCGCAGAGTCACGGGCGCGCGCTGACGACCGCGCCAGCGGTGACGGCAGCGCCGCAGTTGCCTTCTCGTGTATAAAGCAGTCAACAACGCTGCACCAAGCAAAGGAGCCAAGAATTGCCACTTTGGTGATAAGGGGACCGTCTGCAGCTACGCTCCAAGGGCGACGTCACCGTGGGGCCTCCCGACTCAGCAACCCCAGCCCACCGTCTAGGCTGGACGGTGGCTTTTCCAGCTTTGGTGACGCCGCACCCTGACCATGGACCGCGTCCATGGACTCTACCTTTATCATGCACCCGTCCTCCTCCTTCGTCGCCATGTGGTAACCCTTCCCGCCAAGATATTTGGGGAAGAGGTCCAAGACACCTATAAAAGGAGGGGGAGCACGTTCGGGGCAAAGGGGGCTTCCTCGGTTGACGTGAAGTTGGTTCTTCTTCAGTTGGCAATCTAAGATCTAGGGTTAGCCATTGTTAGCCACCTCAAGCTCGCCAAGCTCTCTTTGTACTAAAACCTCTCCAAGCAAGTGCAATACACCAAGGCAGGACGTAGGGGTTTTACCTCTCCAAGAGGGCCCTGAACCTGGGTAACATCGTGTGTTCATCTCTTGCAGTGCCGTCCCCCAGCGATCTCGCGAGCTCCGTCGCCGAGGCACGTTGAGGGTTGTTTGATTCCGTGTTCAGCCCCTTACTCGATACCTAGTGAGACACACCCAGTTCCTGGGACAGTTCTCCGACATTTGGCGCGCCAGGTAGGGGGCTGAGGCGCGTCTTCAACCTCGACACCGCCATGGCCGGCTCTCGCGCCGAACGTCTCGCTCGCCGGACGGCCAGCGCCGCCACCGCTCCCGCTGGCAACCCGCGCGGCCGCCCGCGCGGAAGTGCTGCTCCGGAGCGCCACGTCGACCCCGAGCCCGCGTCGAGCACCCAGAGGACGACAACGACGACCACGCCGAGGACGACCTCGGCGAAGAGGAGGCTTCCTCCCTGCACCCGTCGCGGGACCGTGCTGCCTCCTCGCTGGGCCGCCCTGCGCCCAGCCCGGCAACTGCGCTTCTCATGGCGCAGGAGCTGCTGCAGTACCGTCCCACGCCGGAGGCCCAAGAAGCCTGGCTCAACCGCCTCTCCGAGCTCGTCGGCGCCGCTCGCGTCGCCGCTCCTGCACCGTCTCGTTCGCTGGTTCTCTCTGCGCGCAGGGGACGTGGCGCACGGCGCGCCGCATGCACCTCCTCGTCATCCCGCGCCCGCTCCAGCTCCACCAGTTCCACCGCAACCTGCTCCAGCCGGGGCTCCTCCTCGCGACAACCGCGCTGCATCGCACGCGTCGTCGCCGCATGACTGCCAAATCGTGCAGCGAGCCCCGGAGGACGCACGCGTGAGCATCGAGCGCCAGCAGGATCGCCACAACCGCGCCGTCCAGGACGTCGCCACCGCGGGGCGTCACCTCCGCGCCACCCTCGCCAACGGCCCGGTCACCTACGGCACGACGGCCGCGTTCACTCGCAGCCTCCGTCGCGTCGTCTGGCCGGTCAAGTTCAGGCCGGATCTTCCTCCGCGCTACGACGGCAAGAACAACCCCCTGGAGTTCCTGCAGCTCTACACTTTGGCCATCCAGGCCGCAGGGGGCGACGACAAAGTCATGGCGAACTGGTTCCCCATGGCCCTCAAGGACTCCGCGTCCTCGTGGCTCACGAACCTCCCCGCCGAGTCCATCAACACCTGGGAGGACCTCTGCCGGTGCTTCGTCGCCAACTTCAAGGGCACGTACGAGCGCGGCCTCACGTACAACGACCTCCGCGGCGTACGCCAGAAGCCTGGCGAGACCCTCCGCAAGTACATCCAGCGCTTCAGCCAGGTGCGCAACAAGATCCCCAACGCCACCGACGCGCAGGTCATTTCGGCCTTCCAGGCTGGGGTCACGGATGTGCGGATGCTCGAGAAGCTTGGCATCCACGACAACATCACCACCGTCGTCAAGCTCTTCGACTTGGCGGACAAGTGCGCCAAGGCTGAGGAGGGCCGCTTGTTCGTCAAGAACGAGCCAGGGGACCCCGCCGAGGGATCCAAGAAGAAGAAGAAATCTACCGAGAAGCGCAAGACCACTGCGGTCCTCGCGGCTGAGCCTGACGCCAAGCAGCCTCGCGCTGCCGCTCCAGCCGCGGACCCCGAGAAGAAAGATGATCGCCCCTTCTGCATCTACCACAACAGGCATTCCCATGCCACCGAGGACTGCTACGACCTCAAGAGGCTTCGCGAGGCTCGTGAGGCTAACGAGCGGCAGCGAGGTCGCGGCGGCCGCGGGGGGCGACGCTGGAACAACAACAACTACGACGACAACTACCAGCAGAACCCTCAAGCCAACGCCGTCCAGCCCGCGAACGACAACCTCCCTGCCGAGACTCCTGAGGGCTACCAGGTGCCTCGCGGGGCCGCTTGCATCCTCGGCGGGGCTCAGGCCCCCAGCTCCAACCGCCACTTCAAGCAACTCGCTCGCGAGATCGCGGCAGCGCTTCCCGGGGTTGAGGCCTCCAGGCCCCTCAAGTGGTCCCAGTACCCCATCACTTTCGACTCCAGCGACCACCCCAAGTCCACTTCAACTGTTGGCACCATCCCGCTGGTCTGCACCCCACATCAACAACATTGCAGTCTCTAAGACGCTCATCGATGGGGGTGCAGGCCTCAACGTCATCTCTGTCGAGACTTTCGAGAAGCTGCAGGTGCCCTACGAGCGGCTCATGCCCACCAGGCCCTTCTCGGGGGTGACAGAGGGTCTCACCACCCCTTTGGGGCAAGTGAGGCTCGCGGTCACTTTCGGCACGCAAGCCAACTACCGCACCGAGCTGATCGACTTCGACGTCGCGCACATCGGCCTGCCCTACAACGCCATCCTCGGCTACCCCGCCCTCGCCAAGTTCATGGCGGTGACCCACCACGCCTACAACCTCGTCAAGCTCCCTGGCTCGGGTGGCACCATCGTCATCCGCGGCATGGTCTCAGACGCCCTGTACGCTGCGCAAGCGGCCTACAAGGCTGCCGCGGTGGCGTCACCCGCTGACGAGGATGAGGAACCCCTCCCGAGGCCCCCCGCGAAGAAGAAGCAGCTGTTCTCTCAGGAGAAGGCCGCGACGAAGCAAGTGCCTCTTGAGGCAAACGGCTCGGGGGCTAGCGTCACCATCGGCGCCAACTTGCCTCCCAAATAGGAAAGCGCGCTCGTCGCCTTCCTCAGGGCAAACTCTGACATGTTCGCATGGACACCGTCAGATATGTCCGGAGTACCGAGGGAGGTGATCGAGCACCACTTAGCCGTGTGTCCAAACGCACGCCCCGTGAAGCAAAAGGCGCGGCGCCAGGCGCCAGAGAAGCAAGATTTCATCGTCCAAGAAGTAGAAAAGTTGAAGAAAGCCAGTATCATCAAGGAAGTTGTCCATCCCACTTGGCTCGCCAATGGTGTGGTCGTCCCCAAGCACACCGGAGGAAGCCGCCTCTGCATCGACTTCACCGACCTCAACAAAGCCTGCCCCAAGGACCCCTATCCCCTCCCGAGGATCGACCAGATCGTGGACTCCACCGCCGGCTGCGCACTCCTCTGTTTTCTGGATGCCTTCTCAGGCTATCACCAGATCAAGATGGCGAAGGAGGACGAGGAGAAGACAGCATTTCTCACCCCTTGTGGTGTGTTTTGCTACGTCTGCATGCCCTTCGGCCTGAAAAACGCCGGTGCCACTTTCCAGCGCCTCATGAGGATCGCCTTGGGGGCTCAAATGGGAAGGAATGCAGAGGCCTACGTCGACGACATCGTGGTCAAGACCCGCGAGAAGGACACGCTCATCAAGGACCTCGAGGAGACCTTTGCCAACCTGCGCAAGGTAAACATCAAGCTGAACCCCGCCAAGTGCGTCTTCGGGGTCCCTTCAGGCAAACTCCTCGGGTTCCTGGTGTCTCATCGTGGCATCGAAGCAAACCCCGACAAGATCAGAGCCATAGAAGAGATGCAGCCTCCTCGTCGCCTCAAGGACATGCAGCGCTTAGCGGGATGTATGGCCAGCCTTGGCCGTTTCATCTCCAAGTTCGGCGAGAGGGCGCTGCCGTTTTTCAAGATCATGAAGAGGTCCGGTCCTTTCAAGTGGACCCCTGAAGCGGCAAAGGCCTTCGAGGACCTGAAGAAATACCTGGCGAGCCCACCCATCATGGTTGCCCCACGCCCTCGCGAGCCTCTGAAGCTGTATCTTGCAGCCACTCCTCAGACGGCAAGCGCGGTCTTGGTGGCTGAAAGGGAAGAGCCAGTCCTCGCCAAGCAGAGCTCTGCCTCGCCAAGCCCAGAACTCCTCGACAAGGAAGCAGCCTCGTCAAGCCTCCAGCCTCATGCCGAGCCTCTACAAGTGGGGCCTCAAGAAAACCTCGACAAGGACTCCACCGAGCCTCGAGAGGAGCCAACCGCTGCCACGCCAACAACTACCCTCGTCGAGCATCCCGTGTACTTCGTCAGCACAGTGCTGCGGGACGCTCGCGAGCGCTACCCCATGCAGCAAAAGCTCCTTTTCTCGCTCCTCAGCGCCTCCAGGAAATTGCGCCACTACTTCCAGGGTCACCCCATCAAGGTGGTCACCTCATACCCCCTGGAGCAAGTCCTGCGCAACCCAAACGCAACAGATCGCGTCGCAAGCTGGGGCATCGAGCTACAACCTTTCGAGCTGGAGTTTGACACCACAAGGGTCATCAAGGGCAGGGCGCTG
Source organism: Puccinellia tenuiflora (assembly GCA_012064385.1). NCBI lineage: Eukaryota > Viridiplantae > Streptophyta > Magnoliopsida > Poales > Poaceae > Puccinellia > Puccinellia tenuiflora. The sequence continues at coordinate 1,606,048 of QRDG01001689.1, read as the reverse complement.
GCTGATTTCATGGCCGAATGGACGGACACGCGTGAAGAAGAGCCTCAAGAGGAGGAAGCTAGCAGCCTCAGGAGGGACGGAGCCCAGCTACTGGACCATGCACTTCGACGGCGCCTTCGCGGCCCGGAGTGCAGGGGCTGGTGCTGTCCTCACCTCACCAACAGGCGACAAGCTCTACTACGCCGTCCAGCTGTGCTTCAAAGACAACGACAAGGTCTCCAACAACATTGCTGAATACGAAGGCCTCCTCGCCGGGCTCAGAGCTGCCATTGCCCTCGGCATCAAGCGCATCCTCATCAAGGGCGACTCTCAGCTCCTCGTCAACTTCTCCAACAAAAGCTACACGCCTAAGGACACCTACATGGTGGCCTACCTTGAAGAGGTACGCAAACTCGAGAAGCACTTCAGGGGCATGGAGCTCAAGCATATCCCACGAGGAGAAAACCAAGAAGCAGACGAACTCGCCAGGCGAGCAGCAAGAAGGGAAGCCCAGAAGCCTGGAGTGTTCGAGGAGAGACTCGCCAAGTCCTCGGTCAAGCAACCAGCGGTCAACATGAGCATCAATGAGGAGCTCCCACCAGCCCCATCAAGTGGAGCACCAAACTGCGGGCTGCCCTCAGGCGATCGCTTGCTGATGACCCTGGTACGCCAAGACACTGGTTGGATCGACGAGATCAAGAGCTACTTGCAAAATCGAGTCCTCCCCGAAGAAGATGCAGAAGCCGAAAGGGTTGCTCGCCAGGCCAAGTCCTACTGCCTCCACGACGGAGACCTGTACCGTAAGCGCCCCAATGGGGTTGCGTTGCGGTGCGTCCCTGCCGAGGAAGGCCGCCAGCTCATCAACGACATCCACAGCGGAGAGTGCGGCCACCATTCATCCTCACGCACCCTTGCAGGCAAGGTCTTCCGGAGTGGCTTCTACTGGCCTTCAGTGCTTCAAGATGCAGCCGCAATCGTCCAATCCTGCGACGCCTGCCAATTCCACGCCAAGCAGATCACCAGCCCGCGCAAGGACTCCAAACTATCCCGCTCTCCTGGCCGTTCGCGGTCTGGGGGCTGGACCTCCTGGGACCCTTCCCGCGAGCGCTCGGGGGCTACCGCTACCTCTACGTCGCCATCGACAAATTCACCAAGTGGCCTGAGGTGGAACCCGTGCGCACCATCCCGGCGAAATCAGCGGTGAAATTCATCAGGAGCTTGGTCTGCCGCTTTGGCGTGCCCAACCGCATCATCACCGACAACGGCTCACAATTCATCAGCGGCGCCTTCAAGTCCTACTGCGGCAGCCTCGGCGCCCAAATCTGCTACGCCTCGGTGGCTCACCCACGAAGCAACGGGCAGGCTGAGCGAGCCAACGCCGAGGTGCTCAAGGGCCTCAAGACGAGAAGCTTCAACCGCCTCAAGGCCAGCGGCAAGCACTGGATCGATGAGCTCCCCTCGGTGCTCTGGTCCATCCGCACCACGCCAACAAAGCCAACTGGCGAGACGCCGTTCTCCCTCGTCTATGGCGCTGAAGCCGTTCTCCCCAGCGAGATCACCCACGGCTCTCCACGAGTCTTGGCCTTCAAGGAGGCTGAGCTGGACGAACTCCGCAACAACGACCTGCTGCTGCTCGAGGGGCTCCGCCGCAATGCGGCCCTGAGAGCGGCAAGGTACCAGCAAGACCTCCGTCGCTACCACAGCCGCCACATCCGCCCGCGCACTCTCGAAGCAGGAGACCTTGTCCTGAGGAGAATCCTCTCCAGGGCAGGCCTCCACAAGCTCTCGCCAATGTGGGAAGGACCCTACAGGGTCGTGCACATCGCCAGGCCTGGCTCCGCGCGGCTCGAGACGGAGGACGGCATCCTGTCGCCAACCCCTGGAACATCCAGCACCTGCGCAAGTTCTACCCCTGATCGTCCTCGACGAGCAATTTTTTGCATCAAGGGAGAGCCTCGCGCCATCATCCTCCACGAGGAAAAACTTCGGGCTCCCCTCTCTACTATACGTTGCCGCGGGCCGTTCGAGAAGACTCCCAAGCCACCACGCCTCGGCAAGGTGACTTCTTCAAGCACCATGCCTTGGCGAGGTGGATCCCCATGCCCAGCCATGGTGGACCGCAGGCTCTCGAAGCCACCCCCGCATAGGGGCCCCCTCTCTGAGCTCTCTCTACATGCGTCGCCTCGGGCCGCGAGAGTCTCAGCCACTCCATGTGGAACCCCATGCCCAGACATGGCGGATTTTGTATTTCTGGCCACGCCAGTGTAATGAACCTCTGTTTCAGGTCACTTTGAACCTTTGCGCTTCGCGCCAGCATATGTTGTTGCTTCGGTAAGCAGTTATGTTATTGCTTTTCATCCTTGCTCGTATGATCCCTCCTGTGTATCTCGCGAGCGGGGGCTGAGCATGGTGCCTGTGCCTCGGGAGCATCCCAGCAGCGCCTCAAACCCAAGGGATCCGAGCTCTGAACTCACGGGTCAGCTCTCATGCACGTCAACTCCCAAGGAGCTCTGAACTCATGGGCCGGCTCCCGTGCACGTCAACTCACCAAGGACCTTGGTGCCTGTTCTCCTCGCGAGACACACATGAAGGAACCTACGAGCACGCATGAGTTATCTAGCTATGTATTGCTTGTGGGTATGCCTATCTGTCCAACGCAGGAAAGCAGGTTCAAACAAGCCTCAGGCAATCTCGGAAGAAAAACTGCCTCATCAGGGAACCAACACCCTCTCCAAGGCAAAAACGCCTCGCGAAGCTAAGTCCAAACACTTGGTTAAAATTTCCTTTCGCTGGTTTTTGTCCCTCGAGCCTCTTTTCTCTCTCCTATGCCTCATGGGCTGCTTGCGCATTAAAGGGGAGCCCCGAGCATCGCGCCTCGGGAGCTCTTACCTCTCGAGGCCTCACGCACCCCCCGGCCTTGTGGAGCCCTGACTCTCACATACCGAAGCGGCGGTGGTGTAGCGCTAAGAGAGGGTCCTAAGACGTAGAGCGAAAAAGACATGAAGGGAAAGATAAAAGCCTCCCGAGGGATATTCACAAGCGCATTCAAATAAAGCTTAAACAAGTCTTTACAAGGTTTGCAAACAAAATGCTAAGATAATATGTGCCCCATGCACATCCAGCTGCAGGAGAGAGCTCAGGCCGTCGGGCCTCCTGAGGTGCCCACGTCGTCCGCCGCGGCGTTTTCCTCCTCCCCTGCGGCGTCCTCCTCGCCATCGTCCTCGTCCTCCTCTACCTCGACCTGCTCGAATTTCTTGGCATACGCCTCGGCGGCCTTCCGCATCCTGTCGCTCAGCGCGACGCGGCATGCTGAGATCGACGGGCGCCGTCACGGCCTCGAGGTCGAGGGAAGGCTGGAGCCTCGCGAGGGTTGGCAAAGATGCGGCAGGTGGCGAGACGAGGAGATCACGGCTCTCCTCCACGACGCGCTCGTCGAGGTCCTTTGCGGTCTCTTCAAGTTTCGCGAGGAATTGCTCGAAGAAGAACTGTACCCGGCCTCGTCGTCGTTCCCCCCTGCGGCGAAGGAGGGGACCTCGGTCCCCAACGGTCCCCAACGGCGCGCACGGAGCACCAGGTCTTGGAGCATGCGCTGGCACGCGACATGGTTCGGCCGATCTGCGCGTTGCGCTGCCTCCTCCACGAGGTCCGCAACCGGCCCCACCTGCTGGTGGAGCTCGCTCAGGTCCTTTCCAGGGCGGCTCCTCTCCGCGCGGCCTGGGCCCTGGCGCTCTGAAGGCGGGAGGCCATCTGCTTCTCCTCCTTCTCGAGCCCCTTGATGCGGTTTTGGAGCTCATTGCGTTTCGTCGTGAAGCGCTCCTCCTGCTTCTTGACCTTCTCGCCATAATCCTTGGAGAGATCTTGGCGGATGAGCTTGACCTTGTCGTCGGCCTCCTCCTGCGTTTTCTTCTGCTTTGCCGCGAAATCGGCGTTGGCCTTCTCGAGGCGCTCCGCGTAGGAGGCTTCGTCCTTGGCCACCCGGCCCTCGCGAGCCAGCATGCTCCTCCTCGTGGTGGCCTGGTCCTTCTCGAGCTGCTGGCCTGCTCCTCGCGCCGGCGCAGTTCCTCCTCTGGGGGGAGAGCTCTCCCTCGTCGTCGCGTCAGCTCCGCCTCGCGCTGCTTCCTGCTTCTCGCGAGCGTCCAGCTCTCGCGGAGCTCCTTCAAGCTGTCCTCGACAACTTTGGAGTCCATGATAAACTTTTGCTCTGCGGCCCAGACCTCCTGTTGCTTAGAGGCGTTTCCGACTCGAGCGCCTCCCGCGCGGCATCAGCTGCTCCATGGTCTCTGCCGCCTCCCGCTTCACGCTGTCGTGGTCTCCTTGGCGAAGCGCATCGCCTCTTCGCGCGCCGCCCGGGCCGCCGCATCCTGCCGGCGGCAGCTCTCCACACTCTCGCGGAGGAGGGCCCAGGCTTCGTCGAGCCTCGCCCGCTCCTCCGCCCTGGCGAGTTCCTCTTCGGCGTACTGCGTCTCCAGCTCGTCGAGCGTCCGCCGCGCATGGCTGGACGACAGCGCTGCGGCGGAACCGACGTGGCACCGCGGACATCCCGCAGCGCCCAAGGTCCCCCGAAACGCTTGGGGTGCAGAGGTTCTCGATTTTGGCGAGGCGCCCGAGGCACCCTGCCTCGGGCTCACATGCCATTTCTGGTGCGGGCCTGGGGGCTCGTGTGGGCGACTCTTCGCACCCGCGTCAGGAGCCCTCTGGGGGCTGGGCGCCCTCTCGCCCCCGGCTCCAGCGGGTCCATGGGCTCCGGAGGCGCCTCCTCCTCCTGCTCCTCAGGGGCGTTTTCCGCCCCTTCCGTGGTGGCCACGCCTGCCGCGGCCTCGGGCAGTCAGCCCCTCTTGTGGGAGCCTCTTCCTCCCGAGGCGGCTCCACGGTGGCCTCTGGGGCCTCCGCCTCGTCTGGCCTCTCCGAGGCTCGCGCGGCCTCGGTCGCCACCTCGTCCTCCTGCAGTATGGGAGGAGTGGCAACACGTGCTGGCGACGGCGCCACCTCTTCAACCTCCTCCTCCACGCGGTGCTCATCCGTGGGAGGAGTAGCCACACGCTGCGGCTTGTAAGCCGCAGGCGTCGCCGTGGTGGCGCCGACAGTCTCTCCAAGCTTGCGGAGCCGTCGCCTCTTCGGCGCCGCAGGGTTGCTGAGAAGAAAGACAAACAGAAAATCCGTCAAGAGGGTTTTTCGAAAGCAAAATCCTAAAAGGAAAGAAGAAGGACCAGGGCTTACTCGTCGGCCATCCTCCACACCCTCTTCTTCGCCTTTGGCGGCTGGGGGCTGCTCGGTCTGGCCTCCTCTCGAGGCGCTCCTGCCTCCTCGCGAGGAACGCCCCTCGCGGCTGCGGCATTCCTGTCATGGACGGCCTTGGAGCGGGGCTCGCAGCGTCCTCCCTTGCTGCCGCTCTCTCCCTCCTCCTCCTCTGCGGTGCGTCGGGAGGGAGCTACGTGAAAGGCATCCTTGTTGCTGCTGGAGGAAATCACCTGGAGGTCCTCTTCAAGCGGTACGCTCCTTGGGGAGCCGGCGGAGCCTCCCGAGGGGTTAGCGCCTCTCGAGGCCTCGTCCTCGCCAGAGTCCTCAACCTCATCTGGCTCCGGCGACTCGTCCATCTGCTCCAGCTCCGCCGCCCACGGGTTGCTGCGGGGCCCGCGATGTCCCTCGGGCACGATGCCCCATTCGTCGAATCTGGGCAGGCCCCTGCGGTGCTCGCGCACGCTCTCGTCCACAAAGGTGAAGAGCGGCCTCGGGCATCGTCGACGGCTGGGGATGGGATGGCCGCCGTGGCAAAGAGAACCCCCATGACCTGGCTCAACACCTCCGGAGTGAAGCTGTCTGTGCACAGGCGCATCCCATCCTCCCGGCCTGTGTACGCCCACATCGGCTCTGAATGCCACTGGAGGGGGGTGATGCGGTGCCTCGTGAAGTCCTTCGCCACCATCTGGCCGGTGAGCCCGGATTCGCGGAGCCCCCATATGCACTCGTACACCGCGTCAAGCTTTGGGCCCTCGAAGCCCCCGCTCGCCCAACGCGCCCACTTCTTCGGGGGCGCCACGGGTATATCCAGGAGGTGGTTCGACGTCTTGGTGTCGACGAAGAACCACCGCTGGCGGAAGTCCTCCACTTTCTTCGTCACCTTGGTGATGGCATTCTCACCGCACCACGTGATGGGGATGTAGTTCTTGCTCCTAGCGTCGGCGATCCGGAAGGAGACGCATCCGGTCTGCTCGTTCTGCGCGGTGGACCAGAGTGCGTAGAAGCTGCGGAAGAGGTCCACAGAAGGGCGGATGCCGACGTACGTCTCGCAGAGGTAGGCGAAGATGGAGAGGATGAGGATGGAATTGGGATGGAGATGGAGGAGTTGGATTTGGTATGCCTCCAAAATCCCCATGAGGAAGCTGGAGAAAGGAGGAACGAGACCGGTGTAGAGAGTGTGAAGGAAGATGCGGTAGTACCCCCGCACAGAGCTTGCTGCTACCGGCCGGCTCCATGCTTGTGGCGCCGAGCTCGTGGGTCTTCGCGGCCGCCAGGTGGCGCACCTTTTTAATCGCCGCCGAGTGGCTGCGGGACCTCGGTAGCGCCCCCTGGGGTTCAGCGCTCTGCGGTGCCGCCGCGGACTTGCCGGCCTGCATCGTGGCCTTGCCTTTCTGGGCAGCGGTTGCTTTCTTGGGCGCCATGGTCGCAGGAGAAGGAGACCTTGGAGGTGACGAGCTCTGGGAAGAAGGAGGTGTTTGGGGGAAGTGTGCGGCGGAGTAATGGACGAAGTGATGGGCGCCATCTGCGCGCGCAGGCTTTATTGGCCAGTTACCAGGGACGTGGCGGGCCCCACCGGGTTGCCCGTTGAAGCCGAGGAGATCGTGGCCTCGGGCGCAACCGCTGCGCCCCACGTGTCACGGCCCCGGCAGGCATCGTTGGGCCCCCGACGCTTCGCCTACATCCATGGGCTTTGGCGTGCCCATCGCGGGCCCGGGGGCTACTGTCGGCACAGTGGAAACCAGGGTACCACTGGCCGGCCTGCCAGGTCCCACAACATTCTTCAGAAGATTTCGCTAAGGACCAGGCTCGCCAAGCCTGGCGAGCCTCGCGAGGGTTTTTCCCCTCGCGAGGGACCTCTCCTCCTCGCGAGGACTTTTCCCCTCGCGAGGGACCTCCCCTCGAGAGGGCATCTCCAAAGATCAAGTCAAAGGGCTCGGCAAGGCCTCCGGCCTCGCGGGGTTTCCTTCCCCATGAAGCCAGCTCTGCCTCCGCGGCAGAGCGCACATGGGCTCTGCACCCTCCGCAGAGTCACGGGCGCGCCAGCGCGCGGTGACGACAGCGCCGCAGTTGCCGTTCTCGTGTATAAAGCAGTCAACAATGCTGCACCAAGCAAAGGAGCTCCAAGAATTGCCACTTTGGTGATAAGGGGACCGTCTGCAGCTACCCTCCAAGGGCGACGTCACCGTGGGACACATCCCACCTCAGCGGCGCCAGCCCACCGTCCTGGCCAGACGGTGGCTTTTCCAGCTTTGGTGACACCGCTCCCTGCCATGGACCGCATCCATGGACGCCCCCTTTATCGTGCACCCGTCCTCCTCCTTCGTCGCCATGTGGTAACCCTTCCCGCCAAGATATTTGGGGGAAGAGGTCCAAGACACCTATAAAAGGAGGGGAGCACGTTCGGGCAAAGGGTTCGATCCTGGTTGGTCTTCAGTTAGTTCTGCAGTTGGAAATCTGAGATCTAGGGTTAGCCATTGTTAGCCACCTCAAGCTCGCCAAGCTCTCTTTGTACTAAAACCTCTCCAAGCAGTGCAATACAATCCAAGCAGGACGTAGGGGTTTTACCTCCCCCAAGAGGGCCCTGAACCTGGGTAACATCGTGTGTTCATCTCTGCAGTGCCGTCCCACAGCGATCTCTGCGAGCACCGTCGCCGAGGCACGTTGAGGGTTGTTTGATTCCGTGTTCAGCCCCTTACTCGATACCTAGTGAGACACACCCAGTTCCTGGGACAGCTCTCCGACATTTGGCGCGCCAGGTAGGGGGCTAAGGCGCGTCTTCAACCTCGACACCGCCATGGCCGGCTCTGCGCCGAACGTCTCGCTCGCCGGACGGCTAGCGCCGCCACCGCTCCCGCTGGCAACCCGCGCGGAAGTGCTGCTCCGGAGCGCCGCGTCAACCCTGAGCCTTGCGTCGAGCACCCAGAGGACGACGACAATGACCACGCCGAGGACGACCTCGGCGAAGAGGAGGCTTCCTCCCTGCACCCGTCGCTGGACCGTGCTGCCTCCTCACTGGGCCGCCCTGCGCCCAGCCCGGCAACTGCGCTTCTCATGGCGCAGGAGCTGCTGCAGTACCGCCCCACGCCGGAGGCTCAAGAAGACTGCCTCAACCGCCTCTCCGAACTCGTCGGCGCCGCTCGCGTCGCCGCTCCTGCACCGTCTCGCTCGTTGGTTCTCTCTGCGCGCGCAGGGGACATGGCGCACAGCGCGCCGCATGCACCTCCTCGTCATCCCGCGCCCGCTCCAGCTCCACCAGTTCCACCGCAACCTGCTCCAGCCGGGGCTCCTCCTCGCGACAACCGCGCCGCGTCGCACGCGTCGTCGCCGCATGACTGCCAAATCGTGCAGCGAGCCCCGGAGGACGCACGCGTGAGCATCGAGCACCAGCAGGATCGCCACAACCGCGCCGTCCAGGACGTCGCCACCGCGGGGCGCCACCTCTGCGCCACCCTCGCCAGTGGCCCGGTCACCTACGGCACGACGACCGCGTTCACTCGCAGCCTCCGTCGCGTCGTCTGGCCGGTCAAGTTCAGGTCGGATCTTCCTCCGCGCTACAACGGCAAGAACAACCCCCTGGAGTTACTGCAGCTTTACACTTTGGCCATCCAGGCCGCAGGGGGCGACGACAAAGTCATGGCGAACTGGTTCCCCATGGCCCTCAAGGACTCCGCGTCCTCATGGCTCACGAACCTCCCCGCCGAGTCCATCAACACCAAGGTAACATCTAGTGAGTCTCATGTGGACAATGGCACAACTTTATCTAAAAATGCTATATTGCCATGTGCTAGTCCTAGTAGTTCATCCACTCATAATGTTGGTACATCTTGTGATGAATTACTTTCCATTCCTTGTTGCTCTAACAATGATGCATCTACCTCCTCTAGTACTTGTGTTGTCACTAACCATGCAGAGGAAAGAAATGAGCTCAAGACCCAAGCCACTTCTATGAAGAAAGGCTTGGAAAATCATCATGAAGGGAAGAGTGCACTTGACAACATGTTGTGTGTGCAACAATCCCCAAATGACAAGAGTGGACTTGGATTCAACTCAAATAACAAGAACAAGTCCAAGAGTAACAAGAAGAAGGGCCAAGAACAAGTCAAGAATTCGGCCAAGATTACTTGCTTCAAGTGCAAGATTGAAGGGCACCATGTTAGGGATTGCGCAATGAAGAAGAAGCCTCTTAGTGAGAAGCAACTAGGGAAGCATCCTCTTGTTCAATCTCATGCTCCACCACGAGTTGAACAAAGGCCACCTCCTAAAAAGACTCAAGTCAATGCTCCTCAAGTTGAGGAGCCTATTAAGAAGAAAGAGAAGAGTCGATGTTGCTACCTTTGCCATGGCAAGGGTCACTTTGCTTCTTCATGCACCATCGGTAACCTATCCAACCCCATCTTAATTGATGATGTTTATTCACTTAGAAAGGATAGAGTTGGCAATGTGTTTTCCAAATATGTGGGAACTCAAAGTGGTGTCAAGAAAAGAACCATTTGGGTTGCCAAGCCTATTGTGACTAACCTCTTAGGACCCAACTTGGTTGGGGACCAACAAGCTCAAACTTGATCAATAGGTGTTTGTGGAGGACATTGGAGACTTGGCTATCCTTGAAGAATTAAGGGATCTTCATGATTATATTTCCTCAAGCCAAGTCATTTGGATTATATTGTCATATCTCATATCCTATGTTTCTTCTTGCGGTAACTTGTATTTACATTATATATACATTGAAAGTTGCTTGCTCCCTTGCATGTGTTAGTTTTGTTCCTATCATGTGCTTGTATATGTGTGCTTCCTACTTACCTTGAGCAATCAAGATTGTGTATGTTAATTTGCGCAACATATATGTGTAAACTTTGTGTTGAGTCTTTATTGGAGCTTGTGGTGATTTCAATTGGCTCTTTTGAGAGATTAATGGACTATCCCATTTGGGGGAGTGATATGATTTGTGCACTTCACAATCCAAAAATGTGTGTACATGAGGCACACCACATAGTATTGATATCTCAATATTATCTAGTCACTATGTGGTATGTCATATTCATGAGAAAATCGAATTCTACAATGTCCATTAATTTCTCTAGTTTGTGTTTATTTGCCTCTTGTTAAGAAGAAATTAATTATCACATTATGGGGGAGTAATAAGCTATGTGCATATTACAATCCCATAAAATGTGAAAATTTGAGGTGTTGCCACTTAGATTTGATATTGTATATTACCTTATTCCTATGTGGCATGTTAGCTCGAACAAGTTCCAATTTTCCTTTGGTTATATTGTGGATCTTGTTTGTGTGTGTTTGCTTGGTGTGGCCTTTCTAGAATATGTATTTCCATATATTATTTGAGAAACCATTTGTTCCATATTATTCTAACCATGGCTTTGCCGGTTGGTTTGAATAGTTGATACTACCAACAAACCTTATTCAAAATATGGTGTTTTATTTTTTATCTCTTGCCATATGATTTATCTTGTGAGGATATTCATGGATATCTCTATCACCGGGAAAATAATTCCAAATGGTCATTGTCCTTGGAAAATCCATATTTATGTTTGTGGTAGAATATTTTTGCTTATCCCTACATTGGCATTTGCTATTATTTGCCTCATATCTTGCCAAGTATTTTCTTCTACTCTCATTGTCTTCCTTGCCTCTTGTGGATCTTTATGTCTTATTGATCTTGTTAGTGTTTTTAAATGGCATATGAAGAGTAATGATCCCTTGTGTGTGCATTTTGTATTCAAATGCAAATCCTAAAGATTATGCACGAATCTTGGGTGAGTTTTTCTTTATTATTTAGAACACTATCTTATCAATTGACATTTGATCCTTTCAATTGGCATTTAATTTCTATCCTTGATGTTTATGGAAGACAAAACTTTTCTTTTTGTGCTTTGTGCTATCATGAAAAGTGTAGAGAGTATTTGGTTTATTTGTTGTAACCTTGCTCTCTCTAGGGAGTTGCTTTCTCATTTCTTGACTCGTGTCTTATCTTCTTAAATGAGAAATGCCTTTTTGAGCATGTGTCCTATATTTATCTTCTATGCTCTTTGGCTTTGCTTAGGCACCATCAATTGGTATTAATTGGAATTTGATATCTCCTCCATAGATATTTGTTTCAATTGATACTTATTGTGGGAGCTTTCATACCTTATTTCTTTATTTTACTTTACTTGATTTTGGTCAAGTATTATCCTCTTCTTGGTATCCTTTCTCCTAGTTGGTATCTTATTTTCATTTGGTGTCTTATCGATCATGTGTTGTTTTGGTTCGATTCCTATCGATATCTCACTTCATGTGTTTATGTGTTTTGGAATCAATCATATGTTGATTTGATTAGTCCTTGATCATGTGTTGATTTGGATTTTGATATAATTTGGACAACCATTTCTTGTCACACCTTGGTGTGCTCTCTTCGTTTACTTGGTGTTTTTTTTCCAAATTATATCTCATTTGGTTCTAGAAAGTCTTTGCATGCACGGTTACTAATTTATATTGTTATAGCATGCTTATCTTTCTTGATCCAATATATAGGGTATACTCCACTGATACGTCTCAAACGTATCTATAATTTTTGAGTGATCCATGCTAGTTTTGTGATATTGTCACATGTTTTTACTGTTATTTATATCATTTTTATGCAATTTGTCGGACTAACCTATTGACAAGATGCCCAGTGTCAGTTCCCTGTTTTTGCTGTCTTTTTGTTTCAGAAATTTACTTCTGGAAATATTCTCGGAATTGGACGAAAATTTACAGGGATTATTTTTACGCCAAGACGAAGACGGAGTTCGAAGGGCAGCCTAGGAGGCGACCCACAGGGCACACGCGGGCAGCTGCCGTGGCCTGGGGGTACCCGTGGGTGGGGCCCGCCCCTTCCCTGTGGGCACCTCCTCGGCCCCGTCCGACTCCTATAAAATCACAATTAACCTAAAAACGTCGAGGCGGCAATTATTTTCCAGAAACTCGACCCCGACGCGCCGTCACCGAAACCCTAGTTCGGTGTCCAATCTGAAGCTGATCCCGGCACTCTGCCGGAGGGGAGATCGATCCCGGAGGGCTCTTCATCGACATGCCTTCCTCCGGGATGATTTGTGAGTAGTCTCACATTGGACTACGGGTCCATGGCAGTAGCTAGATGGTAGTCTCTCTCTTGTGCTTCATGTCTTATGATCTTGTGAGCTGCCTAACATGATCAAGATCGATTATTTTAATGCTATGTGATGTGTTTGCTGGGATCCGATGGATTATGAAGTTATGTTCAGATTGTGCATGATTCTTATATGAGTAATTTATGTTCTTGCATGCTCTCCGATGTGCGTGGTTACTTTGGCCAAGTGATTGTGTGTATCTCCAAGAGAGGGTATTTATGCTAGATAGTGGGTTCATGCCCCCTTTTGTTCCTGGGCACGAGTGACAGAAACGTCTAAGGGTGAAGGTGTGCTGTTGCTACTAAGGGTAAAACAGCGGTGTTAATGTCTCTTTTGATATTATTATTGCTTACATCATGCACTTTACTCAATGCAATTGTCTGTTGCTTGCAACTTAATACCGTTGGGTGACAGGCTGGATAGCGATCCCACGGTGGACTATTTAGACAAAGACGTAGTTGGACTCAACGGTCTTTGTTCCTTGTCGTGATGCCTCCATAAATATTATCATGTCCTTTTTGTCATAGCTAAATTGGGGTTGTGTCATGATCTTGTCAATTGCCTAGCTGTAATTCGTTCACCCATCGCATGCATATTTTATCTACTTGAGAGACTCCACTAGTGAACCCATGGCCCCCAGTCCATCTTTTTTACATTGTTTTCAACCTCATTTACTTGCTTTTAATCATCATTACTCCTCTGGTCACTTTTTATATTTTATCTATTTCATCATACAATTAACCGCTTTGTGTTCCACGAGACCGGAGAGATTGACAACCTCTCCGCCGTTGGGGGCAAAGTATTTTGGTTGAGTGTGTGCAGGTCCACGTTTGTTGAAGGTTAAGCGCCAGAGATCTTCAACATTCACCTCGTTGTTGATTTCAAAGTCCTACTAGTTCGATAAACCTCGGTTCGTTAAACGAGGGAAAACTGCTACTAGCTACAATTCCGCCTTCGCTTGGGGCACCACCCAACTTATCCACCATCAAGAAGTTTTCTGGCGCCGTTGCCGGGGACTTTGGAGCTACAGCAAGGGGAGTCTCATACTATCTCTTTACTTTGTGTTTTTCTTGCTTGCTTTATATCTCGTTTAGTTTATTTTCCCGTTTCAAAATTTTAAAACCCAAAAAAATTAGTGTAGTTTTTATTTTCGTTTTGTTAGTATGCTTAGTTATTTACTTGTTCTCAATGGTTAACTTCTTTGAAACTAGATCTTATTGGCAAGGCGGATTCACAAAAGATCAACAAGAATATTATAAGGAATACCGCTTGTCTCAAAAAGGGATACACTTATGGAAAATAATAAATCAACTGAACAATTATGCTAGAGACTTGTGCTTTAAATATGACATATCTTATTGTTGTGATGAATCTTCATGCTGCTTGAATTTTGAACACCTTCCTTTCCAATGTGCTTGCAATGATAATGAAACCTTAGCATCCTATGCTAAGGGAAACTATGATTTTTATGATGTGGAACCTATGGAAGAATTTATTGTGTGGAAGGGTGCTTATGAAATTTCTTCTTTGATTGAAAATGATGATGATGCTCCTTATAAATCCGACAGTTTTGCTATACTTAATTATTGCATGGATAATTACAAAGATGAAAATTGCTATATTACTGAATATCTTAAGGGTTTATCTCCCCCAGAAGAAGAGACTAATGCCGTGCAAGAGGAGGAGAGTGACGAACAAGAGGAGGAAGAATGGAGTAGCTACCCATATCTACCTTCTAATGAGAGTAACTCTGTAACTCATACATTATTTGATTGTCCTCCTTCCTTACAAAAGGAGAATGAATGTTATGATCCTATTGATTCATTTGAAACATCCCTTTTTGATAAAAAGATCTTGTTATATATCATAATCCATGCTATATTGATAAATCTTATGATAATCCTTTATTTGCTACAACCAATGAGATGCATGATAATGAGGAGTTGTGTTTAGAAATTTCTTATGATAAAGCTCTTGATGATGGTCCTAGATTACTTGATGATAAAAATTATAATGCTATTGAAAGTGGGTTCAATCCCACTATTTTTGAGATGGACCGAAATTATGTGCTTGTAAATCATGAAAAGCCTGTTTTAAGTGATAATTATATTGTTGAGTTTGTTCATGATGTTACTGAAAATTATTATGAGAGAGGAAAATATGGTTGTCGGAGTTCTCATGTTACTAAAACGCCTCTCATTATGCTAAAAGTTGTGAAGTTGCTCTTATTTTACCTTCTTATGCTCAATACTTTGTGCTTAATTGATTTATTTTCTTACAAGATGCCTATGCATAGGAAGAGGGTTAGACTTAAATGTATTTGATATTTTCTTCATGATGCTCTCTTGTGCGTTTCAACTCTTATTCTTATGTGAGCATCATTGAAATTATTGCGCCTAGCTAAAAGGCGTTAAAAAAGCGCTTGTTGGGAGGCAACCCATCTTTTATTTTCAGTTTCTTTTTGATTTTCTTGAGTCATGAAGTTATGACCTCTATAGAAACTTCATTGTATCTTTTTCTTTTGGTTTTTTGTGCCAAGTTTAGCCTCTAATGCATTGAAAGTGCGAGGTATTGTGTTGGCTGTCCAAAAACAGATTCTCTGCGCTTGTTGCACGAAAATCCTAAAATCGCCAGAATTTTATTTTTTCTGATAATTTTTGACAGCAAGCCTGATGCTTTTATCTATCTTTCGTTAGTTTTAAGTTTTTTGATTTGAGCTGCAGAAGTGCCTCAAAAAATTCGATTTTTACAGACTGTTCAGATTTTGACAGATTCTGCTTTTATTTTGCATTTGTCTCTTTACCATCGTCATATGTGACACTCTAGGGGTGGAGTGCCACATTGAGGCTTAGTAAACTGTAGCTAATGTTTAATAAAGTTGGTTTGCAATTTGTCATGAGTTGAACACATGTGCGTTTTAATTTATGAGCACTAACCCTCTAATCAAATTATGAGAAGTTTTGTGTGAAGGGAGTTTTTAAGTTACAAAGGAGAGGAATATGAAGAAATCGAGGATGGATCAAAGCTTAAGCTTGGGGATGCCCCCATGGAACCCCCTCTGAATATCAAGAACTATCAAGAGTCAAAGCTTGGGGATGCCCAAGGCATCCCCTCATCTTCATCGACTATCATAAGGTCGTCTTCGTTGAACTTCGTTTTTATCACTTTACATATTATGTGCTATGCTTGGAGCGTATTTTTACTTTCAGTTTTATTTGTTTGTTTTCTGGTCATATCTTTGTTGGATCCTAGCTTTATTTGTGTGGGAGAGAGGCACGCTCCGCTTTTTCGTTTGAATACTCCTTTGCTTCGCTTATATCTTTTTGAGTATTCTTAGCTACTGTCTGTTTTCTAGTAAGCTCTCGCTTTTAGCTTTTATCTTGTTTAGAACTGCTAGTTGTTAAGTTAAACTCTCTTGTTCTTCACTTATATTTGTTGGAGAGTTGTTTTGGTTGCTTGGTTAATATGTTAGATCGGAAAAATGCTATGCATGTGGCAGTAGTATGAAATAGAAAAAACCTGCATAGTCTTGTAGATCACTATGTGGATAATTTGATACTCTTCAATTTTTTTGAGGCACTAAAATAACTAATGGTTGAAATGTGTTGGTTAATGGTGTTAGAGCTGATTAGTGGAGATGTGTTATTAAAGCATGGAGCTGTACTTTTCTGAACTAAACAACCTAAGTCAATAATGCTAATGTGTCATGAATTCTACTAAGTTGAAAATAAGTCCCTAGTGGGTAGTTACTGCAATGGTCGGGGAAGCCAACGGGGCACTTGTGTCGCCGCCACGATCCCTCTCGGGGTGTCTCTAACCATTTGTGGAACATTGAAACTGCTAGTTGTTTGCAATATACGAAATGCATTGTGAGCTTTGGTTTTTGGCACTTCCACTTCCATATTTTGCTAGCCTCTTCGGTGCTGCGCAATGCCCTCTCTCACATTGAGATTGGTGCATACTTCGCGAGTACATCCAACTCCATGGGAGAAATTCATCCCGTTCTCCTACACATAAGCCAACTATCTTCCTCAAAACAGGCACCATACCTACCTACCACGGCATTTCCATAGCCGTTCCGAGATACATTGCCATGCAACATCCATCATTACATTACATGACTTGATGTCGTTCTTCATCATCATATAGTTTGCTTGATCATTTGAGTTAGTGTGCAGCGTGGCTTGCCACATGTTCTACATTTTTTCCACACTATGCTTGATCATGCATATCTTCTTTTATACACCATGTATTAGTCTTATGAGTTATGAGTACTAAAAGTGTGATGATCATCTTGTAAAAATAGAGTGTTGCCCCTACCTGTGAGCATATTGAAAAGAGTCCAAAGTGGACACATAAAAGAGTCCAAAAGAGACCAATGAGAGAAAATTTAAAAGAGCCAGGGAGGCCACAATTAAAAAAAAGAAGAAGAGAAATATAAAAGAGAGAGGGGGCAACACTACTATCCTTTATTCCACACTTGTGCTAGTAGCACCTACACTTCATTGTAGAGAGTTTTCATGTTTTCATTTGTATAACTATGTGGGGAATTAACGTTATAGAACTTGGCTTGTATATTCCAAGGATGAGCCTCCTCAAGTGAGCTCTAGGTCTTCATGAGCAAGCAAGTTGGATGCACTCCCACTAGTTCCATTGGAGAGCTTTCATACACTTATAGCTCTATGTGCATCCGTTGCATGGCAATCACTACTCCTCATACAGTGTCAACTACGGGACTTCCTTCTGTCTTGTGGTTACCTTCTCCACTGTTTGAGCCTTTCTTTTTGACCTTCCAAATCTCCATTATTGTTCTCTTTGCCATAACATCATGGTGCCAAAGCCACTTCTTACTTGCACTAGTTGAGTAGACTTCGAAACAGTTGATTTATAAAGTAGATGGATTAGGACACCTGACTTGAGCTTGGCTATTTTCATGAATGACTAATTAGATGCTTTGAAGAATGATTGATACTTTACATTGGAGACATAATTCGCAGTTCTTCTTTCTAAACCTTATGTATGGTTCCATGTCTCCAACGCACTTATTCATGAAAAGTTTCTAGCATTTGTTAGCTAGTGTTTGTTAATCATTGTTTGCTTAATGTCAACTATAGACAATTGTTTTGGATCACCTTATTCACTTCATGTGCTTTGCATTACTATCTTGATCAAGATTGTGTTGGTAGCATGTCTCATAAAAAATTATTTGTTATCACTTACCTACTCGAGGACGAGTAGGAGTTAAGCTTAGGGATGCTGATACGTCTCAAACGTATCTATAATTTTTGAGTGATCCATGCTAGTTTTGTGATATTGTCACATGTTTTTACTGTTATTTATACCATTTTTTATGCATTTTGTCGGACTAACCTATTGACAAGATGCCCAGTGCCAGTTCCCTATTTTTGCTGTCTTTTTGTTTCAAAAATTTACTTCTAATATTCTCGGAATTGGACGAAAATTTACGGGGATTATTTTTACGCCAAGACGAAGACGGAGTCCGAAGGGCAGCCTGGGAGGCGACCCACAGGGTGCACGCGGGCAGCTGCCGCGGCCTGTGGGGACCCTCGGGTGGGGCCCGCCCCTGCCCTGTGGGCACCTCCTCGGCCCCCTCCGACTCCTATAAATGTCGAGGCGGCGATTATTTTCCAGAAACTCGACCCCAACGCGCCGTCACCGAAAACCCTAGTTCGGGGTCCAATCTGAAGCTGATCCCGACACTCTGTCGGAGGGGAGATCGATCCCGGAGGGCTCTTCATCGACATGCCTTCCTCCGGGATGATTTGTGAGTAGTCTCACCTTGGACTACGGGTCCATGGCAGTAGCTAGATGGTAGTCTCTCTCTTGTGCTTCATGTCTTATGATCTTGTGAGCTGCCTAACATGATCAAGATCGATTATTGTAATGCTATGTGATGTGTTTGCTTGGATCCGATGGATTATGAAGTTATGTTTAGATTGTGCATGATTCTTATATGAGTAATTTATGTTCTTGCATGCTCTCCGATGTGCGTGGTTAATTTGGCCAAGTGATTGTGTGTATCTCCAAGAGAGGGCATTTATGCTAGATAGTGGGTTCATGCCCCCTTTTGTTCCTGGACACGAGTGACAGAAACGTCTAAGGGCGAGGGTGTGCTGTTTCTACTAAGGGTAAAACAGCGGTGTTAATGTCTCTTTTGATATTAGTATTGCTTACATCATGCACTTTACTTAATGCAATTGTCTGTTGCTTGCAACTTAATACCGTTGGGTGACAGGCTGGATAGCGATCCCACGGTGGACTATTTAGACAAAGACGCAGTTGGACTCAACGGTCTTTGTTCCTTGTCGTGATGCCTCCATAAATATTATCATGTCCTTTTTGTCATAGCTAAATTGGGTTTGTGTCATGATCTTGTCAATTGCCTAGCTGTAATTCGTTCACCCATCACATGCATATTTTATCTACTTGAGAGACTCCACTAGTGAACCCATGGCCCCCGGTCCATCTTTTTTACATTGTTTTCAACCTCATTTACTTGCTTTTAATCATCATTACTCCTCTGGTCACTTTTTATATTTTATCTATTTCATCATACAATTAACCGCTTTGTGTTCTGCGAGACCGGAGAGATTGACAACCTCTCCGCCGTTGGGGGCAAAGTATTTTGGTTGAGTGTGTGCAGGTCTACGTCTGTTGAAGGTTAAGCGCCATAGATCTTCAACATTCACCTCGTTGTTGATTTCAAAGTCCTACTGGTTCGATAAACCTCGGTTCGTTAAACGAGGGAAAACTACTACTAGCTACAATTCCGCCTTCGCTTGGGGCACCACCCAACTTATCAATATCCACCATCATCCACCGAATCCTAAATCGGCCAAGATGTGCATGAAATTCAATTTCATATCTATATGCACATATTTATGTGGAGTGTGTCCTATGTATTGTAGTTTATCTAACTACTATGGGAACCCAATGAGTTTGGGAACCATGTTGTACTTGAATTGTGCTTTAGGTACAATGGATATGCATTGGATGCTTGCCTCATTCATAAGGAAGGTGTTCTCACCATGTGATTATTGGAGTCAAGCTTTGTCGTGTCTTGGATCACGGACACCGGGAGTAAAGGATACCCCCTTTTTAGGTTCGGCATGGGGCGCGAAGGAGGCTGGGAGACGCCTACTTCCGGGAGAACCTCGTCGAGACCTTCGATCTACGTACTAGCAAGCAACACAGGGACACAGAGAGTTTACCCAGGTTCAGGCCGCCCGGAGGCTAAAAACCCTACTCCTGCATGTCTGGATTGAGTGGTTTATCATGGTGCAGCTTACAGAGGTGGATGCGGGTGAGAACCCGGGAGGTGTTGGCTAGAGGTTGAAGACGAGCAGATCCTGTCCCAGAGGAGATCACCTCTCGCTTATGCTACTCTCGTCTGGTGCGCTACCTAGCCTAGCCTCTGACTCTCCGGAATCCCGTCCCCTCCCTCAGGTGCCTCGGTCCTCCTTTTATAGGCTAAAGGGATCCCACAAGGGCACCTTTGGGGACGGAGGGGTTTTAGGCGGGAAAACCCCTCCGGGTTCTACTTATGGGGCGACGTGGCCTCTTCTCGTCCAAGTATTCTTCTGAGGGGGGTTAGGTGCGGTCGTCTACCTTTACCGACCGTGTCCCCCCCGCGGTGCCTCCATCTTCTGGGCGCCCAAGTCTTTTAGGAGCTTCCAGACGGAGCTGGCAAGCTTATCCTCTTCGCTTGTATGGAGGCTAGAACCCGGTGGTGAGCCTGGCCTCTTGCCGGGCATCCGGGTCCCCGGGACCTCCGCTTCGTCTGCCGGGTTGGGGGGCGACCCCGGAAGGTTCCCCAGCCCTTAGTCGTGGTTGTCGATGCCGTCCTTTCCTGTTTGATGTGGGCAGATGGGGGGGCCCATCTGCCAGTCTTGATCCCTTGCCTTGTTCGCCTTCTTGGTGGGCCCACTGGGGGTGGAACCACTTTGACCGCATCAGGGGAACCCCGTGTTCCACTGTTGCGACAGTAGCCCCCGGGCATAGTTCCGGTGGCCACGTCCTTCTGCTGCCGGGGCTATGACCAAAAAAGTCAAAGTGGGTCCTCGGCGTCATGTCTTGACTGTCTTGTCCGGTCCGTCAGGGCCGCGCTCGCAAGGGAGGAGCAGCGCGAGCCCACTGGTCTTCTTCGTCTTGGTGAACATTGCGATCCGCGCGGACCGCCAACGTCCGTCTTGAATCCAACGGGAGGAAGCGTCCCGAACGGAACGTCTCCTCGATCCCCGCACTGGCCAGAGTGGTGGGGCCGCGACGCGACGCGTGGGATGCCTTATAAGCCACGACTCGTGGGAACTGTAGCCGTTACTGCTTCCAAATCGTAGAAATCCCCAAATCGCCGCCCAATCGCACTTCGTCTTCCTCCTTCTCGCCATGCGCCATCTTCCCAACTTAGCCAACTTAGCCACCACAACACAGAGCAGCCGGCCTCTCTGTCCTGATGGCCAAGACCAAGCAAACCACTCAGAAGAAGCCCTCCGGTGCCTCGATCATCAGGAGGCAACCTCCCCCAGATCCGAGAAGGCGCTGAAGAGATCGGAGCGCACTGCCGCGACGGCAGACATGCGCAGGCGGCAGGCCCTGTTCCCAAGCATCTATGCTGACGCCACGGAGAAGCTGCAGGCCACGCGCTTCGGGGCGGTTGCGTCCAAGGCGACGGCCGACGCTCCGGCTCGCGTGGCGACAGAAGTCCTGCCGCCATCAGAGACCAGGACAGCCACGCAGATCCCCATTTTTGATACCTTCATACGGATGGGGCTCGTTCCCCCATTCTCTGATTTCTTCTTGGAGATCCTGTGCGCATACGAGCTGAGGCTTCCGCACCTGACCCCCGGCGCCAACCTGGATCTATCCGTCTTTGCCTACGCCTGCGAGGCATTCGTCGGGGTGATGCCCTTTGTGGTGATGTTCCGTCATTTCTTCTATGCCCGCATAGGAAAAGAGGGCTGGCTGGGGGGCGGAGTCACGTTCTGCTTTCGCCCAAACGTCAAGCAGGCGTACCCCGAAATGGTGGTGAAGTCCAAGTGGGACGAGTGGAGGAACGGCTGGTTCCTCGTCGAAGTACCAGAGGCTCTCCAACATCTTCAGGAGCCGAAAGAGCACCCGGTGAGCCAAGAGCTCTGGAGGAGCCCAAGTCGCAGGACGTGTATCTCTCGGTGGCGGTGTCCCAGTTCAAGCTTCTGCGGGAGCAAGGAGTTTATGGAGCCGCCATCATTGCGCACGCCTTGCGCAACCGCCTGGCTCCTTTGCAGAAAAGGCCTCACCCGGCCTGGAGCTTCCAGGGTCCCAAAGACCCTTCCCGCTTGCAGAACACCAAATGGACGACTCCGCCCTTCTTTCGGTCATGAAGACGATCTTCCCTCCCGCCGTGAAGTATCGGCTGCCAGAAGGAGTCCGACCCTTGTGGGAGGATCCGCAGAAGAAAGAGGTCCTGGCAGCTATGCCGGTGTGTAACACCCTTGGGATCGAGGGCCGGACTGACTCTAAGCCCCAGGCCACCAAAGCCAAGACCCGCAAGGCCAAGGCTCCCTCCAACTCCAGTGAGGACGAAGAGACCTCTAAGTCCGTAGAGGAGAGTGCAGAGAGTTCTGAGGAGGAGTCCTCCTGCTCCAAAGAGGACGATGACGACGACAACTTTGGCGAGAGATCTGAGGGCGACGATGACGCCGGTGGGGACGTCAGCGATGAGGAAGACGACGACGAAGAAGAGGAAGCGGGGAGAGAGGCTCCTTCCCCGCATCCTGCCGTGGGAACCGCCGCGGTCTCGAGCCCGGAGGCAAGCCCCCGGGTGCCACCCGCGTGCGTGGTCGGTGAAGAGGGCGGCCCTGTGGACATGGAGGTCGACGTCGATGCTTTCGTCCTGGCGCCGCAATGCGAGGAGCCGCCCCAGTGCCAGCCGCTGGTTCAGGAGCCCTCCTTCGCTGCCACCATGATGCCCTTGAGCCCCCATGGCTCTTCCACCGGGTCCGCAGACATGCCCGTGTCGCTGAGTTACAGGCGCGCCCGCGGGTAAGTCTACTTCTTGCTTGTTTTTATCATAAATGTTGTCTTCGTGCTTGCGGGTTGCGCTCCAAAGAAGATGACCGAATGTCGTTGCAGGGGTCAAGCTTCCCCAGAGGCCAACAAGAGGCGGCGAGACGCGGCCGAGGACGACACGGCCACCAGCGCCGGAGCCTGCGGAGGGATGACGCCCCCCTCCAATTTGCAGGGAGCGGAGAAGAGACGCGGGAGCGTCGCGGAGAACGCACCCGGGGCGCCCCTGGCCTCCGTGAAGACAGGAAACACGGGGACGCCGGAAGCAGCAGGTAAACCTTACCCCGCCGAGCAAGCTTCACCCTCTTCCGCCTCACTGGTCTGACATCGTCTCTTGTTGATCTAGATACTTCAGTTGTTGGCGGGTCCCCAACGGGCAACCCGGCTGCGGCGACTCTGGACCAGGAGGTGTCCAAGGCCGTTCCTGAGGTGACGATGGCCACGTGCCCGGGAGATGGGCGCGCACCGGCGCCTTCCGGTGGTCCGGCCGGGGCCGAAACATCGAATCGTGCGGATACCCCGGACATCTTGAGCTGCTCGTTCATGATCGGGGAGGAGCTGAAGGCCTTTGGCGAGTTCTCGATGTGCTCCGGGGCGAGTGCTGAGATTGCCGCGCTGGCGGAGATCCGGGGATCTTTCTGCGAAGAGCGGCTGGAGAACTAGTGCTTCTGGGGACCAGCAAGGAGTAGCCCCCGAGATCATGATCAGCGGGTCGAGCACCAAGGAGGCCGTGCTCCGGGGAGTGGGCCAACTGGTCCAGGAGATCGAGGCCAAGGAGGAAGCACTGGTGCGCGCCAGCTCCCGCGCCGAGGAGGTGATCCAGAAAGGGTCGGCGGAGCTGACCCGCCAGTGGAACTTGCTCATGGCCATGTGGAAAGGACTCGAGCAGAAGAACAAACTCTGGAAGGCCGAGTGCGAACGCTGCGAGCATGATGTATCAAAGCGAGAACAACAGCTGGCTACCCGAGAAGCCGAGCTGACAAGAAAGGCCGAGGCCTTGGACCTCCGGAAACATGAGCTGGAAAGAGAGGTCGGGCATCGCCTTGCAGAGATGGAGAAAAACCATCAGGAGGTGCTCGACGAGAAGGTCAAAGACATCAAGCACTTGTAGATGAAGGAGACGGAGGCCCATAAGGCCATCGAGGACACCGGGAAGGAACTTCTCGCGGAGCAGGAGTCCGCCCGCGCCTTGCGGGAGCAAGCCAAGCTGGACGGCCAGAAGATGACCGGGTTGGAGGAGTCCCTGAAGCTGCAGGGGGAGGAGCTGTCGTCGCTGAAGACCAGGCACCTTGAGCTGGAGAAGGATCACTCCCGGGTGTCCTCCGAACTCATGGAACTCCGCCACCGAACGGTGGAGGAGTTCAAGGGCGTTGCCGCCGCTAGCGCAGATGTCGTGATGCGGGTACGACAGCTGGACCGAGCTGCAGAACTGTCTGGGCTGGCCCCGACCTGCCAAAGCCTCCCAGATGTGGGAGAGTTCCTCATGAAGACGGCCGTATCCATTAGGTCCATCAAGAACATGACCGCTCGCCGGCTTCTCAATGACCGAAATGGAGCCAGTCTCCAAACGGCGGCGCGCGTGATGGCCTTGTTCCGAGAGGCCAACCCGAATGTCGTCGTGCCCAACTTCGTGGATGCCAAGCCTTCCGAAGCCTCGCTCCAGGCCGTGGATGCCTCCGCGGCCGCTCTAGCCACAGAATTGTTCCCGCGTGCTTAAACTTCCTGCATTCCATTCGAGCACCTCTTGCCCCAAATGTAATAAACATCGCGTCAGACTTTGCACTCTACTTCGCGGGTGTTTTTGCTTTATCATGTTTTACTTTTTCCACGTCTTTGAGATATCCTTCAGGGATGTAAGCTTACCCATGAGGCCCTGACTGATCAGGAATGCCCTCACAGGCCCTACCGATTCCCAGAAGGTCGCTCACCCTCACGGCACGCACTCCTCCCGGGCAGTATCAGGTCTCTCACCGCTTCGTACTCCCGGGAGAATCGTACCCCTGGAGTGCTCATTCAACGGACATGACGTGTTCTCTGTTTCGTGCATAGTTTTACTCCCGCGAAATAGATAGCTAGGCATGACATAGATTCTGATCAAGGATAACTTATCTTTTGCTGCTCATGGGGAGTTCCGGATGACAACTCGACTATTCCGGGTACATCTCAGGGCATCGCGGATACTTCATGCGCGCCGCATATCTGGCTTCAGCGTACCTCGCGGGGTGGAAGGTTAGAAGCTTCCTCGGCCCGTGCACATCGGTCAGCCATCTCCCACAAGTCCTCCAGGGTGTCCACAGCACGGACGCTCAGCTTTTCACGCATCAAGTTGCGGACGTTGACGTGGAAGACTGCAATGATAGAGATCTCTTGCAGGTCAGCTGGGGGAATGCGGTCGATGACGCCTCGGAACCTCCAGATGTAGTGGCGTAGCATTTCCTCGGGTCCTTGCTCGAGATGGTAGAGGTCAAGGACGGTCGCCGGGCTCGGCGCAGGGTAGGTCCTGGGATGCTGACCTGCCCGGCCCTCCATTTCCTCATGGGTGCGACGCCTGGGGTTGGAGCTTTGGCCGGTGGCCTCGTGGGTCGGGATCCATGGGCCTCTTGCCATGGGGATCCTCTTGTCGCTCCTCCTCTAGGGGTGCTGGCGCAGGGACGGCGGTAGCGCGGGCATTGGTCGGGGCAGAACTCGCGGGAGCGTGGCAGTGGTGAGCATAGTCCAGAAGGTTTTCCAAGCTTGCGATCCATGTCCTCGCACAGGGATCGCTCTTGCACTACTCTAGCGGGAAGGAGAGAAGCGCTCGGGCCGTGCCCAGTGCCTCTTCCAGCCCCCAGCTTTTCCGAGCCGACTACTGCGATGGCTCACCACGGAACTCCTGAGTTCCCGACATGGTCTTTGCTTGCCGATGACGTGCCCGTTCACCCAGCCTTGAGGAAGCAGCTGCTCTGGTTGGGGTAGAAGAAGAGCTCAAGGCAGATCTAGCCGCGACCGACGAGCTTGACGTTGAACTTGGCGATGCGGTCGACATAGGCCTTGCCGAAGAAACTGGCGACGAAGCCAACGTAGACGCCAGGCAAGATCTCGATGGAGATCTCGAAGCCGATGGAGACGAATCCAGCGCTTGCGCCCCCGACCTGGTGTGCCAGATGTCGTGTCTTGGATCATGGACACCGGGAGTAAAGGATACCCCCTTTTTAGGTTCGGCACGGGGCACGAAGGAGGCTGCGAGACACCTACTTCCGGGAGAACCTCGTCGAGACCTCCGATCTGCGTACTAGCAAGCAACACAGGGACATAGGGTGTTTACCCAGGTTCAGGCCGCTCGGAGGCTAAAAACCCTACTCCTGCATGTCTGGATTGAGTGGTTTATCATGGTGCAGCTTACAGAGGTGGATGCGGGTGAGAACCCGGGAGGTGTTGGCTAGAGGTTGAAAACGAGCAGATCCTGTCCCGGAGGAGATCACCTCTTGCTTATGCTACTCTCTTCTAGTGCACTACCTAGCCTAGCCTCCGACTCTCTGGAATCTCGTCCCCTCCCTCAGGTGCCTCGGTCCTCCTTTTATAGGCTAAGGGGATCCCACAAGGGCACCTTTGGGGGCGGAGGGGTTTTAGGCGGGAAAACCCCTCCGGGTTCTACTTATGGGGCGACGTGGCCTCTTCTCGTCCAAGTATTCTTCTGAGGGGGGTTAGGTGCGGTCGTCCACCTTTTGCAGGGCGGGCGAACAAAGGCTGACACCTTTACCGACCGTGTCCCCCCCCACAGCGCCTCCATCTTCTTGGCACCCAAGTCTTCTAGGAGCTTCCAGCCGGAGCTGGCAAGCTTATCCTCTCCGCTTGTACAGAGGCTGGAACCCGGTGGTGAGCCTGGCCTCTGATGATCGGTGATGGTAGCGTTGGGTTGTGCCCCAAGCGAAGGCGTGGATGTAGTAAGTAGCAGTTTTCCCTCGTTAACGAACCGAGGTTTATCGAACCAGTAGGACTTTGACATCAACAACAAAGTGAATGTTGAAGATCTCTGGCGCTTAATCTTCAACAAACGTGGACCTGCACACACTCAACCAATTACTTTGCCCCCAACGGCGGAAAGGTTGTCAATCTTTCCGGTCTCGCAGAAAACAAAGCGGTTAATTGTATAGTGAAATAGATGAAAATATGAAAGTGGACCAGAGGAGTAATGATGATGAAAAGTGATGAATAAAGGTTGCAATCAATGTAAAAAGATGGACCGGGGGCTATGGGTTCACTAGTGGAGTCTCTCAAGTAAATAAAACACTCATATGATGGGTAAACAAATTACAGCTAGGCAATTGACAAGATTATAACACAAACTTAATCTAGCTATGACATAGAGAACGTGATACTATTTATGTAGGCATCACGACATGAACAAAGACCGTTGAGTCCAACGACATCTTTGTCTAAAAAGTCCACCGTGGGATCGCTATCCAGTCTGTCACCCAACAGTATTAAGTTGCAAGCAACAGACATTTGCATTAAGTAAAGCGCATGGAGTAAGCAATACTAATATCAAAAGAGACATTAACACTACTGTTTTACCCTTTAGCAACAGCACACCCTCGCCCTTAGACGTTTCTGTGACTCGTGCCCAGGAACAAAAGGGGGCATGAACCCACTATCTAGCATAAATACTCCCTCTTGGAGATACACACAATTACTTAGCCAAAGTAACTACGCACATCGGAGAGCATGCAAGAACATAACATATAAGAATCATGCACAATCTGATCATAACTTCATAATCCATCAGATCCCAGCAAACACATCACATAGCATTACAATAATCGATCTTGATCACGTTAGGCAGCTCACAAGATCATAATACATGAAGCACAAGGGAGAGAGACTACCATCTAGCTACTGCCATGGACCCGTAGTCCAAGGTGGGACTACTCACAAATCATCTCGGAGGAAGGCATGGCGATGAAGAGCCCTCCGGGATTGATCTCCCCTCCGGCAGGGTGCCGGGATCGGCTTCAGAATCACCCCCGAACTAGGGTTTATGTTGGCGGCGCCTCGGGATGACTTCTCTCGAAAATAATGGCCACCTCGACATTTTTGGGATTAATTTGATTTTATAGGCGTCGGAGGGAGCCGAGGGAACCCACCAGGAGCAGGGGCGGGTCTCACCCGCCGCCCTAGGGAAGGCCGCGGCTGGGGGTCGTCCCTGCCCTGTGGGTGGCCCCCAGGGCTGCCCTCTGGACTAAAACTCCGTCTTGGCGAATAAAAATACTCATAAATTTTCAGTGCATTCCGAGAATATTTCCTGTGGCAAGTTTCTGAAACGAAAAGGCAGCAAAAACAGGAAATTGGCACTAGGTATCTTGTCAATAGGTTAGTCCGACAAAATGCATAAAAATGATGTAATGAGATAGTAGAAACATGTGACAACATCACAAAACTAGCATGGATCAATAAAAAATTATAGATACATTTGACACGTATCAGCCTCCTGCCGGGCGTCCGGGTCCAAGGGACCTCCGCGTCATCTGCTGGGTTGGGGGCGACCCCGTAAGGTTCCCTAGCCCTTAGTCATGGTTGTCGATGCCGTCCTTGCCTGGTTGCTATGGGGCAGATGGGGGCCCCATCTGCCAGTCTTGAACCCTTGCCTTGTTCGCCTTCTTTGTGGGCCAACTGGCGGTGGACCCACTTTGACCACATCAGGGGAACCCCGTGTTCCACTGTTGCGACAAGCTTTGATGATAAACATACTCTCATCTTCTTCATTGCCAATGTATCTCGGTAACAAGTATCTACCTCATGCATACTTTTCTAGTTTCCAACCTTGTGTAGGTTGCCTCGTGGCATGAAAGCTCCTATTTGCAATTATTGTGGTTTTGGCTTATTTGTTTCACTTGGTATATCTTTGTGATATTTGTGATGAAATGGAAAAATCTATTCTTCGAATTGGTACCCTTGAGCTTGTGAACATATTCCTTTTTTGTTAAAGATCTTCTTTGTATGTTGTGTGTGTCAATACTTGATATAAAATTTATCTCCATTTGGTTAAGACCATTTGTCTTACCAAATTAATTGTCTTGTCACACACACATACTCTTGGCTGGGCCTTTCTTGATTTTTTTATTGGCATCTTCTTATGGCTCAACCATATCTTTGGTGCAAGTGCTATGATTTGCTTGTGTTTTTGCACCCTTGCACTTATGGTGTGTTCTAGATATTTTGCGGGAGTGAGGATTCTATATTCATGCACCACTTCAAATGGTGCATGAACATTGGGGAGTTTCTCCATTTTTATTTAGAACACTCATTTTCTCAAATCATAAAAATTTGTGTTTCATTTGGTTTGTTGGATCTTCTCGATTGCTTGTCTCCTTTTTGGGGAGATGTTTAGAGATATATCTTTTATTTGCAATCTTTGATCCTCAATATAGTTTGACTTCATTCAAATATTCTTCATTGGATATGTGTATTTGATTTCACTCATATCTTGAGAAATGCACACTTTATGGAGGAACTCATATTATATTGGCCTTCTAAATTTTTCTTCCCATTTCGGCAATCGATGCCAATGGGGGAGAAGTTTAGAGGGTTTAAGGGAATTTGGGTTTTATGCTTTTGTTGCATTTGCCTTTAATGCACTTGCATCCTTGCTTGTTTGTCTTGCAAGGATGCTTTATTCACTATATAAACCCTCTTAAAAAGGGATTGTCATCAATTACCAAAATGGGGGAGATTGAAAGTGCATGGTTGCCCCCATGTGTGGTTTTGGTAATTAATGACAATCTCTATGGACTAATGTTTGTATTGAGCTATACTTGTAGGTGTGTCCATAAGCATTGCTTGTTCTCCATATGTCGGAGTCAAGGTTAAGGGAAGAAGATTATATGTTGATCAAGGCTAAGTGCGAGTTGATCAACACTCAAGGCCATGTGAAGATATGCCGAAGAGTGCCTCTACCATTTTGGTGTATGGGGGAGCAACATGCGAGTCTTCACCGTGCGAAGCGCAAATGGATTATGCGCAAGGCAAAGGTATGATCTTGATAGGGTTTCTATTTTACCGGTCTCATAATGT